>CM024754.1:51283465-51798400 GCA_014218235.1 Colocasia esculenta
GTTTTGGAAGGAATTTGAGCATAGGAAATGAATCAAGAAAAGTCAAGCAAATTCTATAAGTATTCACCCTGAAGGTTTAGTTCAGTTCACATAAAATTTCTCTCAGTTCACATCGATTTCCATATAGGTAAAACGATCTCTATAGAAGTACATGATCCCTTGTTCCTAACGATTTCATAATTCAAGGATTCGCTATGTGCTTTCAAACAATTCGTTAAGTGATCGCAACGATTTGCCTTCACAACGATTCGTTAAGTGATCGCAACGATTTGCCTCACAACGATTCGTTAAGTGATCGCAACGATTTACCTCACAACGATCGTAAATCATCATAACGATTTGTACATCGATTTGTTTTAACATCACAACCATGTGTACATCGATTTGTTATAACTTCATAACGATTTGTACATCGATTTGTTTATAACTTCATAACGTTTTGTACATCAATTTGTTTATAACTTCATAACAATTGTACATCGATTTGTTATAACGACATAACAATTGTACATCGATTTGTTTATAACATCACAACGACTTGTACATCGATTTGTTTATAACGACATAACATTGTACATCGATTTGATCATAACATCACAACGACTTGTACATCGATTTGTTCTTAACATCACAACGATTTGTACATCGATTTGTTTATACTTCATAACGATTTGATACATATAACGATTTGTGTATGCATCTCTTTACTTATGAATACACAACGATTCATTCATTGCACAATGATTTCATAAGTCATGCATATAATGATTTCATGGAAGATAACGATTCGATCTTCGAGTTAATTTTTAGTATGTTGAAAAGTCAAAGTCTTCACGAATATTTATGTCAGCTGTGCATTTATGAAGACTGAACGTATCTTTGCATGCATGCAGACAATATCTTCCATTATCGTATCTTCTTCTGTATACATCTTTTAGAACAACAAATTGCATTACTATTTTGATGAACATTCGTTCTAACGTTGACTGACAACAAGAGATAGCTTAGCTGTCTATCGTTCAAGCTTTAAATATGTGCAGGTCTCTGACAGCATCGTCATACAACGTTGGACAAAGTAGAAGCCAAAGGAGATTACAGAAGATCTCTCTCTCTCTCATTACGTGCATGAAAGGATAAAGGATTGTTGACTGGAAGCTTCCAAGTGTCAAGCAGTCTAACGTACACTTATGCATAGAGACACGGGCACCTCAACGTTCAAATTTCAAAAGATAGTATATATATAGAAGAATGAAGTTCCTGAAGCGAGAAGAAGGAGAACGGTTAGTGAACAATAAGCGACAACACCTTCAACCTTCTGCCAGCTTTTCTAAGAGCCAAGCCAAAACTCCCATTAGTCTTAGCTCTTGCTCTCTGTGCTAAGTTCAGATCTGTGAGAGAGCCTTTTTGGTCTGAGAAGAGTCCTTGATTGTAGATCCTTCTTCTCAGTTCTTGCTTCAGATCAAGTAGTGTTCTATAAACTTGATCTAGGGGCATCATCTCTTTGACACCTTCTCGTGTTGTTCCTTTGGTGTTGAACGAAGACCTGGTGGTACCCAGGTTGTTGTTCCCTTCGGTTGTGAAGGAAGACTTGGTGGGGTATCCAGGGTGTTGTTCCCTTCAGTTGAAGGAAGACCAGCTAGGGTTCTGGGTACTGTAGTGTCCTTAAGGGGGACTGTACCCTTGTTAGTGAAATCTGAGGTATTGCTCAGGGACTGGACGTAGGACTCCTAAGGAGAGGAGATCCGAACCAGGATAATTCTCTGTGTCGTGTGATGCTTTGTGTGTTTGACTTTTCCCTTTACTAACACTAAACAATCTGCAAAGTGTGTTTTCATATGATGTTTTGCCAGCGGTTTAAAAGTACTTGTCAAAAAATTTTTTATCCCATTCACCCCCTCTGGGCTACCTACCTGGGCAACAAGTGGTATCAGAGCTAGTCTCTTCGACAAAGAAGTAGATCCAACGATTGAAGAGAAAAGATCAAATGGCCGCCCAAGGTCACTCCGAAGGCCAGTCAGTCAACAGGACACCTCTATTCGATGGAGAAGATTACAACTATGGAAGACCAAGATGGAATACTTCTTGCAAGGATTTGATTTTCAGATCTGGTCAACTATAGAAGAAGGAGATCTTCTAGTCACCAACGAAAAAGACAAATGGACAGAAGATGATAGAAAGAAGATTTCTCTCAACTGCAAAGCCAAAAGCATTTTGTGTTGTGCCCTCAGTGAAAAGGAATTCAACCGTGTATCTGCCTGCAAATCCGCCATGAAAATGTGGAAAAGCTCAGGATCACTTATGAAGGCACCGACAAAGTCAAGGAAACCAGGATAGACATTCTGGTGACACAATATGAAAGGTTCCAATGCAGCCAGGAGAATCTATAACCCAAATGTTCAGCAGAATTACAAACATCACCAACGGTTAGTAGGATTAGGAAAAAGCTATGAGATGGGAGATATGGTAAGAAAAATTCTTAGATCCCTACCATCTTCTTGGACTCCCAATGTAACAGCTATAGAAGAAGCCAATGACCTGAAAAGGATGTCATTGGAAAAGCTCATTGGGTCCCTCATGGCCCATGAGATAAACATGGAGAGATTAGAGAATCATCTACTAGAAAGAAGGACACAAATGCCCTCAAAGTAGCAGAAGGCAGCTCTGAGGAATAATCAGAAGATGAAGCCAGTAGTGAAGACAGTGAAGAATAAGAAGCAATGCTGTCTAGGAGACTACAGCGGATATTGGCCAAGAAAAAGAAGTATCAATCTGGCAGACGATACTTCAAAAAGGAAAGGATTTCAAGAAACCTGAAGCAAAGGACATCAAGAAGAATGAACCAATTTGTTATGAGTGCAAGAAGCCAGGACACATCAAGGCAGAGTGTCCAAAGCTCAAGAAATCTGAATTCAAAAAGAAGGACAGTTCAAGAAAGTTCAGAAGATATAAGAAGAAAGCCATGGAAGCAGCTTGGGACAACAGCAGTGACTCGGATAGCCAGTCAAGCTCAAACAGTGAGGAAGAAGAAAAGGCTAACCTAGCCTTCATGGCAGACATCGCAGAAAAGGTAACCTCTGACTCATCCTTTGATTCCTATAATGATTCTGATTCAGATAACTTAGAAGATGTTTTTAATGAACTGTATGATAAATATAGAGAAGTATCTAAATTATTAAAAGCTAGTATGAAAAATGTTGCATGTCTAGAGAATACCAATTTAGATTTAAAATCAGAAAATGAACAACTAGAGAAGCAAGTTAGTGAACTTAAAAGAAGAAATGAGTTGCTATGCGAAAATCTATAAGATAAAAATACACAAATAACAAAATTAGAAAAACAAGAAAGTTCAGACGAATTAAAAAGGGAAATCAAAAGACTACCTGAAGAAAATGATAAACTATCAAATACGTTATAAAAATTTACTAATGGTAAAAACTCCTTAATACTAAGAGGATCCAGAAGATCAGGTAAAAGGAAGAATGGATTAGGTTACATTCCACCAGATAATGAAGATACAATAGTATACCGTAAAACATATCCAACTCCAAAATTCGTACATGAACAAGATATAGCATATAAATCAAACTTTAAATATACTCCATATGAAAAAATAACTAGAACAACATGTTGCAGTCACTGCAACAAGCTAGGACATACCAAAATAACTTGTCCAACTAAACACAAAATCTGGATAATTAAAAAGAATGATGAGAATACTAACCAGCAAGGACACAAAAAACTTGGGTACCTAAAGCTTAGTGTCCTTATTTCAGGAAGGCCTTCGAGCATCAAAATGGTACCTGGACAGCGGGTGCTCAAGGCATATGTCAGGTAACAGAAAGCTGTTCTCTCACCTCAAGGCTGAAGAGGGCACAGTCACGTATGGAGACAATGGAAAGGGGACTGTGATAGGCAGTGGATCAGTGTGCAGTAGAGGAGCAACTGTCATTGAAGATGTGCTGTGCGTCAAAGGACTGAAACACAATCTTATCAGTATCAGCCAGCTATGTGTTAAAGGACATCAGATCAGTATTCAAAAGTCAAAGTGCAGCATTGTGAAAGATGGTGTAGTCATCTTTGAAGCCAACAGAGAAAAGAACCTATATGTACTTCATCTGGAAGAATTAAAAGATCAAGACATCTGCTTAGCGGCAAACATGGAGCAGTCAACTGAGCTGTGGCACAGAAGATTGGGACACTGCAGTTTGGATGGCATAAGGAAGCTGATTAAGAGAAGCCTAGTGGAAGGTCTACATAAAATTAGTACAAGATTGGATGGCATCTACCGGCCTTGTGCAAAAGGGAAGCATGTAAAATACTCATTCAAGTCAAAGACTATGGTGACAACCTCTAAACATGGACTTATTTGGGCCAATGAGGACCACCTATCTAGGAGGAAAGCAATATAGATTTGTTATTGTAGATGACTATACGAGATTCACATGGGTATCTTTCCTGGAACACAAGGATGATACGTTTGACAATTTTGTGAGCTTCGGCAAAAAGGTTCAGAAAGATAAGAAGTATTGCATTGTTGGAATCCAATCAGACCATGGAGGAGAATTCGAGAATGAGAAATTCTCCAAGTTCTGTGATGACTAAGGAATTGACACAATTTCTCAGCACCAAGGACACCACAGCAGAATGGAGTTGCTGAGAGAAAGAACATGACTTTATTGGACATGGCAAGAACAATGTTATCAGAATATGATCTGCCAAGATATTTTAGGCTGAAGCAGTCAACACAGCAAGCTACATCATCAATAGAGTAATGATCAGGCCGATTCTGAAGAAGACTGCGCATGAGTTGTTCAAAGGAAAGAAGCCTAAGATTAGTCACTTCAGGACATTTGAATGTCCATGCTTCATCCACAACAACGGAAAAAGAGACATTGGTAAGTTAGATGCCAAATCAGATGAAGACATCTTCATGGGGTATGCTTCTAAACCTAAAGGATGAAGAGTGTTCAACAAGCGTACTTTATTGATTGAGCAGTCAGTACATGTTATTTTTGATGAAACTAACCCTCCTTGAGAAAGGAAGAAGATAGTGATAATGATGATGCAGATGAATTGTCCAAAAGCTAAAGAACTCATCAATTGAGGACAAGAAGATCCACCTCTGGAAGATCTACAAAATAGGATATAGAACATGAAAATCTTCCAAAGAAATAGAGATATAAGAGAGATCACCCTCCTGAAAACATCATTGGTGATCCATCTGTAGGGGTAAGAACAAGAGGTAACATAATTCCATGTGATTATTTAGCTTTTGTTTCTCAAATAGAGCCAATGAAGCTATCACTGATGAATCTTGGATTCTAGCCATGCAACATGAACTGAATCAGTTCAAGAGAAACCATGTTTGGTCACTTGTTCCTAGACCATCAGATCATCAGTAATTGGCACCAAATGGGTGTTCAGAAGTAAATTGGATGAAGCTGGTGTGATCATAAGAAACAAGGCCAGATTGGTAGCTAAGGCTATTCCCAAGAGGAAGGCATAGATTTCGATGAAACCTATGCACCAGTAGCCAGACTTGAGGCTATTAGAATATTACTTGCATATGCATCTGCACTAGATGTGAAATTATTTCAAATGGATGTAAAGTCTGCATTTCTTAATGGTTTTATTAAGGAGGAAGTTTATGTAGAACAACCTCCAGGCTTTGATGACACTGAATTTCCGAATCATGTGTTTAAATTACACAAAGCTTTATATGGTTTAAAACAAGCACCTAGGGCCTGGTATGAAGGCTTAGCTCTTTTCTATTAAACCATGGTTTATTAGAGGTCAAGTAGATAGTACTCTTTTCATCAAATCTAAAGTCAAACGTATATTGCTTGTTCAAATCTATGTTGATGATATAATATTTGGTTCTACTGATGAATCTCTTGCAAGTACTTTGAGAAACTTATGCAGGGAGAGTTCGAGATGAGCATGATGGGAGAGCTCAACTACTTCCTTGGATTGCAAATCAAACAAGGAAAGGAAGAGACTCACATCTGCCAAGCTAAGTACACCAAGGAACTCATAAAGAAGTTTGGATTTGATAATGCCAAGCCACTGTCAACACCTATGAGCACATCAATAAGAATGGACAGTGACAAAGATGGTAAGAATGTAGATCAAAAAATCTACAGAGGTATGATAAGATCCTTATTATACTTAACTGCTAGTAGACCTGATATTTTATTTAGTGTATGCATGTGCGCTAGATACCAAGCAGATCCTAAAGAGTCTCATTTAATTAGTGTTAAAAGAATCTTTAGGTACTTAGCTAGAACTCATGACTTAGGTGTTTGGTATCCACAATCATGTGAAATTAACTTAGTAGGATACTCTGATGCTGACTACGCTGGATGCAAAATAGATAGAAAAAGCACCAGTGGTTGTTGTCAATTCCTTGCAGGATGTCTGATATCATGGTCCTCCAAGAAACAAAACTCAGTAGCACTGTCAACAGCTGAAGCTGAGTACGTAGCTGCTGGAAGTTGCTGTACACAACTCCTATGGATCAAGCAACAACTTGAGGATTATGGGCTACATATCAAGACAATTCCACTGTTATGTGACAACACCAGTGCTATAAATTTAACCAAGAATCCAGTACAACACTCAAGGACTAAACACATTGAGGTTAGATATCATTTCATTCGTGATCATGTAGCTAATGGTAACATAGATATTTCATTTATTGATACAAACAATCAGTTAGCAGATATCTTCACAAAGGCCTTACCTGAAGAGATTTACATCTCTTAGAAGGGAATTAGACATGTGTAAAGTGTGAAAGATTCATCTGTATAAAACTGAAATATTAATTATCAGAATGCTTTTTTTTTTTGGATTTAAGCAAATTTCCATAGAAACTTTTGTGTTAAGCCCCTCCTATCGATTCACTATTTTATATAAGTTCTTTATTTCTATTGAAATGTCACTTTGTCGTTTTCCATCATAATGGCGGTTCTGGTTTTGGAAAAAGGTCTATTCCTCTCATATTTCCCGAAATCTGTGTGAGAACGATTCACCTCATACCATTATCTCTCTCTCTCATTCACCTGCCTGAGGCGATACCCTAACGACTCCGGCATCGACTCTCTGGATTTCAAGCTTCCAACCACTTCCTGCCAGAAATTTCTTGAGGGCTTCTATTCCATTCCTCTTTCCAGTCCTCCAGAAACTCTCTCCGTTTAAATCCATGGCCTCTTCTGCTAGTTTCAGCAGCGTCGGGGGCTACAGAGTCGAATTTCTTACCGCCAAACAACAAGTAAGGTTTGCGACTGTGAAAATCAAGCTATGCAGTCACGAAGCAGTGGATGTGGCAGATTTGCAGAAGAATGGAATGGGGAGCATCGTCGATGCTTTGGACAGATTGAAGTGGATGAAGATGGCTACTATCTCTGAAGTAATTTTTCGGACCTGGTAAAAGCCTTCTATGTGTGTCTGAAGTTAGAGGCAGACGGGACCTTGACTTCCATGGTCAAGGGAACCCAGATTAGGGTCACACAAGTATTATTGGCATCATTCTTTGGTGTGGGTACCTCCGGACTCAGTGGAGTTCACACTGTGAATATCCAAGAAAAGGGTTTAGGGATAGTTGGTCCCGAGTTTAGATTGAAAGATGACAAAGTGGATGTAAACTAGTTGAATGTAATTAATCGCATCTTGCACTTTGTAGTTTGTTAGATTGTGGTTCCCAGAAGTGCTACTTTTTCAACCTGCACTAGGGCTGATTCAGATTTAATGTTCTGGGCTATCAAGAACCAAGAAATCAACACTGCAGAGCTCATGATTAAAAGGATGAAGTTTGCAAGCTCTCAGGTATGGGACACAAAGAGCAAGCTAAATGTTTCTTTACCTTATGCCCATCTCCTGACGAAGATTTTTCAGCACTATGGCATAAGTGTAGTAGGAGATGTGTCTGAGAAGATGGGCCAAGCAATATGGTCCAGAAATTTAAGGAAAAGTGGTTTTTCAGTTGTCAATGGAGTCTGGACAAAGACTTCTGTGGCTGAGGGTGAAGCCATCATTGGCGAAGCCCAAGAAGGTCAGGAAGCAGCTGGCGCAGTTCCTGCGATTCCAGAGGTAGAAGCAGTTCAAGCAGCAGCAGAACCAGAAGTAGCAGCAGCACCATCTGTGGAAGCAGAACCATCAGCAGCAGTAGCAGTACCAAGCAGTAGGATTGAGGATATTCCTCCTGAGGACATTGAGCCAGTTGGGCGTAGTTCAGAGGATCCTCTTCCCTCTTCTCGAGTAGGCTCAGTACTCAGAGATGTACTGGAATCCATCCATAACTCCTTGAGGGATCCAGTAGCTAGTGAAGTTCACATTGCAGAAGCTATGGCATCAGGCCACACTGAGGAAGTTGTAATGGAGGAAGCTCTTATTAAGGGGGCGCAAGAAATTAATGTTGAATCTGATCAAGTGGAAGATGCTCCTACTCAGGGAGAGCTAGATCAAGCAAATGAGGATGTGGCATCAGGCCACAATGATGTTCAGATGGAAGATCCTCCTATCCAGGAGGAACAAATAGCAGCTATGCATATGGATGCACCCATGGAAGATGCCCCCGCTGATGGGGAGATTTTGGGTGAAAAAGAAAGTGAGCCTTAGGGGGAGAGAACTGAAAATCCCCCAGAAGATCAGTTTAGAGAAGGAGAAACCGCCAGTTCTTCCGAATCCGATGAGCAGGATCCTGTAGACAAAGCAAGGAAAAAGGAAAGGAAGTTGCATCTGATATTCCTCTCCTAGTGGATACTCCACATCAGAGGGCTCAGAAAAGAAAATAATTATCAATTTGAAGCCTGTGATAGAAACATTGGATGCACAAGGTGAAATCCTTTGTTCAGTGCAAGCAGACGTCAACTCAATCTTTATGAGTCAGGCCTCAGCGACAAAGGAGATGTCATAAGTAAGAATGCCGTCAGGTGGTTTAATAAAGAAATGGGAAGCATGAAGGCTCTACTCTCAGATATTTTGAAGGAGGTAAGATCATCAGCACCTTCTGCTTCTCCACCTTCTGAGGGAACTGAAGAAGAAGTCCCTAGACCATCAGGGTCACTGCCTACAGAAGAATCAGGGCCATCCGGGCCATCTACTGTTCAAGAAGCACCTCGCCAACAAGGACATTAGCTGAAGGGCCAACAGGGCCAGTTGAAGATTTGCTAGGGCCAACAGGCCAGTTGAAGATTTGCTAGGGCCAACAGGCCAGTTGAGGTTTTGTCAGGGCCAACCAGGCCAGTGGAGGCAGAGTCTGAGCAGGTCCAAGCAGAAGAAGAAGCTTTAGCTCCAGAGCCCCCAGCTCCTTCTCCTATTCAGACACCAGCCCCTCCTTCTCCACCCTCATCCTCCACAGCACCTCTAGCTCCTCAACCTTTCAAACAACCTCTACCCAGAGTCATCTCCTCTCCACCCCATTTCCTTTACCATCCACTACATCTCATGTCTCTTCCACATACATTCCTCCACCTCCTCCTCTTTTTGAGGACCCTCCAGCCTCCTCATCAGCTGGAGCCTCCTCCTCCTCTGGTCCTTCCTCTTCTGAACCTACTACCATACCTTCTTCCACATCTCATTCCCTTCTTCATCCTTCTGCTCCTCCCTCCTTCATTACTATCATTCCGGAGGATGCTCAGATTAGTGGTCCCTATCTTAGGGGCCTCCAAGATGAGTTTGAGGTTGCCATTCTCCAATCTGTTCTGAAGGTTGGAGAACATATTCATAGGACAGACTCCTCTAGTCCTATTCCTAAGAAACGCAAAACAACCACCACTTTCTCTAAATCCTCAGATCCCTATTATCCTCCTTTATAGTTTTCTCTAATAGAGGTCACCAAAAAAAACCTCTCTACAGGGAATTCCTCCAAAAAGTTGTTTTTGCCTCTATTTTTAATCTTCCTCATCTACATCTCACCGACCATCTAAACACTATTTTGCCTTACACCTCTCTTTCCAAATCTCTCAAATCAAAGATCTTCTCTGCAGCCGAATCCCAAACTGAAGAGCAGTGGGCTCGGACCAATAAAGTTCTTTACAATAAATTTCTTTTTGCCAGATCTGCCAGGTTCCCTCCAAGGGACCATTCCTTGTCTTTATCCGAATGGTTCCTGATGCTCTATAAGGACAGCTGGGCCCCTTTCATTCAAAAGGAGATCAAGATGATCAGGTACTTCAAAATGTTCAATGATTATCAGTATCTTCATCGTTTGCCAGAGATTCAGTTGGGTCAGTTCATAGAGGCCATTAGAGCACTTGGACTAGGTGGAGCTCACACTGAAGCCGTCCAAGTAGATTTTGCAACCGTCCAGCTGCCTGACTTTGCCTTTCTTCCCCCTCTTCACTCTCTAATAATGGATTCATCTGTAGGCTCAATTATTTTTGAGCGTTTTGCCAGAGTCTTGGGCAGAATCAAAGTGCAGAAAGGCTACCTGGTTGCTTTCAACAGGTTTCTATTCAGAGAGTATCACCAAGGCCATGTCACTGCACATGTTCTTGCTTCTGCTCTGTCAGAATGTGAATGATTATCTCCTGCAGATTGGACCAAGCTTTATCCCCTTTCCGCACAGCAGCTCTCTCTTGTAAATGAATCTCTAGCCAAGGAAGGTCAATCTCAGATTTCAGCTGCTCAATTTCTTGACATGAACTCCATTCATCTTGTTCATGATCCCTATCAAACCTGGATTGAAAGGTACAAGGTCTATGTAGCTATGCGGATGGAATTGAAGCACAAGCAGAATTTCTATCCAGTCACCATGGATCAGTTTCTTGCCTGTGCCAGCTTTGGGAAAGTTTCCTTTCTTAAGATCTCTCTTGATTCAGATCAGTATGCTCGGCTTCTTGATGAGCAACTAGTCCATCATCTTCGAAGGATGGTTCCCCTCATGGGACCTTCCTACTCTATTGAACCTGGGGTTCTTAGACAGTTTTTTGAAAAGCATGAAGAACAGGCCTGGGAACTATTCTCATTATGCCTCTCTTTTGTCTCCTGCTTTCTATCTCCCTGTGCCCCAACAAGCATAATCCAATCTTTTTGTGTTCTCTCATTTGTCTTTTCTCTCTTTCTTTGTCTTAATACCTTATCTTTTTGCTTAAATGACAAAAAGGGGGAGAAATATAGCACTTCTGAAATACATCTCTTATGATTTCGAAATATCTCCAGCATTTTTATTCTAGCATTTTTATTTCAGAATATCTTGGCTTCAATGCTATGTTTTGTCATTACCAAAAAGGGGGAGATTGATGATCTAATTGTCCCCATGTAATTTAACTAAATTACATGTCCATTTTGGTGATTAACAAAACTATATAAAGTTTAAATCTAACATATTTTCTACAAAGTTTTGAGCATAGGAAATGAATCAAGAAAAGTCAAGCAAATTCTATAAGTATCTCACCCTGAAGTGTTTAGAGTTCAGTTCACATAAAATTTCTCTAAGTTCACATCGATTTCCATTGTAGGTCATAACGATATCTATAGAAGCTACAACGATTCCCTTGCTCCTAACGATTTCATACTCATAAGGATTCGCTATGTGCTTTCAACAATTCGTTAAGTGATCGCAACGATTTGCCCTCACAACGATTCGTTAAGTGATCGCAACGATTTTCCCTCACAACGATTCGTTAAGTGATCGCAACGATTTGCCCTCACAACGATTCGTTAAATGATCGTAACGATTTGTACATCGATTTGTTCTTAACATCACAACGATTTGTACATCGATTTGTTTATAACTTCATAACGATTTGTACATCGATTTGTTTATAACTTCATAATGATTTGTACATCGATTTGTTTATAACTTCATAAAGATTTGTACATCAATTTGTTTATAACCATAACGATTTGTACATCGATTTGTTCATAACATCACAACGACTTGTACATCGATTTGTTTATAACGACATAACGATTTGTACATAGATTTGTTCATAACATCACAACGACTTGTACATCGATTTGTTCTTAACATCACAACGATTTGTACATCGATTTGTTTATAACTTCATAACGATTTGATACATATAACGATTTGTGTATGCATCTCTTTACTTATGAATGCACAACGATTCATTCATCTGCACAACGATTTCATAAGTCATGTATATAACGATTTCATGGAAGATAACGATTCGATCTTCGAGTTAATTTTTAGTACGTTGAAAAGTCAAAGTCTTCATGGATATTTATGTCAGTTGTGCATTTATGAAGACTGAATGTATCTCTGCATGCATGCAGACAATATCTTCCATTATCGTATCTTCTTCTGTATACATCTTTTAGAACAACAAATTGACATTACTATTTTGATGAACATTCGTTCTAACGTTGACTGACAACAAGAGATAGCTTAGCTGTCTATCGTTCAAGCTTTAAATATGTGCAGGTCTCTGACAGCATCTGTCATACAACGTTGGACAAAGTAGAAGCCAAAGGAGATTACAGAAGATCCTCTCTCTCTAATTACGTGCATGAAAGGATAAAGGACTGTTGACTGGAAGCTTCCAAGTGTCAAGCAGTCTAATGTACACTTACGCATAGAGACAACAGGCACCTCAACTTTCAAATTTCAAAAGATAATATATATAGAAGAATGAAGTTCCTGAAGCGAGAAGAAGGAGAACAGTTAGTGAACAACAAGCGACAACACCTTCAACCTTCTGCAAGCTTTTCTAGAGCCAAGCAAAAACTCCCATTAGTCTTAGCTCTTGCTCTCTGTGCTAAGTTCAGATCTGTGAGAGAGCCTTTTTGGTCTGAGAAGAGTCCTTGATTGTAGATCTCTTCTTCTCAGTTCTTGCTTCAGATCAAGTAGTGTTCTATAAACTTGATCTAGGAGCATCATCTCTTTGACACATTCTCTTGTGTTTGTTCCGTTCGGTGTTGAAGGAAGACCTGGTGGTACCCAGGTTGTTGTTCCCTTCGGTTGTGAAGGATGACCTGGTGGGGTATCTAGGGTTTTGTTCCCTTCGGTTGAAGGAAGACCAGCTGGGGTGCTGGGTGCTGTAGTGTCCTTAAGGGGGACTGTACTCTTGTTAGTGAAATCCTGAGGTATTGCTCAGGAACTGGACGTAGGACTCCGAAGGAGAGGAGATCCGAACCACGATAATTCTCTGTGTCGTGTGATTGCTTTTGTGTGTTTGACTTTTCCCTTTACTAACACTAACAATCTGCAAAGTGTATTTTAGTATGACTGTTTTGCCAGCAGGTTTAAAAGTACTTGTCAAATAATTTTTCATCTCATTCACCCCCCCTCTGGGCTAGCTACCTGGGCAACAGAATTTTGCTTCGCACTCAACAGGGACTGTTCAATAGTCAAGAAGTTGTAACTCAAGTGTCCAAAACTTGATTGTCCTTTGCTCATCTGGTTGATGATATGGACGGCATGAAGACTTTGATTGCTCATGTTGATCAAGAAATGGCAGATCTCAAGTCTGATTTTAGCAATTTCATGCAACATGGAACAGTTCCCAGCTCATCCTCCTCATCTCAACATGCAACTCACAGTCTTGGTGTCTTTCAAGAAAATATGTATGAAAATCATCAAAGAATGGAAGATCTTCTGCACACCAGACTCTCCACTATGCAAACACAAATGAGAACAAGCTTGACTGCTACGGAAGCAAGGATGAAGACCATGGAGACCATCTTGCTCCCTATTCCTCCTCCTCCTCCACCTCCTTCTGCATGATATCTTTTGTTTTGATGATGTCAAAGGGGGAGAAGGATTTACATCATTCTGGGATGATAAACAAACTTTAAACTTTTTTGGATACATCTTGATATGAATGCTAACATATTTCGGCTGATGAATGTATTGTTGGATGCTTGTATGTATGACTTTTCTTTGGAAATGACAAATGAATGACATGTTTTGCTTGCAAAGGGATGAAAAATTTTGAATGTCATTGTTATGCTTATGATATGCTATGAAATTGTGAATGGATGATTTTTAAAAATCATATTGTGAAAAATTCAAGTTAACTTAATGAATCATAGTTGCCATCATCAAAAAGGGGGAGATTGTTGGATCTCTTATTTTGATGATACTCAAATATGATTCATTAATATATTGAAGTCATGCTTATTATGCTTAAATTTATATCTCACAATGTTTCCTTCATGTATAGTTCAAAGAAAAGGTCATATATGCTCAGTGGTGTCGACACAGTGCCTTGTGGTGTCGACACTAGTTCACTGTCCCAGAAGAAGAATTCTGAAGAAATGGCCAGTGGTGTCGACACAGTGCCTTGTGGTGTCGACACTAGTTGACTATCCCAGAACCAGGATTTCAGCAAGTACCCAGTGGTGTCGACATAGTCCAGTTGTTTGTTGACACTAGTACACTGTCCCAGGAACTTGTTTCTCAGCCAGGAACCTGTGTGTCGACACATAACAGTGCAGTGTCGACAAAGTTTGGATAATTCTCCAGATCTAAAATTACCAAGACACGTGGAGGATTTTGGTAAGGGCTTTTTGGGCGGGAATTCCTATGCTCCCAATTCCCAAGATATTTTGTGGACTTTTGGGGCTATAAATACCCCTTTGTCACTTGGATTTTGGAGAGGCATCCATCGGGACACACATCTGCTCTTCATGCTCCAGACTATTCCAGCCGACCTTTGAAGAAAGCTTCATCCTGGCGAATTGCTTCCGGATTTGAAGGAACAAAAGCTTCAAGCATCTTGGATAATCCAACTGAAGGAGAATTTCGAGCCATCAGAGTCTTCATCCAGGAGCTGAAGCGGAAGAGCTGGTCCCCCATTGCTCAAGCACAAATAGGGACATTCGAACTAGAAGTCTTTCATCTGCTATTGATTGTTCAATCTGGTTCCTCACTCTTAAACTCATTTCATAATGTGTGTTTTGTGAAATTGGTGCAATCCTTGTGCCCATTTCGTGTGTGTATGTGTGTGTGTGATTGGATCTGAGATTTCTGTATCTCAGAGTGTGTGTGTGATCCTTGTGATCTTTTTGAACTGGCAAGATAAGCCACATTTGTGTGTGTGTGGATGGTGGATGTAGGATACATTGTTGTGTAATCCGAACCACCCTAAATCTCTTTGTTATTGTGGTTGCTTGTCTCTTGCGTTAGATGCTTGATAGGCTCGTTAGCTTTTCACCATTTAACTGGTCTAATTTGTTTAGAAGTGACATTGATCTTTAGATTTCATACTAAATTCAATTTCTCTAAGATCCTAATCGAAGTGAATCATAAAATTTGGAGAAATCTATTCACCCCCCCTTCTAGATTTCCTATAGCAGTTTTTCCGCAACTTTTCAGGAACGACCTGGGGCCATTTCAGCTGCTGGAAGCTGAAGAACTTAATGTCAACATCGGTTGACGTCAAGTTCTTCAGGAAGTAGCTTGGTGGCAAGATCCCTTGCTGTCAAAATGGGGTAAACGCCAAACTTGTTGTCGTCTACTTTCTATAGACAGCTAGGATGTTTCCGTTTACCCTAGGGTTGGCAGCAATCGATGTTGCCGTCAACCCCATAGTATGTCCCAGCAGGCTGAGCCCTTTACCATTGTACGGAGTGTAGACACGCGGTGTCTGCCTCCTAGCACGGTGTGCTGGACATTGAGATCGTCTCCATCTATGCTTATACCTAGTTTTGTCATGCTTGTGTTGTGTTTGTGTTGTGTTTCTCAAACGTCGAGGTGAAGGCTCCGTCTGGATGATTGGCGTTGAGTTATTCCGCCGGTGAGCCTGGACGTTGAGTGCGACTCTGTCCTGTGCGTGCCTCTTGTAGTGGTTACGAGCCGGTTTCCGTGGGGCCCCTTCTCCACCGTTCGAGTTTGGCATAGGGGAAAACCGATCGAGGACCAGACGCAAGGGAGAGCATCTTAGTGTGCACACATGGCTAGGGTTAGAGGACTCTATGGTTTCGAGGCGCCAAACCATAGGCCCTAGCTAGTCCTACCTTGTATGTGTGTGTGCGATTGTGTATGTGTGCTTGTTGTACTGTTGAGCGTGCGAGGTTCCAATTTCTTGGCGCCCTTCTGCGATGAGTTAGGCGTAACGCTACCGGTTTCTTATGTGTGTTGTGCAGTGTTTGTTTATTGTAGCTTTACTTTTTGCACTACTTTTTAGTACTATTAGTGGTGGGGGTTAGTGTCCCTATTGGGTCTCTTCTTGAGACTCACTCCCTTCCTTTTCAGGTGGATCGTCATCGGCTCCAGGTGCTGAGGAGCCTGATCACTTCGATACTGGTCTTGCTAAGATGCTGTGAGTAGTACATAGTTTATGTACTCGTTGTACTCTTTACTTTTGTTAGATCAGCTCTGAGTGATACTATTTTGATAAATTTATATAGTGGAATGTTCAAAAATTTGTGGTGTGTACATTTTTCTTATATGTTCTCCTCAGACTTTCTCTTTTACCCTTTCGAGTTTAGCTCGTGGGTGATGGGTCAGGGTTCGGGTCACTGGTTAGTAACCGATAATTCGGATCCTGGGTCGTTACAGCTGTCGTCACAGTTCATGTTCTTCTGCGAAAACGGTAAAAACTGTACAACGATGCATGCAACGCTTATATCTCCTGATCTAGGGCTCTTGGGACAAAAGTGTGAACATGAAACTTGTTAGGAACGGGGAGTATAAGAGAACTATGGATTTGGTTTCAAAAGATTTAGCCTCTAGATGTGTGAGAAACAACATGAACACAAAATGCCCAAAACATGCACGACTTTGGCAAAATGCTTAATACTCCATGTACACTCGATAAAAATTAGGGAAAACGCATGCATGTGAAAGTAGACTCAATGAACTACACGATGCTATGTGATTTGATTAGGTTTGGCTTGAGATAACCTACCTTTGATTGAGATCAAGAAGAGCCTTCTGCAGAACGCAGGTGGGTAAGAAGAGCTCCGGTTGGGGGCGATTTCCTCCTCCTCTGGTGCTCAAGCCCTACTCCTCATGACCACAACTAATGGTAAACTCATCCCCAAGGGTTTGGGAAGAGTATTTAAGCATATAGGGTTTCTAGGAGTCCTAATACAACTAGGAAAGAAGGGTTGCGGTTTTAGCATGAACCCTTCCATGTTTTGATGATTCCCATCCTCAATAGAGTGTATTGGCTATTAGGAAACCCTCTAGTATGGTTAGGCACAAATTTGGGCTGTTGAATATGGCTAATTGCCTCATGATTTACCATAATTGCCTCTTCCTATTTTCAGCTCAATTAGGGTTACAAATTTCCATGTATTTTTCTTGCTTGATTTTATTCTTGGGCCAAAAGTTGTCCATTGGCCCAATTCTGATAATGGGTTATCAATATATGTTGTTTGGAGTCCCTCCAAGATTTTTATTCTATTTATGATCATATTATACACCCATGATAATGTTTTTCTGACTTTATTTCCTAAGTATGACCATCAGTCACAATGTGACATAAACTTGGCCAATCGGATTTTTCGTTGCACGAATTTTTTCGTGGAACATTTGAGTATGTTGTTTAAAGTTGAACTATTATTTTTATGGAGTTTGTCGACATGTTCTTGCCCATAAGATAATGGTACGTATATTCTATTATTTCGATAATATAGAAATTATCTATTTCCATTTATTTTAAAATTTTTAATTACTGAATTTTCTGGAGTGCTACACCCTCCCCCACTTAAGAGAATTTGGTCCCCAAATTCATAGATGGATCTATAGTACAAGTAAGGTGTACTTACTTGTGAACAATTCCGGATATCTTTTGCGCAGCGCTTCCTCAGTTTCCCACGTGTCATCTTCTTCCAGGCGTTGATTCCATCTAACCCTTACCAGTGGGATGACCATGTTCCTCAAGTGGCACAGTTTCTGGTCCACGATATCAATTGGCCTCTATTGATAGGTTCATTATTTGTTGAACTCCAGAAGTTTATATTCTATGACATGATAAGGATCACGTACATATTTCTTCAGCATTGATATGTGGAACACATTGTGTATTCTATCAAGTTGTGGTGGTAATGTCAAACGATATGCTACTTCACCCACTCTTTCGAGGTTTTGGAAAGGACCGATGAATCTTGGTGACAGCTTGCCTTTAATTCCAAACCTTCTAATTCCACGGCCTGGAGACACTTTTAAGAACACATGATCACCAACTTGAAATTCCAGGTCTCTCCTTCGATTGTCTGTAGATGCCTTTTGCCTTTGCTGTCCCACCGCCATTCTTTCTCTGATAAGCTTTACCTTCTTGTGGTTTCCCTTATCATCTCTGGTCCTAGCTATTGTTTTTCACCAACTTGATACCAGCAGATTGGAGATCGATAGCTCTTGCCATAAAGTGCTTCAAATGGTGCCATTTGAATGCTGGCCTGATAACTTTTGTTGTAGGCGAACTCCACAAGAGGTAAGTGTTCATGCCAACTACCTCTGAAGTCTAGAACACAGGCTCTAAGCATATCTTCAATCACATGGTATGTTCTCTCCGTCTAACCATCAGTTTTTGAATGGAAAGTTGTGCTGAAATTCAGTTTAGATCCTAAGGAATAATGTAGTCCTTTCCAAAAGTGGGATGTAAACCTAGGGTCTCTATCAGACACAATGGACATAGGTACTCCATGTAGTCTGAAAATTTCCTTTACATACAAAGCAGCCAGAACATCAACTGTCCACTTGTTCTTAATTGACAAAAAGTGGGCAGACTTGGTCTAGCGGTCGACGATCAGCCATATGCCGTCGAATCCTCCTCTAGACTTAGGCAGTCCGAAAATGAAGTCCATCCCTACACCTTCCAATTTCCATGTCGGGATTTCTAGGGGTTTAAGTTTGTCTGCAGGTCGCAAGTGTTCTACTTTGAGTTTCTGGCAGGTTAAGCATCTGGCGACATAATCTGCCACCTCCCTTTTCATATTTGGCCACCAAAAACTTCTTTTCAAATCCTGGTACATTTTAGTAGTTCTAGGGTGAATGGTATACTTGGTCTTGTGAGCTTCGTCCATAATGATCTTCTTGGTTTCCGCATGGTCGGGTACATAGACTCGGCCTTGGAATAGCAATCTTCCATCTTCTGCCATGGAAAAATCTGGCCTCTGGTCCATGTTAACCTTTATTTCCATGAGCATAGGTTCATTGTCTGGAGTGCTAGGATATTTTCAAGTAAGGTGGATTGAGCTCTAATATTAGCAACTAGACATCCCTCCTTTTTAACATCAGCCTCAATATCCAGCTTGGCAAATTCTTCAAGTAATCGCCATTCTCCTACCATAAGGCTTGATAATGTAATCATAGGCTTTCTACTTAGAACATCTACCACAGCATTTGCTTTGCCTGGATGATATTGGATAGTGAAGTCAATGTCTTTCAAGTACTCCAACCACCTCCGCTATCTCATGTTAAACTCCTGCTGAGAAAACATATATTTCAAACTTTTATAGTCAGAAAACACAATGAACTTCTCACCATATTGATAGTGACGCCATATCTTCAAAGCGAAGACTACCGCAGCTAGGTCCAGATCATGCATAGGGCAGTTGTCTTCATGCTTCTTCAATTGTCTGGAGGCATAGCATATCACCTTCCCATTTTACATTAGTACACAGTCTAGGCTGATCCCAGATGCATCTGTGTAAACTTCAAAATTTCACCTAGCTACTGGTAGTGTCAGTACAGGTGCTGAAGTGAGGTGCCCCTTCAATGCCTGAAACTGTCTTCACATTCAGTGGTCCATGTGAATGGATTTTCCTTCCTGGTAAGTCTGGTTAGTAGTACATCTATCTTTGAAAAGTCTTAATAAAGCGACGATAGTAACCAGCTAAACCCAGAAAGCTTCTTATTTTCGACACAGTCATCGGCCTTTCCCAATTCTTTACAGCTTCCACTTTAGATGGATCTACAAGGGTTCCTTCCTTGGATATGATGTGGCCAAGGAAAGATACTTCCTCCATCCAAAATTCACACTTGCTAAGTTTTGCATACAGTTGATTGTCTCTAAGCAATTGCAGAGCGATCTTCAAGTGTTCTTCATGCTCTTCCTTAGACTTGGAGTAAATAAGGATGTCGTCAATGAATACCACTATGAACTGGTCTAAGTATGACCTATAAATATTTTTCATAAGTTGCATAAAAGCTGTTGGAGCATTTGTTAAGCCAAACGGCATGAACACGAACTCATAATGACCATATCTACTCCGAAATGCAGACATGTGTATATCTTCTTCTTTAATTCTCAACTGATGGTAGCCCGATCTTAGATTAATCTTGGAAAAGTACTATGCACCAGAGATCTGATCAAACAGCTCATCGATGCGGGGCAGTGGATAATTGTTCTTTATTGTCAACTGATTTAACTAAGTTAGTCAATGCAGAGCCTCATTGACCCGTCCTTCTTCCTGAAAAATAGTACTGGCGCTCCCCACAGAGATGTGCTTGGCCTGATGAAACCTTGATCTAACAATTCTTAGATCGGCCTTTTTATCTCTTGCAATTCAACAGGGGACATGCGATATGAAGCTTTGGATGCAGGGGCTGCCCCAGGGAGTACCTCAATGGTAAAGTTTACCTTTCGTTCAGGTGGTATTCCAGGTAAGTCTTCTGGTAATACATCGGGTACTCTCTGGCTATGACAATATCTTCTAGAGTGGGTTTCTTCTTTTTAGTCGCCATGATCGAAAGTAGAAAAGCATCACAACCTTGGTTGATCAGCTTAGAAACCTTTAGAGAGGATATCAGAACAAGAGGTTTATGATAGCGGGTGCCAAGTAGTGAAAGGGTTGGAAGGTTTGGTCTTTTAAAGATGACCATCCTATGATGACAATTTACGTTGGCATCGTATTCAATCAACCAATGGGCACACAATATGGCATCATAGCCCTTTATATCTAGACAGATGAGATTGGCGGGGAGATTGTGCCCTCCAATCATGGTTTCACAATTTGGTAGGTGATGTGTGAGCTTTGATTCCGAGCCAAGTTGAGAAGCTACGATGATTTTGGACTTCATGGGTACATGTTTAATGGTAGAGTTGCAGCAAATGTGGTGGAAATAAATGAATATGCAGCTCTAGTATCAATAAGTAGAAAAGCAGGTTGAGAGTGTATGAAAATGGTACCTTCTACCATACCCCCTTCCTCGGGTAGGTCAGCTTCCATAATAGCATTAAGACGTCCCTGACGTCGTGGTACATTCTGGGCCTTCCCTCGCTGGTCCTTCAAGATTGGACAGTCAAGTATACGGTGGTCACACCTCAAGCATGCCCTGAGCTTCTTCCAGCATTCTTCAACTCGATGTCTTGGTTTGTCACAGAATCGGAAGTTCTCCGCTAACTGCCTTCCTTCCACTTTGACTTTCTTGTCCATAGCATAGTCTCTTCCAGCATTCGGCCTCTTGTTGTTGCTGTTATAGTGTTGTTGTTTTTGTTTCGAAAAGTTGGCGTAGTATTAGCCACTCCCTTCTTGACAAAGACCAGCTTTGCAATTTCCTTTCCCCTCATGCCTTCCACCTTAGACATGGTATCTTCCACTAGCTGAGCTCTGTGGACCATCTCGGTGTATGTTTGGATGTTGTGAGGTCTGAGCATTTCAATGAACATGGGCCTAAGCCCATCCATGAATGTATTGGCCTTCAATCTTTCTGTGCCCACCAGATGTGGGGCGTACACAGCCAGGCGGGAAAACTGGGCTTCATATTCAGCACAGACATACTCTTTTGCTTGAGTGCGACAAACTCCGCAGCTATCACGTCCCGAGAATTTCGCAGCGGATATTAATGATGCAGAATATAATTCGAGTCGATATCTCGAGACGTGAATAGTCGGCAAATAAGCCTCTAGCTAGCATGCAGTAAATGTATAACAACATACATCATCATAATAGGGCTCTAATATTGAACTCAACTAATCTTGTATTCAAATCTCAACTCATTGTATTCTAAATGGAAACTATTACAGGACTAAGACTCAATAAAAGTAAAAGTACATAATACCTCACTTCCTACTACAAGAATCTAACACTCAAAGCAAACTACTATAACTAGACTCATAGTTGGAACGCTCATCACTTGGACACATTCCCATCCTCGACTTGCTCCTCCTCTTGAACTTCATAGTCAACTAGATTGGGTAAAAGTAGGGAATGAGCAAACTACCCAGTAGGATTTATATCTCAATGTGCGGTAATGATATAAGTGATTAGCAATTTAGAACTAGGTAAGCACGATGGTTGTCATGATATGCATGTATGAATAAAACTCATTAAAACATGATACATGAAACAGCTAGATAGAGTGATCATGATAAAACAAGATCTAGAATGATATAATGAGATAGAACTAGCGATAGATCACTTTGTCCAAGCACGTAGGATTTCACTTGATGTCAATAGCTTTCAAGAACGCAAGATATCACTAATTACAATAAATGCAGGATGACCATATCACGCAAGCAAGCAAGCACGCACGAGCATGATCATGTAACACTAATCAGGCACGTAGACACTAATGTACACAAAGAAAAGATCCATCAAGAATGTACACCAGGACACGTGTATGTGGTTATTGTATCTATCATTCAACATGACACGCACGACTCCCAGTGCAGATGCAACGCCAGTAATCATTATACCCCATGGTTAACAACATATTTATGACTCTCTGTCATTGGGGCTATGCTGGAGCCCTTGGACACTCACCGTGCCCGGTCAACATCTCACTTAAACATTAAATGTAGATACCCACAGTCATTAATAATGGCCAATGAGAGTTTCATAAGTAAGCATAAGTAATGTCATGTTCCGGGAACAAGTAATAAGCATTTGAACATGATTTCATGATAAAATGGTCAAGAGATAAATTTGGCAGCATAACGGTACAATTTATACTTTAGTTCAATCTTTTCATTAATGGGTTTAGTCTAGACTGTAAATCACACTCACGAGAGCAAGAAGAGAAGGAAGTGCAGGCTAACTTCTGGTACTTCAATGGTACAACCTGCTCGTCGGCCATGTGGGAATCCATGGTCAGAGGAGACATACGGAGGTCTTAGAGAAAAGGTCACTAGCCTACCGATTCGGAATGACCGTAGAGAGCTTCCAAATCCCCAAGAAAGGGCTGCCTAGAAGTGCAAGCGTGTAGTGATGTACGCGTGTCAATTCACAATACATCGGTCTCAAACTCGCGGAAAACACTTAACATGATGGCATGCAATGAACAATGCATTTAACTACACATGGGTTTGCAAGATTTTAAGATAATAATTATCATTTTCATCAAGCTAGAACTGTAACAAGAGCGAATCACAAGTTTCATGAATGATCAAGTCATTAGGAGAAAAATTAGAATATTGTTCATATAATTATAGTTTTTAAATGGGTTAACCACTTTTAAGCCATTAAATAACTATCATGTAATGACCAGACCAAAAACATGCAATTTACACATTAAACACCATGTTAAACAAACCTCGTGTATAGCAGTAAGTTTTGCAATGAAATAAGTGGTGTTTCACACAAATTCTGAGAACGCAACACACCCCAGTAAGGGTCGCGACGGGTCGGGACAGAACGCGACAAGGGTATGTACAGAACGCGACAAGGTAGTCAGATCAGGCAGAAAGATAGCGACGGGGCGCTCGTCGCGTTCAGAATGCGACGGGTGTGCTGTCGCGACAAGACCTCAGAACGCGGCCTGTCGGGCCGTCGCGTTCACAGGGTCTGCGCCTGAATCCGACAGACAAAAGACGTTCTTGGATTGCGGTCCAGAACTGCCTTATATTGACATAAGATGCTTCAAAAATAGAGAACAAATTGTACAGTGGATGAAAAATCACGAAACCAGTTATATACCAACCTAGACATGCAAGGGTGCTTCCAGTAAATCGGAATTAGAAAACATGATGGTTTCAATAGGCTTTAATCAAGTCAAACACAAACGTACAAGCTAAATGCAACTCGAAAACGCAGTATCATGCAGTGACCCTCTTACCATGCTTATAACTCTCTAACTAATGACATTTAGACAAAACGTTCAACACAAAACATGACGAGGACAACTAGTAGAAAAACTTTCATGTTGTGAGTTTTCTATAATTCGGTCTCTAATCGCATGCAACGTATAAAGAACGGGAAAAGCCCTAACAGTGCGCGACTTGGGAAAAACGCTTATAATTCAAAATCTACTCATTGAAATTTGATGAAACCAGTGGGAAATGAAAGTTAACTTGATGCTCTACACATTGATATAGAATATGTTAAAGTTTGGTCCGAGAAAACCTACCTTATGTGTTGAAGAAGTCCCATTTTTCCAGAAAACCGTGTTCAGACCACTTGGAGGAAAACGCTTAATACTCCGTGTATACTGCATGGAATTATTGCATTCCACTTGGGTTAGAACGTAGACTTGACCCTCTTTCAAGGGGTATAGGACTTGCAAGGTTTGGTTATGGTTTGACTCACCTTTGGGCAACTCCAAGATGACCATCTGTGCAGGTCGCAGCAGACGCAACGGGGAAGAAGAAGGGCTTGGTGTGGGCGATCTCCTGCTCCCCAGCCGCCAAGAACTCCTCCACACGACCCCAACAAAATGTAAACTCGTCCCCAAGGGTTTGATGGAGAGTATTTAAGCATCTATGGGTTTTAGGAGTCCTATTGTGACAAGGAAAGCTAAGTTGCGGTTTTGACATACTAGTTTCCTAATTTGATGATTTCTTCCTCTATTAGAGTATGTGAGCCTTAGAAAACCTCCCACCATAGTTAAGCACGAATTGGGTTGCCAAGAATGCAAGATCTCTTCTCAATTCAACTCTAATTACCTCTTTCTAATTTTAGCTTAATTAAAGTTGCGAATTTCTATGCATTTTCTTGCTTCATTTGATTTTTGGCCCATATGTGGTCCATTGGCCCAATTATGATATTGGGTCATTAATATATAATGTTGGAAGTCTCTCCAACACTTTTAATTAATTTTTGATTGCGTCGTATTTCTGTGTTAACGGTTTTTAGACTTGTTTTCCTAATTTGGATAATCGGTCACAATAACTCTTAAACCTAGCCCAAATTATTTTTATTGACCAAAATCTCTTGATGGGTCATTAGAGGATATTATTTGAAGTCTGAAAATGATTTTAATTAATTTCTTGACTCATCCCAGTACGTGTGATAATGATTTTTCGTCTTATTCATGAATTACGATAATAACTCATGAAACAGTTTAAACTTGGCTAATCCGATTATTCTTGGCACAAATTTCTTTGTGAAACTTTTAGTAATAATGTTTGGGGTTGATTTATAATTTTTACGGATTTTTTTGAAGTGTTTTAGCACTTACGATAGAGGTATGTATGTTTTAAATAATCTGATATTATGGAAATTATTTATTTCCATTTATTCATATTTTTACTTGTTAAATTTTCCGGGGTGCTACAGCAGCTTTCTTCTCCTTGACCCTCTCAAAGAAGTACTTTTGCCGAATATCTCCAGGAAACCAGCCCATTCCAGTTCCGCCACATTGGGCAAATGAGCCTTTGTGGCCTTCCACTATGCCCTAACATCCTTGCTAAATTGGAAAGTAGCAAGTATCACCTTCTCCCAATTAGTGCATTGCATGACTTGGAAATCCTTTCCATTTCTTCTTGCTAGCTTTCTGCCTCGTCTAAATTAGGGGATCCAAAAAAATGAGGAGGATTCATGCTTCTAAAATTGCGGTGAAGATCACCAGCTCCATTCCTAGCAGCCGCAGCCTGATTTCTAGCCTGAACTACGTTTTGTAACACCTGAGTCAATCTAGCTATGGTTTCTTGCATGGCCTGCCACTGATTGCATGCCATTGCAGTTGAGTGAAGGAGTTATGAGGTTCCTGAGAAAAGGATAAAACCAATTAATGTCTCTTGATACATTGTAAGAGTCAATGGGTAGGAGTGGTTAGTTCATTGTAACATATTCCTAGTCTCTACACATGCTCACCGGGTACTGTATGTATGATCCATAACGTAAGTTTCTATTGTGTCACTCAAACCTAGGACTTACATATTCCTATTGTTTCCTAGGCTCTTATACCACTAAACTATCAAGTCCCAAGAATTATGCAACGGATAATATTTGATGAGTAAAAGTTGATATTTCAAGAAGTGAATAGTCAGCAAATAAGCATCTAGCTAGCAAGCACTATATGTGTATCAACACAACATAACAATAGGGCCCAAATAATGAACTCAACTAACTTGTATTCAAATCTCAACTCATTGTTTCAAAACGGAACTAATACAACTCTTTATTCGTTGAATAACATGACTAAGACTCAATAAAAGCAATTACATATAATCCTCACTTCCTACTACATTGCGCTAACATTCAAAGTAAACTATGATAACTCTATGGTTGGAACGCTCATCACTCTGACACATTCCCATCATCGACTTGTTCTTCCTCTTGTACTTTATAGTCACCTAGAAGGCTAAAAGTAGGAAATGAGCAACTAGCCCAGTAGGATTTATATCTCAATGTGCGGGCAATGATATAAGTAATTAGCAATTTAGAACTATGTAAGCACGACTATCAAGATATGCATGTGCGAATAAAACTCATTAAACATGATAAATGAACAAGATAGATGGAATGATCATGATAGAGCAAGATCTAGAAGGATCTAACGAGCAAGAGCTATCAATAGATGGCAAGTAACAAGCACACAAGATATCACTTAATTGCAATAATTACAGGATGGCCATATCATGCAAGCAAGCAAGCACAAGCACGAGCACGATCATGTAACACTAATCAAGCACGAAGACACTAATGTACACCAGGAAAGATCCACCTTGAAATGCACAATAGGACACATGTATGTGGTTATTGTATCTATCATTCAACATGCAAGTACTCCCAATGCAGATGCAATGCCAGTAATCATTATACCCCATGGTTGACAATATATTTATGACTCTTCGTCATTGGGGCTAGACTGAAGCCCCTGGACACTCACCGTGCCCGATCAGCATCTCACTAATTCAAATGTAGATACCCATAGTCATTAATGGCAATAACAAGAGTTTCAAGATGTAAGCAATTGTAATGTCATCTTCATGATGATGATGTCAAGAAGTAAATAGTAAAGTGAACATGATTTCATGATAACAATATGTTAGGATCGGATATTCGATAATGGCAAAGCTAGAAGGGGGGGGTTGAATAGATTTGCAGTGGAAACTTAAGCAATTTAAAAGTTACTTAGAAATAATGAATCTACTCAATTAAAAACCCCACTGATCTGATGTGATTCAGTGCACAAATGTGTGAGACAGTTGAACAATCAGATTATGTGAACTAGAGTGTGAATGTTAAGAATTTAATCGAACCCATATGCATGCATCTAACGATGAGACAATATCAAACCATTACACAGAGGATTTTAGGTGGTTTGGAAATCACACCACGTGACTCCTACATCACCCCTCACACAGTGAGGACACACTACTCAAAGATGAGTGCACACACACACACACTTGAGCACGATGACTCAATCACACACACACGCTAGATCAAGTCCACAATAGATCAGATCCTCTAGCCTTGATCTGATCAACACACCACACACACAGAAGAATTGCTTATTAAGCGAGTTCAACCCTACAATCACACACACGCACGTTGTCTGAGGCAAACACGCACTCAGAGCAACCGCACACACGTGGATCAAGCACAAGGGACGCTCAAACCACTGTCACACACACAGAGTAGTGAAAAGTGGAAAGAAGAAGAGTTTGAGATGTAGAAACAAATCCAGATGTGAACTCTTCATGGTGGTCATCCAGAAGAACTCCAGGCTTGGTATGGATGATGATCAGATGATAGAGAAGCTTGAATCGTGGATGGACCGACTTCAACTCCGCTTGTGAGATGGATCTTCCTCACGTTGGATGGAGAGTTGAAGTAGAGCAATAGAGAGAGAAGCCTCTTCTTGGTTTTGCTTAGGGTTTTGATATGGTGGCTTCCTGCTGCGAAAATACCTTCATATGATCTATATATATGGGTGTCCAAGTATGGAGAGTCGTGCTTAAAGGATCACCCTAATATAGAACATATCCTGACATCAGATGTGACTTGTCCTACGGCTGTCGATAGGCACATCATAGCTGTCGACAACTATTGCTCAAATCTAGTTCCCAGAACCATGTAGGTTCCTAGAAAACTGGGCTGTCGACAGGCGATCCCTGGCTGTCGACAGGCAGCCGTATCTATCAACAGGTAAACTCCATCTGTCGACAGCTACTGCTCCATTTGAGCTTCTAGTAGCATGTTTGTTCCTGGATGGTCTATCTGTTGACAGATGCCTTCATGGCTGTCGACAGGTAACAACTTGAAGGTGTTTTTCTTGATCTTTTGCGCTTGGATTTTGATGCTTGTCTTGTATGCATTGACACCTACATTAAAAGTCATTCTAAGTGAGATACAATGAATACATAGGTGATCAATAAAAGCATTATTTGCATTTATTCATTTCTTCCATGTCTTGATCATATTTGTCATGTTTCCAACATTTACACAACATCAATTATGTCACACATCATCAAAAACATTTATGCACATGTCATCATACACATTGTATCCAACATTCTCCCCTTTTTGATGATGACAAAATTACAATTGATGTTTCTCCCCCTTTGACAACATTCAAAAAGATAAATCATGCATCAATGGATAGAAATAAGCAAGTAACTATGATTTCATTGATTGAGCGGGACTTACACACAGTTCAAAAACATATCCATTACATGACACAAGAAAAAGCAAAAGGGAAACGACATAAGTGGCAGACAAAGCATAACCCAAACTAACCCAACTAGTAAAAAAGAGAACTACATGACCCTTATTTGACCTAGACATGCTAAGCATCATCATTCCCAGGAGCAGTGGATGACGGAAGTCATGAAACTCCTTAGTGAGATGATCAGAAATGAATGGGGAATGAGTGTTCAAATGGGATTTTAAGTTGAGAACTGGTTTATATCCATTACAAAATGTCATACCCACTAGTATTAAGACATATCAATGGTCTACAATAGTTAACAGATAATACCCCAGGATTCTTAAGTGGTAGCATTTAGAAAACACAGCTCAAAAGCATATGAATGTAAGATAACCCCTTTGAATAAAACCATTGTAGAAAACATATTCCTTAGTGGGTGATGTTCAGTGGTTAGGAAGATAATGTTTTCATTTAGCAATTAACATTACACAACAAGTTGTCCTTGATTTGAAAAAGCATGGAGGCTTCACTCTATTCTTGCATTTGAACTAACATTTTAAGTTGTTTTGGGAGAAGTGGTAATAAGGTTTACTTTCACCTTTTGACGTGACGGTAGACATTTGTGATGCCCATACCCCCAGTTACTCAGTATAGGTGACCATCATACCATTGTGCAGAGATAATAAAAGGGCTTTTTGACGCGAAGACAGACATTTGTGATGCCCATGTCCCCGGTTACCCAGTGATTCTTATCATTGCTCTGCCTTTTCCCATTTCAAATTTCTTTTGTATTTGAATTTTCATGAATTTGGTAATAGGTAGCTTTTCTCCTTTTATTTGTTGTTAAAATCAAGTTCAAAATGTTATCTAAGGTTAAAAGCCAATGAAAGACATTAATTTCAAGAACTTTCTTACTTGTCAATCCATTTCAGAAAAATGATTATCCACAGGGGAGTTATTCAAGTGAGTTAGGTTAAAGCTATTAGATTTGTTCAATGTATTCTAGATGACACAACCTAGACTCATACACAGAATATTATTTCAAGATCATTGTGATTTAATCAATGTCTTTGATACTATGTGAGTATGAAAGGTTGTAACTTAGTATAAATGCCCAATTCTCCCCTTGACAAAGAGTTATGAACATACTCATGAGAAATGATGAGGAAAGATGAGGAATTCACCGAAAAAGTGTATCTGTCGACATTAGAAATGGGGCTGTCGACAGCTACTAGGAGACAGTAGAAAAGTGGTTCTGGGAGAGGCCAGTTGTTGACAGCAAGAATGGGGCTGTCGACACCTAGAATTACTTCAGAAACTGGGTTCTAGGAAGGATGGTATGTCAACAACTGATGTTCTGGCTGCCGACAGCTACTTGAAAAACTAGTTTTAAGGCATTGAATTGAGAGAGATGTGGGCCATATGATGAGAGATCATGACACAATGAATGTGAAGGGATCCCTAAAAAATTTCACTCAACCAGCCTTAACTTACTCCCCCATAGTGTGTGCATGTGATAACTCATCATTCAAGCAATTCAATCAATGATATGCACAATCATGCCAAGTAGTTGCATACAAAAGAGACATCCATAAGCATGAAAGCACCAACATCATTCTTTTAAAGAGATACATGTGGCAAGATTGATGTGAAAGAATGTCCCTCAAACAACTCACTCAAAAACTCTTTTTGACTTACTCACCCATAATGTATGCATGGTATTGAAATGAACATTCAGGCAATCACACATGTTCATGTCAAGCAATTTGCACAAAGAGAGTATAAACATGATCAATTGAAGTTTTTGAAATTATGAATTTTTCTTGATAATCTTTATATAGTAGAAGACTATTGATACTTAGTGGAGAATATTTCTCATGCATAATGATAGTTTCCAGACAAACCTAACTTGTCCTTCCACATTTCACCATTTGATCTAACAAATAGTCACTACATAAAAGATCAATTTCAATGAATTTTAAAGAACATTTTTGTACCTTTTCAAATTTACTCCCCTTAACATGTGTATGAACTGAGAAGAGTTGGCAGGCAATTATTATTATGCACACAGAATCATGGATACAGTTAAGCAAGCATGATAGTACAAATATGATTCCAATTGTAAGAGCATTGTCATTTGGGGATAGCATCAAAACATATTTTTATTACTTAGATAAAATTAAAAATCCATTTCAATTCCCGCAGTTCAAATCAGAAGTGATAAAGAAATTTACCTGAATAGTCTTTAATCACAGTCTCAAAATTTACATTTGTTCTCCAATCATTTCTTGCCTTGCACAGCCAATGTCATGAATCCATTTACATTGTATGGCTACAAGACATCTAGCTTGTTGATCAAGCTAGTTTTGGGACTCACACTTGCTTGGGTCCTGCAAGGACATTAATGTTAGGATTCAACAATGATTTCAGAATCCAAAATGATTTATTTTTGGAATAGATGTATTTCTTCATTAATGGAACTATGAGCAGCATTAGTTCCATACTCATCTTTAGTCTTGTTAATACATCTATGTTTTCATGAAATATTTTGTTTTTAGGACTTTTAGTATGAAGAACAGAACACTTCTTTTGTCCAACAATCATGTTCTTATGTACATGGAATTTCTAAGTATTTTCAGCATGAACATGATTTTTATTCCTATGTACATGGGCATATGTATGAACATGGGGCTGGGAACATGCACAAGATGATCATTTATATGCCAACAGTCCCTAGAGATATGACCATGTTTATGACATGTAAAGCATTCGACAGACTTGGCATATTTATGAAAGTGTTGACCTTTATTCCAGCAGAATTTGGCAAGGTGATCAGGTCTATTGCAATTAAAGCGAATGAGTTGAGTATTTACCTGGAGCTTACCATAGTATGAGTGCATTTGTTGGATATCTGAGATCCTCTACCTTTGATTATCCTTGGGTTGAAAAGCAGGAGGTGGTACCCTTTGGCAGCTCTTGACATGATGTGGAGATGGAGATTGCCATGGAACTTTTTGAGCTGTTGGAGGAGGTGTTGAAACCTTGTAGAATCCTGTTTTCTTTTCCATTTTCTTTTTCTGGTTTTCAGTTGAAACATGATTCTTCCTATTTGCAGCATTTTTGTTCAATTATCATTTGTTTTAGAAACATTTTTCTGAACATGAGTCTTAACAAGTTTTCTTTAGGTTAAATAGAATTTGTGTTTCTAGAGACATTAATAAATGAGGTTGTTTTTGTTTCTTCAAATCCTTTTTTGTCAAGCGGTTAAATCATAAACCTCCTTTGAAAATTGACTTTTACTCCAAGAAGATTATCCAAATTCTGAGTTCCTTGAACAAACTTAGATAAGCAGATTTTAAACTCTCAACAGTTTTGTTCAATTCAGAAATCCTCTTTTCAGATTCTGATTTTGTTTAACAACCACTTCAAGTTTACTTGTCAATTTTCTTTTTCAGCTTTTAATGAATCAGTTTCTTTTTCTGAGTTTGAAGTTGATTTGTCATGACATCCAGACCATTTTTCATTTTGTTCCTTTCAATTTCACTTTTAACAATTTGATTTTCCAAGTCAGCAATTTTCTTCTTAGAATTGTTGCATTCATCATTAATGGTGTATCATGATACAAGCATTCAATCTTCTTTCTAAGATGATATTTTCCTCAACCAATTGGTTGTATTTTACTTTTTTCATGATCATGAGCCATGTTGGAGATTTGTTTATTCAATTGATCATTATCAAGTTTGAGATTCTCATTATGATCAATCAATTTTTCATTTTCATTTTTCAAATCTAAATTTTCAGATTCAACCTGATCATGATCTTCTTTCAATTTACAAAGCTGTTTTCATAGTTTCTGACTTCATTCTCCAATTTTCATTCTCCATTTTACATTTTTCATTTTCTTCATAGAATGCTTGAGCATTGTCAATTCTCATTTCATTCTTATCCAAATTTTCTTTACCTTCTTGTTTTGAGATTTTACCTTCTTAAATTGATTGGACAAGTGCTCATAGCATTCTATCAATCATCATAGGATATATCATTCTCTGAATCAGAGTTAGACAATGATCTATCACATGGGTTTGGATCAGATTTACCTGACCCTTGGTAGTTCTTGACTTCTCTGACAGATATGATGCTTCAGATTTATCTGAACTAGGAGAACCTTTGGAGCTGCCATGAGCCATGTAGCATTTCTTTGATTTCCTTTCCAATCATGCTTGTCTTCATAGATGAGTCTTGCATAATATCAACATTGTCATTAAACTCAATGATCATAGGTCTATTTATGATACTTGAGAACTTAGCCATATTTCTGAGTATGTTTCAGATGATTAGACCAATCAAAAGAATATTGAGTTAGATCAAAAATAATCAATCAGTTCAGAATCAAATGAGCGATTAAGCACACAAAATAGATCTGCCAAATCACAACCGATGAACAAAAAATATGCTCTGATACCAATTGTTAGGATCGGATATTCGGTAATGGCAAAGCTAGAAGGGGGGGGGGGGGGGTTGAATAGATTGCAGCGAAAACTTAAGCAATTTAAAAATTACTTAGAAATAATGAATCTACTCAATTAAAAACCCCACTGATCTGATGTGATTCAGTGCACAAAATGTGTGAGACAGTTGAACAATCAGATTATGTGAACTAGTGTGTGAATGTTAAGAATTTAATCGAACCCCTATGCATGCATCTAACGATGAGACAATATCAAACATTGCACAGAGATTTTTAGGTGGTTCGGAAATCACACCACGTGACTCCTACGTCCACCCTCACTTAGTGAGGACACACTACTCAAAGATGAGTACAACACACACACACTTGAGCACGACGACTCAATCACACACACACACGCTAGATCAAGTCCACAATAGATCAGATCCTCTAGCCTTGATCTGATCAACACACCACACACAGAAAAAACTGCTTATTAAGCGAGTTCAACCCTAGAATCACACACACGCACGTTGTCTGAGGCAAACACACACTCAGAGTAACCACACACACAAGGGATCAAGCACAAGGGACGCTCAAACCACTGCCCACACACATAGTAGTGAAAAGTGGAAAGAAGAAGAGTTTGAGATGTAGAAACAAATCCAGATGTGAACTCTTCGTAGTGGTCGTCCAGAAGAACTCAGGCTTCTTATGGATGATGATCAGATGATAGAGAAGCTTGAATCATGGACGCACCGACTTCAACTCCGCTCGTGAGATGGATCTTCCTCATGCTGGACGAAGAGTTGAAGTAGAGCAGTAGAGAGAGAAGTCTTTTCTTGGTTTTGCTTAGGGTTTTGATATGGTGGCTTCCTACTGCAAAAATACCTTCATATGATCTATATATATAAGTGTCCAAGTATGGAGAGTCGTGTTAAAGGAATCACCCTAATATAGAACATATTCTGACCCTCAGTTGTGACTTGTTCTGCCACTATCGACAGGCACATCATAGCTATCGACAGCTACTTCTCAAATCTGGTTCCCAGAACCATGTAGGTTCCTGGAAAACTTGGGCTGTCGATAGGCGATCCCTGGTTGTCGACAGGAAGCCTTATCTGTCGACAGGTAAACTCCATCTGTGACAGCTACTACTCCATTTGAGCTTCCAGTAGCATGTTTGTTCATGGATGGTCTATCTGTCGACAGATGCCTTCATGGTTGTCGACATGTAACAACTTGAAGTGTTTTCTTGATCTTTTGCGCTTGGATTTTGATGCTTGTCTTGTATGCATTCACACCTACATTAAAAGTCATTCTAAGTGAGATACAATGAATACATTGGTGAACAATAAAAGCATTATTTGCATTTATTCATTTCTTCCATGTCTTGATCATATTTGTCATGTTTCCAACATTTACACAACATCAATTATGTCACACATCATCAAAAACATTTATGCACATGTCATCATACACATTGTAAGCCAACACAATAGTCAAGAGATAATTTCAGCAGCATAACGTCGTGATTTACACTTAATTATCTCTTTACATTAATGGCTTAAGTCTAGATCATAAATCACATCACGAGAACAAGATGAGAGAGAAGTGCATTCTATCTCCATGGAACTTCAATGGTACAACCAATTCGGTCTCCATGAGGGAATCCACGGAGTACGGAGATTTATGGAGGTCTTAAAAAAAAGGTCACTAGACTACCGATACGGAATGACCAGCCCTGAGTTTCCAATCCCCAAGAATGGGCTGCCTATAAGTGCGAGTGTGTAGTGTAGTATGTGTCAATCCACATTCCACCAATTTAAAACAACCCAGAAAGCAAGTAGCATAATGACATAAGATTGAAACATGTACTGAACTAAACATGATTTACAATATTTTACGATAGCAATTATTCACTTTAATAAGATAGAACAACAAGATGATCAATCAATAGTTTGCAAGAATAGATCATATCATTATAGGTAAATACAAGAATAGATCATATCATTATAGGTAAATAGAATAAACTTTCACGTTGTGATATCATTTCATGGGTTAATAGCTTTTAAGCCGCTGAACAAACTATATACTCTTAACAGAACCATGACATGCAATCGTAAACTTAAACCATGCAAAATAGGTCTGGGTAGGCCTTGAAATCCACGATGGACATAGTCGTCGCATTTAAGAAGACAGTACATGGTTTAGAAACATAAGCTTGCTGTAAAAGATCAAATCGCGACGGTCTATACCATAGCCTTCATGCTTAAAACGCGACGGTCTTGCCTGTCGCATTCATAACGCGACAGAAATTGTGTCGCAATCACCCTTGAATCGCGGCGTATCGGCACGTAGTGGTCAAGAGGTGTTTCAAAATAATAATATAAAAATAGCGTGAAAATTATGAGGGGGAAAACAGTCCAAATCACGACGTAATACTACGTCGCATTCATAAGCGACATAGAAATCCGCAAGGCACACAGTTTGAGGTGTCGGAACGGTCAAGTCAACGACAGAATCGCGACATAGGGTACGGTCACGTTTTAGATGAACGCGATGATCTAGTATGTCGTGTTCATGCAAAAAGGAATGCGACGTTTGGTGTTGTCGCATTAATGTTCTTCCCCGAAAACGGTAAAAAATATACAACGATGCATGCAACGCTTATATCTCCTGATCTAGGGCTCTTGGGACAAAAGTGTGAACATGAAACTTGTTAGGAACAGGGAGTAGAAGATAACTATGGCTTTGGTTTCACAGGATTAGGCCTTGGGATACATGAGTAACAACATGAACATAAAAAACTCTAAACATGCACGACTTTGGAAAAACGCTTAATACGCCATGTACAATAGATAAAATTTATGGAAAACACATGCATGTGAGAGTAGACTCGATGAACTACATGATGGTATGTGATTGATTAGGTTTGGCCCGAGATAACCTACCTTTGACTGAGATCAAGAATAGCCTTCTGCAGGTCGATGCAGAACGCAGGTGGGGAAGAAGAACTCTGGTTTATTAGACTAAGCACATCACCATGGGGTGCACTTGTTCACTTCGTCAAAAAGAAGGATGGGTCGATGAGATTGTGCATAGACTACAGACAGCTAAACCAATTAACATAAAAGAACAAATACCCCTTACCAAGGATCGATGAATTATTTGATCAATTGTCTAGAGCTCAGCATTTCTCGAAGATGGATCTTAGATCTGGATATCACCAGTTGAGGATCAAGGGAGAAGATATACCAAGACAACCTTCCAGAGCATGTACGGGCATTATTATGTTATTTTGATTTTATGTGACACTAATAAGTTTAGCTTAGTTCATGGAGCTAATGAATAGTGTGTATCGACCATACCTCGATAATTTAAATTTGTCATGGTGTTTATTGATAAATACTGATTTATTCCAAGACAAAGGAAGAACATGAGGAGCATCTATAGATAGCACTGCAAATTTTGTGGGACAATAAATTATATGCCAAGCTAGGTAAGTGCGAATTTGGCTTAGGGAGGTATCCTTCTTGGGCCATGTTATAACCAAAGATGGTATTGCTGTGGACCCATCAAAGGTGGAGGCTGTACGGAAATGGGAAAGACCAACAAATGTCACGGAGATCATAAGCTTTATGGGATTAGCTGTATATATATAAGATTCATAAAAGATTTCTCCAAGATCGCAGTGCCATTAACCAAGCTGACCAGGAAAGAAAATCCATATATGTGGACTGAAAATTGTGAAGAGAGCTTTAATAGCTTAAAGAAGTGTCTGCCTCTGCTCTTGTCTCGCCCTACCCACAGAAGGGGGGAGGATTTCGGAATATACTCAGATGCTTTTGGCACGGGGTTAGGATGTTCCTAATGCAACAAGGAAGATTAATATTGTATGCCTTTAGACAACTGAAGATCCACGAGCCAAATTATCCAGTAATGACCTGGAATTGTCAGCCATGGTGTTTGCTCTAAAAATATGGAGGACTACATATACGGTGAACATTTTAAAGTCTACTCTGACCACAAGAGCTTGAAATATCTCTTCTCTCAGAAGGAACTCAACATGAGGCAAGGAGGTGGTTAGAATACCTCAAAGACTTTGACTTTTCCATTCAATCTAACCCTGGAAAAGCTATGTGGTGGCAGACGCTATAAGTAGGCAACGAAAGCTTTGCTAGCTAGGATGCTGGGAGAGTGGAAGTTTTGGGAACAATTTGCAAGTTTAAATTAGATATGGAAGAGAAGGAGGAACAGGGTGATGGTTTCTAATATCAAGGTACAGTCCGACATACTCATTGAAATCAAAGATAAGCAAGGAGCAGATTCCTTCTTAGTTGATGTTAAGGAGAAGCTAGATCAAAGACCGGATTTCTCCTTGTCACATGATGGAAGAATGTTATTGCAAGACGGAACATGCATCCCTGATCATCAGTATCTAAAAAAGAAGATGCTAGATGAAGCCCATCGATCTAGGTATACCATTCATCGAGGATCAACAAAAATGTATCAAGACCTAAAAAGGTATTATTGGTGGCCGAATATGAAGAGGGATGTGGTTGACTTTGTGGCACATTGTTAACATGCCAGAAGGTCAAGGTTGAGTATTTCAGACTCACTGGTGGGTAACTACTGCTGGGACATCCCATAATGGTAGTGGGATAGTGTTGGTATGGGTTTCATTATGGGATTGACCAGGAGTAGAGAAGGTTTGGATGCAATATGGGTGATAGTAGACAAATTGACTAATTCAGCCCATTTCCTGCCATTAAGAGTAAGTGGATAGTATATGTGTTAGCTACTCTCTATGTCAAAGAAGTGGTTAGGTTGTATGTGGTTCCATCCACCATAATATCTGATTGGGATCCTAGATTCACCTCACACTTTTGAAGAGAACCACAATCAGCACTGGGTACCAAGTTAAACTTTAGCACTACTGTTCACCCACATACGGATGGACAAACTGAAATGACAAATTAAATAGTGGAAGACATGTTCCGAGCCTGTGTGATCGATTTTAAGGGACATTGGAATGAACAGTTATTTTTAATTGAGTTTGCATATAACAACAACTACCAGGCAAGTATTAAGATGTCACCATTTGAAGCCTTGTACGATAAGAGTTGTAGATCACCTCTTTGTTGGGAGGAGGTTGGAGAAACCAATGGGGCGGACCGACTTAGTGGAAGCAACTGTCACAAAGGTCCCACTTATCCGAGAATGCTTGAAGATAGCCCAGACAAGGTAGAAAAGTTATGCCGACAAAAGGAGAAGAGAGTTAGAATTTCATGTGGGTGACCATATTTCCTTGAAGGTCTCACCATCACGAGGAATTCAAAGATTTGGGATCAAACGGAAGTGAGTCCCAGATTTATCGACCCTTTTGAAATTCTTGAAAGAGTTGGATAGGTGGCCTATAGACTAGCATTACCTCCACAACTGGAAACCGTGCACAACGTCTTCCACATATCTATGCTGAGGAGGTATGTTTGATGCTGACCATGTGATCCAACATGAAGACGTGGAGATTCGGGAGGACCTAACTTATGACGAAAAACAAATCAAGATATTGGATTGGAAGCGCAACAACTGAGGAATCGTGCGATACCTATGGTTAGATCTAGTGGAGTAGGCGAGGAGTCATAAAAGCTACGTGGGAGTCAGAGGAAAGAATGAAGAAAAATCACCCGGATTGTTCTCAGGTAAGACATTGCATTGTCGTACATAAATTGGGGACCAAATTCTTTTAAGTGGGGGAGGATGTAACACCCAAAAAATTTAATTGATTAAAAATTAAAGAAAATAGTAAATACCATTATGGATAAAAGTGTTCAAATAAAAATAAAATAAAATCATGGTTAGACTTCCAATTAGTGGGATCAAATATTTAATATTCTTGGGGCAAACAAACTCTTAATGGAACATAGAACAAAACAAAATGGCATTAAATCCCCAAAATTGTAGACTTAATTGGGCTTGAATTGGAAAGGCTAATTAGGGCTGAAAATATGGTTAATGGACTCCTAAAACTAACCTAAATTTGTGCAAACCATAATGGGAGGTTTACTAATAGCTATTCCACCTAGATTGGAAGGGGAATCCTCAATCTTGGAAAGAACCAAGCTAAAAACGCAACCCCCCTTTCCTAGTTACTTAGGACTTAAATTAACCTTAGATCTATAAATAATCATCTTAATCACTGGGGGGATGAGTTACCATCATGTTGGGGTCGTACAGGTCGAGCTAGGGCCCCAGAAGAGGAGAGGATCGACCACAACCGAGCTTCTTCTGCAAACCTTGTGTGGTTGCGACCTGGACAAGGTGTAAGGCCCTCGAATTTGTTGCCATTTTATTTATTTTGCGTTGAGTCATGTTATGTGGACCATGTTTATGCATATGTGAATTGCTATGTACATATTAGCTAGTTATACTTATGTATGCATATGTGTAATTAGATAATAAATATTATTTGAATGCATGATGCAGTAGTGTACACCTTATACTACCTAGGTTTCATGTATATATGTATCGGTTAAGCATGATTTCTGCATGTTTGAAGTTCTGGCCGAAGGGCCAAATTGGCGTAAACATGGGGGACGTCCATGAGAGTCAGCATCCATCTCGATGGACGCCAATGCTTATGTGAACGTCCATAGATGTGGACGTCTACTTCTCTGACATGCATGCGCAGCAGACCGAAACTCGGGGGCAAGCAAGCCCAACCATTGGTGAGATGTCCCCAACGGCTATCGGGCCTTCACATCACCCCTCCGGATATCCCAAACCCATTTCCTATAAACTAAAACCCCTTCTGCACCAAAAGAGCTCTCTTGACTCTTGAAGAGAGGAAAGAAACCCTAGCTCTGGACTGAAGGAAACCTGAATTGGCAAGCTTGAATCCGGCGACTGAAGGCTTCTCCCGGCGATCTACACCGACTGGAGGATAGTGGGACATAGGGGAAGGTTTCACCGACGTTGGTTTGGCGTCTACATCGACCAAGAACCCAGAGGAAGAAGAGTTTGGAGGCTTCTTGGGACTGCCAAAGGAGAGCTTCAACAACAACTTGATCCCCTTGGAGGTATTGAGAGGCAAGCAACCCATTCACTTCGTCCATGTATGTGTCTAGGGGTTTCTACCATTTTACAGATTTTCCTCGTGTCCTAGATCCCCACATTCCTCTGTTATTTGAAGCTCGGTCTGTGTTCTTGCACAGACAGGAACTTGGCATCAAGGCCTCTTGCCGCCAAGATCTCCAGTCTGCGTCCAGCGATCTTGCCGTCCAACTCCTTGAACGGCCAGACACTGCCGCTAAGTCTTTAGTGCAGAACAATAAACTGTTCTGCCTTAAATAAGTATTTCTGGACTTTGACGCATGAGGATATAGTGTAATTTTTATATGTTATGTAAAATAGATAATGTGATGTGTGTGAAAATTTCTGTGTTTTTCTGTGTATGGCATAAATATTAGATTTATTGAAATACATGTTTGGAAAATGGATATGCATGTTCACCTACCGCCTACATGATCCCTGAGGAATGGAATGCCCTAAATTTTCTATACCATGTGTATATGCGTCAGTTTATACCCTGCAAATTTGAGAATTTTTTCATGTTCGTGTGATTTACTATAATTTCTGCAATGGAAATAGAAGGCATGTGTAGGATTCTCAAAAGTCCACAGTAAATTGTATGTTGTGCAATAAATTCGGGGAAAAGTCCTATAACAATGTGTATGATAGATTCAGATCTGTGAAATGTCAAATCTGAGATTCATGTTATGTTCCATGATAACTGAATTATGAATGGCATGAGATTGAATGTTTCAATTTCTGTAAATGTAAATATGACTCAGAAAAATATAAAATTTGCATTGTGGTCATAAACCTGCAGACAGTGTGTGGTTAAATCTTCATGTGATTTGGATAATAGAAAAAGCAAATGAGATTTCCATGTGAAAACGAGTGATTAATGCATGTTATCATGAATGTGGTTTGATTATGCATTGTTCAGCTGATTTGCGTAAAGTATTGAATGTTTGATTTCTGTTCAACAGTAGTATCATGAAATGAAAACTAGTAGTTTTTTCTTCTGCTACTCTGTATCTATATTGGTATATCACAATCATGTGATAGTGTTTGGGTAAATGTCCCACTGTGATAACGTTCACTATACCGACGTGGGTTGGTATAACCGTACCGGTATAATGAGGGTCGTCATAGAGATTGGTATCAGAGCGACCGATTGAGATTGTACATAAATATACATGAATCATCATCTTCATTACATGCTAAATCTTTATAGAATTGTCCACATGTATAGAATTGATGATAATGAACGGAAAATAGGTAAGAAAATAGTTAGGAATAAATTAACGTAGCTCTAATAATGGCTGAAATTTATTGCAGCCATGGCTTCGCGTGGTAGACGTGGCGGTGCTCCTGCTCGTGAGGACGAGCAGAGACGCGAGGAGCAGGCTGAGCAGCGGGCCCCGACACCTCAGGGTCCAGTACTTCCCACCGCCGCCAGTGGATTATGGAGTGTTCATGCAGGGTCTAGTGCAGGCCATGCAGACGCAGGCTGACACCCAGGCTACACTCCAGGCTCAGGTTAGAATAATGAAACAACTAGTAGCCTGTTTTATTTAAATTGCATGATGTTATGTTTATTGTTTATCGCTTGTTGTTCATGGTGCAGGCTCAAGTTTCAGCTCAGGACCATGGTGGACCCTCCATCATGGAAAGATTCAAGAGGATGCTACCACCCTCTTTTAGGGGGAGAGCGATCCGTTGTTAGCCGAAAGCTGGATGAGGGAGATCGAGAAGATCTTCCGGGCTATTAGGTGTGCGGATGAGGACAAGGTTACTTTAGCCACCTACATGCTACAGGTATGTGTTAGTTTCATGCGTTTCTATCTCCTGTTGAGTTGAAGTTGTTTAGTGTGTGGTGCTTACGAAGATTGTGTTACAGGAGAGAGCTGATGTGTGGTGGGCTTCATTACTGCGTACCGATTCGAGAACAGATCTATTGACGTGGATTGGGACGAGTTCGTGAGGCTCTTTCGGGCAAAGTTCGTCCCCGAGCATATTCAGGACCGGATGGAGCAGGAGTTCCTTCCTTGACCCAGGGCTCCATGACCGTGCTCGAGTATGAGGCCAGGTTTGCAGAATTATCTAAGTATGCACCTCATATCGTGACAGATGAGCGCAGGAAAGCAAAGAAGTTCGTGATGGGCCTGAAGCCATCACTGCGAACGAGGCTAGTGGCGTTTGACCATCATACCTTGGACGAGGCCCTCAGCGCTGCTTGTAGGCAGGAGGGTGAGATGGAGCAATATCTGGAAGAGAAGAAGGCTTCGCAGAAGAGGCCTGCAGCTACGTTCCAGCGACAGGACAAGAAGAGAGCAGTATACCAGGCACCGCAGCGTCCAGTAACAACCAGCAGTGCACAGGTACCTTCTTCAACGTTCCCCTAGTGTGAAGAAGAGTGTCCCCATTGCGGGAAGACACACGGTGGTTCTGAGTGTTGGTTGTAGCGGGAAATGCTGAAGTGCGGGAGCAGCGACCACAAGATCAAGGATTGTCCGAGACTTCAGCAGGGAGTCCAGCGCGGAGCGCCGCCCCAGTAGAGGTAGCAGCACAGTGCCAGCTACAGGAAGACCAGGAAGGCCTCGAGCCCCAGCTTGAGTGTTTGCCCTAGCACGAGAGGATGCCGAGCAGGCGGAGCATTCACGAAGGTACGGTTTTACTTCTAGGTGTGCACACTTGGGTTTTGTTGATACGGGTGCCACTCACTCGTTCATTTCTGAGCAGTTCGCTAGGCAGTTAGCCCTAGAGTCAGGCGTGGAGTCTGAGGATTAGAAGTCCCGTTGTCTGTACACACACCTGCGGGTACGGTATCGACCAGGAAGTGTATTCCGTCGTTAACTGTGTGCATTGAGGATAGAGTCCTAGATGAGTGTTCTTCTTGCTAAAGATGAAGTACTTTGATGCTATTCTTGGTCTGGATTGGCTAGAGGAGCACTATGCGTTAGTAGATTGTCGTCGGAAGAAGATTGTTTTCCGCATTCCTGGTGAGGATGAGTTCTCTCACCCCTTGCCAAGGAACTGGCAGGAAAGTTGGTCATCTCTGCATGAAGGCGATGCGCATGGTGAACAAGGGTTGTGACGCTTTTCTTGCCAGCGTGGTATTAGTACCGGAGGCTGATGAGTCACCTACTCTTGCAGAGATCGAGGTAGTGCAGGACTTTCCAGACGTCTTTCCCGATGATTGTATGGATTGCCACCGGATAGAGAGATAGAGTTCACCATAGAGTTGCTTCCGAGTACCTCTCCTATCTCGAAGGCTCCATATCGGATGGCACCTGCGGAGTTAGCCGAGTTAAGGAGGCAGTAGCAAGAGTTGCTAGATAAGGGATTATTCGCCCTAGTGTTTCCCTTTGGGGCGCACCTGTATTGTTCGTAAGGAGAAAGATGGGTCACTTAGGTTATGCATTGATTATAGGAAGATAAACCAAGTGACTGTGAAGAAACAGGTATCCCTTACCTCGGATTGATGTTTGTTTGACCAGTTGCAGGATGCATCAGTCTTTCTAGATTGATTGCGATCTGGTTATCATCAGTTGAGGATTAAGAGTGAGGATGTGTCCAAGACGACGTTTAGAACCTGTTATGGACATTATGAGTTTTGGTTCTTCCTTTCGGATTGACCAACGCCCCTGCAGCGTTCATGGATCTCATGAACGTGTGTTTAGGCCGTACTTAGATAGCTTTGTTGTGGTGTTTATTGATGATGTGCTGGTCTACTCTCCGGATGAGGCCACACACCGTCAGCATTGGAGGGTAGTGTTAGAGGTTCTTCGTGAGCACAGGCTGTATGCTAAATTCAGCAAGTGCGATTTCTGGTTGCGTGAGGTTCATTTCCTCGGGCATGTTACCTCCGGTGCTGGTGTTGCAGTTGACCCGCAAAGGTCCAGGCTGTTATGGATTGGGAGGTTCCAAGACCCATTCGGAGATTCGGAGTTTTATTGTTTGGCTGGTTACTATCGGCGATTTATTGATGGATTTTCGTCCATCGCCGCCCCATTGACCAAGCTGGCCAGAAAGGGAGTGAAGTTTGTTTGGTCCGAGAAGTGTGAGAGTTGTTTTCAATTGTTGAAGACTAAGCTCACGTCAGCTCCGATGTTAGTCTTGCCGAGCGGTGTAGAGGGTTTTGCTATCTACACGGATGCGTCTCGATTGGCCTTGGTTGCGTTTTGATGCAACAAGGAGGGTAGTAGCTTATGCTTCTCGTCAGCTGAAGGAGCATGAGAAGAACTATCCGACCCATGATTTGGAGCTTGCAGCGTGGTTCATGCACCAAAGATCTGGAGGCACTATCTTTATGGTGTCAGATTTGAGGGTTCACCGACCACAAGAGCTTGAAGTATCTTTTCTCCCAAGAGGAATTAAACCTGAGGCAGAGAAGATGGATTGAGTTCTTGAAGGACTATGACTTCGACCTTCAGTATCACCCTGGGAAGGCGAATGTCGTAGCTGATGCCCTGAGTAGGAAGAGACCACCTCTCCAGCAGGACTAGAAGATGTTGGAGGATGCGGCTTGCGCGTTGACTGCGTTAGAGCCATCGTTATGCCAGGCTTTTGTAGCTCAGTTGTCTCTTAGGTCTTCGGTGTTGGATGAGGCGATCGAGCAACAGAAAGCCGACCCTAGACTCCAAGAGTTAGTGGGCAAGGCAGTCATTGCTCGTGATGAGGATGGTGTGATTAGGTTTCATCACCGCGTCTGTGTCCCTGATTTGGTAGAGGTCCGTGAGCATGTGTTAGCGGAGGCTCATAGATTGCGATTCTCTATTCATCGGGTAACACCAAGATGTACCAGGATTTGAAGAGGTCCTTTTGGTGGTCTGGCATGAAGAGGGATGTAGCAGATTATGTATCCCGGTGTTTAGTATGCCAGCAAGTGAAAGCCGAGCGGCAGCGACCATCTGGCCTTATGCAGAAGATGGAAATCCCAGTGTGGAAGTGGGAAGCTGTCACTATGGATTTTGTTTCGGGTTTGCCTCGATCTAGACGGGGCAATGACTCGATTTGGGTAGTCGTAGATAGATTCTCGAAGACTGCGCATTTCTTGCCTACGAAGAAGAAGCAGTCAGTAGAGGTTTGGCTAGATTGTATGTCAGTAGCATCATTAGATTGCATGGCGTGTCGAAGTCGATCATTTCGGATCGAGATCTGAGATTTACTTCGAGGTTGTGGAAGGGTCTTCAGGATGCCTTAGGTTCGGAGCTGAAGCTCAGTTCGGCGTTTCATCCCCAGACAGATGGACAGTCTAAGCAGACTATCCAGACGCTCGAGGATATGTTGAGGGCATGTGTACTGGATTGGAAGGATGATGGGAGCGTCATTTACCTCTTGTGGAGTTCGCATATAACAACAGCTTTCATGCGAGCATTGGTATGGCTCCATTTGAGGCGTTGTATGGGAGGCCTTGCAGATCTCCTTTATGTTGGGAGGAGACAGGTGATAGGCAGTTGACCGGTCCGGAGTTAGTTCAGGAGACTTTGGATAAATCCAGCTTATCAGGAAGAGGCTTGTTGCGGCACAGATAGGCAGAAGAGCTATGCCGACAACAGGAGGAAGGATTTGGAGTTCGAGGTGGGTGATCATGTCTTCTTGAAGATATCACCTACTCGTGGTGTCGTCAGATTTGGCAGGCATAGTACGTTAGCCCTAGATTCATTAGCCCTATGAGATTCTCAAACGATTGGGAAACGTGGCATATGAGCTAGCTTTACCCCCAGCTTTAGCTAGTGTTCATTCTGTTTTCCACGTATCTATGCTCAGAAAGTATGTCCGAGATCCATCTCATATTATTAGCACGAGCCAGTGGAGATCTAGCCAGATCTGTCGTATGTGGAGCAACCAGTAGCTATTCTTGACCGGAAGGTTCAGCACCTTCGAACAAGAGTATTGCGTCGGTGAAAGTTCTATGGCGGAACTTCTCGCGAGAGGAGGCTACCTGGGAGCTTGAGGATGCGACGAAGAAGAAGTATCCCCGTTTGTTTGAGTAGCTTTGTTTAAACTTCGAGGACGAGTTTCTTTAAGGGGAGAGGGTGTAAGGCCCCCGAATTTGTTGCCATTTTATTTATTTTGCGTTGAGTCATGTTATGTGTGACCATGTTTATGCATATGTGAATTGCTATGTACATATTAGCTAGTTATACTTATGTATGCATGTGTAATTAGATAATAATATTATTTGAATGCATGATGTAGTAGTGTACACCTTATACTACCTAGGTTTCATGTATATATGTATAGGTTAAGGATGATTTCTGCATGTTTGAAGTTCTGGCTGAAGGGCCAATTGGCGTCAACATGGATGGACGTCCATGATGAGTCAGCGTCCATCTCGATGGACGCCAATGCTTATGTGAACGTCCATAGATGTGGACGTCTACTTCTCTGACATGCATGCGTAGAAGACCCGAAACTCTGGGGGCAAGCAAGCCCAACCATTGGGGAGATGTCCCCAATGGCTATCAGGCCTTCACATCACCCCTCCGGATATCCCAAACCCATTCTCCTATAAACCAAAACCCCTTCTGCACCAGAAGAGCTCTCTTGACTCTTTGAAGAGAGGAAAGAAACCCTAGCTCTCGACTGAAGGAAACCTGAACTTGGCAAGCTTGAATCCGGCGACTGAAGGCTTCTCCCGGCGATCTACACCGACTGGAGGATAGCTGGACATAGGGGAGGTTTCACCGACGTTGGTTTGGTGTCTACATCGACCAAGAACCCGGAGCAAGAAGAGTTTGGAGGCTTCTTGGGACTGCCCAAGGAGAGCTTCAACAACAACTTTGATCCCTTTGGAGGTTTATTGAGAGGCAAGTAACCCATTCACTTCGTCCATGTATGTGTCTAGGAGGTTTCTACCATTTTTACAGATTTTCCTCCTCGTGTCCTAGATCCTCGCATTCCTCTGTTATTTGGAGCTCGGTCTGTGTTCTTGCACAGACAGGAACTTGGCGTCAAGGCCTCTTGCCGCCAAGATCTCCAGTCTGCGTCCAACGATCTTGCCGTCCAACTCCTTGAACGGACAGACACTGCCGCTAAGTTCTTCAGTGCAGAACAGTAACTGTTTTGCCTTAAATAAGTATTTTCTGAACTTTGACGCATGAGGATATAGTGTAATTTTTATATGTTATGTAAAATAGATAATGTGATGTGTGTGGAAATTTTTGTGTTTTTCTGTGGATGGCATAAATTATTAGATTTATTGAAATACATGTTTGGAAAATAGATTATGCATGTTCACCTACTGTCTACATGATCCCTGAGGAATGGAATGCCCTAAATTTTTATATACCATGTGTACATGCGTCAGTTTATACCCTGAAAATTTGAGAATTTGTTCATGTTCGTGTGATTTACTGTAATTTCTGCAATGGAAATAGAAGGCATGTGTAGGATTCTCAAAAATCCCAGTAAATTGTATGTTGTGCAATAAATTCAGGGAAAATTCCTATAACATGTGTATGATAGATTCAGATCTGTGAAATGTCAAATATGATTCATATTATGTTCCATGATAAATTGAATTATGAATGACATGAGATTGAATGTTTTAATTTCTGTAAATGCAAATATGACTCAAAAAATGTGAAAATTTGCATGTGTGGTCATAAACCTGCAAACAGTGTGTGTTAAATCTTCATGTGATTTGGATAACATAAAAAGGAAATATGAGATTTCCATGTGAAAATGAGTGATTAATGCATGTTATCATGAATGTGGTTTTGATTATGCATTGTTCAGCCTGATTAGCGTAAAGTATTGAATGTTTGATTTCTGTCAACAGTAGTATCATGAAATGAAACTAGTAGTTCTTTTCTTCCGCTACTCTATATCTATATTTGTGTATATCTCAATCATGTGATAGCGTTTGGGTAAATGTCCCACTGTGATAACGTTCACTATACCGACGTGGGTTGGTATAACCATACTGGTATAATGAGGGTCGTCACACAAGGACCTATCTTAGAACTAATCAAAGGTAGGTGTTCATGGGCTGAAACTAAATGTACCATATACCATATGAAAGGGCATTGAGTCTAGTTTCATTCATTTGCACTTAGTTTACCCAATTTTCATCAAGCATGCATCGAGTATTAAGCATTTTCCAAGAGTCACACATGATTAGGGCTTTTCATGTTCATGTCATGTTTCACGCATACCTAGGATAATTGAGTCAATCCAAAGCCATGATTCTCTTCTACTCATTGTCTACTACCACTTTCTTGTTCAGAGTTTTGTCTAAAGATCTCTAGATTTCGAGTTATAGATCAATCAAGAGCAACTACTCGTTTTTAAGGTTTTCGGGCAAGAACAGTAATCGCGACCATTCCAAACGTCGCTTTCTTCATCTCATGAAGGCAACGTACCACTCCGTCACGATTCAAGTAATAGCGACAGACCATACCCTCACGTTTAGGTCCTGTTTGACAGCCCATGTGTAAGAAACTGTGTGCCACATGGATTTCAGTGCACTTCGAGAACGCGATTGGTCATACCATCGCAATTTGACATGTTTTTCCGCCCCTGGTTTTCGTGCATAGTTCGTATTTTGAAAGTCATATGAACACGTCAAATAACACTCTCGCGATTAGTTGGTCACCAATCGGTATTCTATCGATTGCCCTTTAGTGTGACTGTCTTGTACGTCGCGTTTCTGAGTCACCAATCGATATACGGTACCGATTGCCATGAATACGACCTTGCATCCCGTCACGATTCTGGTATTCAATCTATTGTCCATACTGATTGTCTATAAACACGACCGTTAGACCTATCATGATTTAGTAGATAGTCGATTGTACACGTGCTTTAACTATTTACACCATGGAAATAAGCGACAACTAAACCCGTCGCAATTTATAAAGCCTACCCGAGACCTATTTTTACAGTCTTAAGTGTAATTCTTGCATGTTATGTGTTATAGAAGTATTGTACAGTCTGTCCAGTGGCCTAAAATCTGTCAATCCATGTAAAAGACATAATAACCTGAAAGTCTATTCTAATTGTTCTAAATCGCATGATCTTTCTATCTTGACATTGTTATGATCATCTTAAATGCTCGTGCTTACTGTTAAACTGAACATTGATCTTGTTAAACTAAAGAAACCATGTTAATGAATCTTGATAGTATTGCTTTATAACATGTCATCATGTTAACCACTTTTCGATGTGTTAAACCGGTGGATTGTGAATATTGAGACATGTTCTACACGACACATTGCACAAATATGCAGCCCCTTTCTTTGGGGATTGGAAACTCTCTGTTTTTCATTCCGTACTAACAAACTAGGGACCTTTCCACTAAGACCTCCGTAAATCTCCATACTTTGTGGATTCCCTCATGGAGACCGAGTTGGTTGTACCATTGAAGTTCCCAGACTATAGAAAGCACTTCCGTTCTTATCTACTTCTTGTGAGAGTGTTTTGATACATGGAAAACAAGTCATTAGTGTAAGATTCAACTAATGAAATTAAGTTGTTATGCTGCTGAATTTACTCTGGATCATGTTCATTTTCCTTGTTTTCTTATAATCATTGACATGATCTTTAGTACATGACCGTCAATTCTTGGAAATCATATTGGCCATAATAGAAATGGAATTACCAAAAATTATTGGAACTTCGGTTCATGACTGATGCCTGTGCATATAAGAGCCTAGTCTGGTCCAAGGAAGAGCACCCAAAATACTTATAATTGCGAGAGTATATGATCCATTGTCGTGTCTAGCAATCACCTAATTGACTGTAAGATTCATCTGGGTAATTTCCACATTGTTATTGAATGATTGATTGATTGAACTGTTACAAGTGAAATGGCTAAATCTATTGTATATGTCACTGTCCTCGAATCCAATGTCATTGTTCACTGGAATCCAATGGGATTCAACTTGCGCTATTCACTGTACATGATATGGACTATTGATTTTTTTCTATTGACAAATGATCATACTGTCATCCATCCTATTGATAGTCGTCCATTCCACATGAAAACTGTCATCATTTTGGTTATTGAATTGTTCTCTTCCATGTTATGCCTTTGGAATTGATTCATATTGATATGAGTATTGCATGATGGAATCTCGCCTGTTAACATGTTAATTACCTAAAGCATGCCTGCACCATGAGATGTAAATCCTACTAGGTGTTAGCACGCTCACACCATCTTCTTACAATATTTCAAGTGATGACTATGAGGAATTAGAGCATGATGGGGCTGGGGAAGAGTCAAGAGCTCCTCAGATCGTACCCATCAACATAGCAGCGTCAGCCATTATTTTTAGAGTCTATAGAGTCTATAATAGTTGGTTTACTTGCTTCTAGAGTTATATATACTTTGAATGTCAATAATAGGCCCTATGTTTTGGCTTTGATTATGAAAGGTTGTAAGTTAACATTGTAGGAAAGGGAATAAATATTTGGCTGGCACTATTATTGTCTAAGTCTTTTATTATATTTAGTTGTTGCTTTGAATTACTCGACTGTTGATACTTGTATCGCTCACGCTCTCGATTTGTTTCTGCTGCTAAATTCGGGGTGTGACACTTGATCTCTGAAAAATCAAAAAGATCTAACGATCTTAGAGCAAAGATCAAATGGCAGCCCAAGGATTTTCAGAAGGCCAATCCATCTTCCAGCCTCCACTATTTCTTGGAGAAGATTATGAATACTGGAAGACAAGGATGAATTCTTCCAACAAGGCTACGACTATCAAATCTGGATCATCATAGAAGATGGTGGTCTCCAAATCTCAAAGCCAAAGGAAGAATATCTAGCTGAAGAGAAAAAAAAGATATTTCTGAACAGCAAGGCAAAAGCTTCATGTGTTGCACACTGACCAAGCAAGAGTTCAATAGAATTTCTGCGAGCAAAATAACAAAGGATATGTGGGAAACGCTAAAGCTCACATATGAAAGGATTGACAACGTAAAAGAAACCAGGATTGATATCTTGGTTGTAGCAACCTGGATTTTTCGAAAAAAAAAGTAATAATATAAAAAGAAAACTAATAAATTAATTAAAAATTTAAATAAAAGAGAATTAAATAAAATCCATTAAATGAAAAGAATAATGGGCTTTGATAAATAGACCCATTAGAAATTAGTGAGCCAAAATAGGGATTTTAAAAGGAGAATAATAAGAAAATACCCTAAATTCGTAACTAAATTATTACTTAAATAGAAAAGAGGTATTTAATGCATTAAAATGGAAGTGTGAGTTGGATTGGGAACCTTACCCAAATTAGGAGTCTCATACCTAAAAAGGGGAGAGGGAAATAAGAAATTCGGAATAAATAGGATTAGAGTCATAATAGGAAATAGAATGGGGGGATGCTTAAATACTCCTCTATAACCCTCATGGCCAGCCCTAGCTCGTGCCAAGGGTTTGCTGGACGTGGGAAGAGGCCAAGGAGAAGAGAAATTCGTGGGGAAAAGGCTACTCAAAGCTTCTTCCTTCGTTCTTCAAGTTCTTAACCCTAGAAGACAAAATGAGTCAAAGGTAGGCATTCTCACGAGCATAAACCATGAAAATTCATCTGTAGGATGCTGCGTCCATCAGGAACAAAAGCCCTTTGGTTTCATAATTTTTCATCGAGCATATCTTTTGTTCTTGATTTTTCATGTTCCGTACTCATCATGACCTCGAACCCTCTTCTTAATTCTTGATCTCCTTGTATACTCAACCCCATGCCACGAGATTTTTACTGTAGGAACTGATGCATGTTAGGCATCTTTTGCCCCTAAAAGCCCTAATTTTAACTCATCCTATCTTGCGAATTTAATCATTGATCTTAACTATGTACTGTTTCATGTTCATCATGAATTCCCGTGTTTAAAACATGTCTAAACCATGCTTGTTTTCCAATTCCTATTTACTGTAAGTACCCATGTGAGTCTAGATCAATTTCCAACTGGTTTCATGATTTTCCATCACTTGTACGATTAGCTATGAATTTTTGAACATCCCTGTGTCAAAACATGGTAAGTTTGGACCAAGAACAAAGAACATGTCAGATCTCTGTCGGACTCAGGCCAAGGACCTGAGAACGTGACGGCCCGATAGACTGTGTTCTCAGGCAGATCGCGACAAGCATCACCGTCGCTATCTGATCGTGACAGGAGCCCGTCGCGACCTGACCTTCTGTCTGACAGACCTGTCGCCTTCTTCATATGAACCCGTCGCGACCTGCCTACCCAAACCGACAAGCCCGTTGCGACCTGTACAAGACCCCGTCGCGATCTCAGTTGACCCTGCCGCGACCCTCATTAGGGTGTGTCGTGATCTGACTTTTTGCAAGAAAACCCATCTTTTTGCAAGTCTTGTTGTTCTTCAGTTATTCCCATATCTTGTTAACTGTTTTAAACATTGAAAAACGAAGTTGTAAATATGGATTATATTTTAATTAATTTAAGTCAAACACATGATCCATCTTGTCCATGATTTTCTTATTCACATGCACACACACTTTGAAACATTCAAATATGGCTTAATTGGCATGAACATGTTACATAATTTATCTGGTAATTTATGTCATTAAATTGCCTCATTCTTGAATATACTTATGTACATTTCTCACGATGTTTTGGAACACCGATAGCGACGCTCCACTGTTCTAGAATTTCTTTAGAACGTCGAGCACTTGTTTCTATATACACACTCTCTCTTGACTTGGACAAACTCTCCGTCGGATACTCCTTCTTCCAGACTAGAGAGTCTTTGTTCAAGGCCTCCGTAAGTCTCCTCTATCCATGGATTCCAACATGGTCGACGAGCCGGTTGTACCCTAACACCTATGATACCCTTTAGGGATCAACATGATCCAAACGGCTATTAGAAGTTCGCTCTTATCTTGAATCATGCCGGACCTCTGGACCTGTGCATAACATGGCCAGTGGAAAGGTAGGGAGTTCCACCTGACTGCCAACACCACGTGTGTGTGTTGTGCAACTGTTACTATTGGCTGCTTACTCGACGTGTTACATGCAATGCCCACTAGCCCTCATCTATCCTCTATTCGCTGATCTATTCACGTTCTCTCTACTATCTCGTCTATTCATCTAGTGCTCTCATCTATTTCTTGGTACTCTATATTGGCCATTGACTGATTGTCTAAAGATAAACAATATAACCAATGCCTGACAATATATAAAGGGCCCGATCTGGTCTTGGGATGTGCGCCCGAAAGTGCTAGTGCCCATGGGAGTTAAATGATCAGAGTGTTTGGTAATACACTCGAGTGCTATCTATCTCGACTATCTAAATGACAATCAAAAAGTGCTATGTTCTCTCGTTGTCTATTGACAAAAGTGCTATACTATACCCGTTGTGCGATTGCTATACTTTGTGCTATTTGTGCTATGGCCATCCTACTATTTGTGCTATACTCGACACCTGTGCTATATTTGGAAAGTTGTGTTATTTCATTCACGTGCTATCGTGCTATCTTTTACTTGACTCTCTCACTCTGTCATTAGTTACTCTACCTTCTAATACATTAATCATTTAAAGCCTGCTTGACTATTGAGATTTAGGTCCTACTGGGCATTATCGCTAACCCTGCGTTATTTGTCATTGTGTTCTCAGGTGAGACCGAGGACGAACTATACACTCAAGAGGACGGGAACGACCAGGAGTGATGTCATGAGCACCCTAGCATCCTAGCAATATGTTAGAGTCATAGTTAGTCTTTTGCTTTATTTCAATGTAATTGGCCCTATAGAATGGCTCTGATATTAGTGGTTGTAACTAGACCTTTGAAAGATTATTAATGAAATGAATTTGCTTTAGTATTTACTCTTGTCCAATGGTTTGATGTCTAGTACTCGCTCTATACCCGTTTTCTTGCAACTGCCTCGTGTTCTGATATTCCACGTTGGGGCGTGACAATTTGTGGTATCAGAGCCTAGGTTTTTCTTAAGTATAGGATGATCTAGGTTAACCTACCTCGACTAGAGTCAATTATCTTACCTATGTGAGTTGTGGTTAGAGCCATGGGTAACTAGCTAAAATAAACTCACATACGCACGAATTAAATTTCACATCAATATTATACATTAAGTTATTTTTGTAGGAACTAAGCAATCAAGATGATGGCTAAACGTGCTCAAATGAGGGGCATGCAACAGACCATTCAAGAACTTACTCGCGCGATTGTGCATGCTACCCAAGGAGGTGGAAATCGTGGTGCAGGCGACCTGCATCGTAACATCCGAAGTCTGAACCCACCTAGGTTCAGTGGATCCACGGATCCAGATGAAGCCGAGCATTAGCTAACAGAAACAGAGGGAATATTCCATGTCATGCAATGTGCAGCAGGGGATAAGCTGCTGCTAGCCACCTTTCAACTTGAAAAGGACGACCGCGATTGGTGGGATTCTGTTGAAGCGACCAGAGCTAACTATCAGTTCACCTGGACCGAGTTCAAAGAAGCCTTCAATTGCAAATACTTCTCCGAACGTGTGCAAGAAAGGAAGGCTGTAGAATTTGCTGCTATTAAGCAGAGGAGCCTGACAATGGCCGAGTATGAGGCCCAATTCCCTAGACTAGCAAGAGATGATGAACACCTAGTGAACAGTGAGAAAATGAAGGCTAAGCGCTTCCTCAATGGCCTTAAGCCTCAATATATTACCCAACTAGCACCTCTCGACATCCAGACCTACGCCGAGATGGTGAAGTAGGCCTAGCTACTGGAAGATGATACGGACTTCACCGATCGTATCAAAGAGAAGTTCGTGAAAAGGAAATGACCTCGGGACAGTCATCTACTAAGCCGAACAATGGCAAGAAGTGTCCCTTCAACATCACATAGGGACCCAGCCAAGAAAGGAAACCTAAAGTTATTGTCCCCAACACTCAAACAAAAAGTAATTGCAAGCAGTGTGACAAGCTAGGTCACATCGCTAACGAGTGCTGGAGGAAAGTCAGCGCATGTCTGCACTGCGGAAGTCACGAGCACTGCATCCCCGAGTGCCCGCTGCTCAAAGAACATGAGAGGCGCCCTAATGCGCCTAAGAAACAGGGAAGACTGCAAGCCCTGCATGATGACGAACCCGCTACGGACTGTGGCATGGTAGAAGGTACTCTACAAGTTTTCTCCTTATCAGCATTTGTCTTATTTGATACTGGAGCAACTCATTCATTTATATCTCAACACTTTACTGATACCCAACTGCAAAACCTATATCTATGGGTTGTGAGTTCTCTGTTGCAACGCCACTAGGGGAAAAGGAGAAATTGAACAATTATTTTCCCTCTGCCGATGTAATGATCAGAGACCATAACCTAAAAGCCGACCTAGTGTGTATGCCCATGGAAGGCTATGATGTAATTTTGGGAGCCGACTGGTTGTCCACATATGGGGCAAGTGTCGACCGTAAGAAAGGGAAGGTTACCTTTAGTGACTTTCCTAAATTGGCATTCTCTGGGATTAGACATAAGAGACAGATGTCTCTAATCTCCGCCATAAAAGCCCATAACATGATAACGAAAGGTTGTATTGCTTTCCAAGCAGCCGTAGTTGTTGAAAAGAAGGGTTCTAAGATAGAAGACATCCACATAGTCCAGGATTACCCCGATGTGTTTCCTGAAGAATTGCCAGGGATTCCCCCGGAATGAGATGTCAACTTCGCCATAGAGTTGATCCCTAGAGCTGCCTCGGTATCACGTCAACCGTACCAGATGTCCCCTGCCGAGCTCAAAGAACTGATGGAGCTATTAGAGAATGGTTCAAAAGACCAAGTACTTCCCCATGGGGAGCACCTGTGCTATTGGTCAAGAAGAAAGATGGATCAATGAGACTATGCATCGACTATCGTCAACTCAATCAACTTACCATCAAGAACAAGTACCCATTGCCTAGGGTCGATGAACTATTCGACCAAATATCCAGAGCTCAATATTTCTCCAAGATCGATCTTCGATCTGGTTATCACCAAATAAGGATCAAGGATGACGATATCTTCAAAACGGCTTTCAAGAGTAGGTATGGGCATATGAATTCATCGTTATGCCTTTTGGTCTAACCAATGCTCCTGCAGCCTTTATGCAACTCATGAACAACATATATCGGCCATACATTGACAAGTTCGTGGTCGTCTTCCTCGACGATATCCTCATATATTCAAAGAAAAAGGAAGAGCACGAAGAACAGCTGAAGATTGCATTGCAAGTCTTGCGAGACAACAAACTGTACGCAAAGCTTAGCAAGTGTGAATTCTGGCTCGAAAAAGTGTCCTTCTTAGGCCATGTAATGTCAAAGGACGACATCTCAGTTGATCCCTCTAAAGTCGAAGCTGTACTCAACTGGGAGAGACCAACCAACGTCACCGAAATCAGAAGCTTCCTGGGACTGGCTGGCTACTACAGGCGGTTCAACAAGGACTTCTCCAAGATCGTCGTTCCTCTCACACGACTGACACGAAAGGAGAATCCCTACTCCTAGAGTAAAGAGTGTGAGAAAAGTTCCAAACTCTTAAAGCTTGCCTTACCTCAGCACCTGTGCTCGCTCTACCAATAGAGGGATAAGGTTTCTCTGTCTACACCGACGCCTCGAGAATTGGGCTAGGTTGTGTATGATGCAAAAGGAAAAGGTTTTTGCCTACTCTTCTCGACAACTAAAGACTCATGAAGTCAACTACCCCGTGCATGATTTGGAGTTGGTTGCCATGGTCTTCGCCTTGAAAATCCGGAGACATTACCTCTATGGTGAGAAATTCACTGTCTACTCAGACCATAAAGTCTGATGTATTTATTCTCCCAGAAAGAACTCAACATGAGACAGAGAAGATGGCTAGAATATCTGAAGGATTTTGACTTCAATATCCAATACCATCCAGGCAAGGGAAACGTCGTGGCTGATGCTCTTAGTAGAAAGCCGATGGCATTTGTTTCAAGTCTAGTCCTTGGCGGGATGCAACTACTAGAACAATTCGCAAGGTTAGACTTAAATATTGAACACAGGGAAGACCGAGTCTTGGTTGCCAATATCAAGATTCAATCTGATCTGCTAGAGGAGATCAAAGCTCAACAAGATGATGATCCATTCTTAGTTTGTGTCAAGAAAACTTTAGCCGAAAGATCGGACTTTGCAATGACCGAAGATGGAAGGCTTGTCTTTTAAGGAAGGACATGCATTCCCGACAATGAAGAACTGAAGAGAAGACTAATGGATGAAGCTCACAAAACAAAGTACACTATTCATCCAGGAGGCACCAAAATCTATCAACACATGAAAAGAAGATTTTGGTGGCCGAACATGAAAAGAGAGGTAGCTGAATATGCCACACACTGCCTTACTTGCCAACAAGTAAAAGCGGAACACCTGCGCCCTGCTGGTGTACTCAGACCGCTAGATATTTCAGAATGGAAATGGGAAAGCATTGGCATGGACTTCATCATGGGTTTACCCAAGACTCATGGTGGACTCGACGCCATATGGGTTATTGTAGACCGACTAACCAAATCTGCCCACTTCCTAGCCATAAAGAGTAAGTGGTCGGTAGAGGTACTAGCTGCCCTATATGTCAAGGAGATAGTAAGACTGCACGAACTTCCATCATCTATTGCCTCCGATCAGGATCTGAGATTCACATCTCATTTTTGGAAAGGACTGCAAGGTGCACTGGGTACTAAACTCAACTTTAGTACCATCCACAAACTAATGGGCAAACTAAAAGAACCAACAAAATAGTGGAGGACATGCTGAGAGCTTGCACTATAGACTTCCAAGGATATTGGAACGAGCATCTATCCCTTATTGAGTTTGCCTATAACAACAGTTACTAGGCGAGTATCAAGATGGCACCGTTCGAAGCACTCTATGGAAGAAATTGTCAACGTGTGCGGCTTGTTCATCGTGCACTTCCTCTAAACTGTCTCACAAATTTAAAATCACCAAGATGAACTAATATAGTGGTGAGAACATGTCATATCCATAGAGAGGCTGAATGGAATTTGAATTAAATGACTTTGATTTGACAACATTGTAACGAACACAATAACACCGAGATAACATTGCATGAGAATTAATTCTGTAGATTGCACCAGTCAAATTCCTCAAAATGGCACCAGATCAAAGATAACGAACGAACGAGCTGGATTGAAATTAAAAAGGAAATTGATATCACTGTACCCTCTCAGCTCGAGGGATCAAACAAGTAACAATATCGACTCTACACAAATACCAGTCACTACATCCAGAACTTAAAGATCAAACAGGAAATAAGAAACAGAAGTTTACTGTTGCAAACAGAAATGTATTGTTGCTAAATTGGAATTCTCATACCATGAAGAACAGAAATAAAAACAAAAGTAAGAATACCAAGAAACTCCGGAATCCCTCAAGAATTCAAAACTATTTTCTGCTGCAATAAGAACTTGAACTCATGAACTCAACCCTGGATCTGGACTCTCCGATAGTGTTCTGGACGCCAGACAACCCCAAAACAAACCAAGAAATGGGAACTTCTTGGTTGCTCAATACCGTCACTGTAGCACACACTTCCGGATCATCATCTTGTGCAATCGCCTAGATCGTCTTCCTATAAACAGAAGAAATGGAAAAAAGAAGAAGAATTCAAAACAATTCCAGTTGCCCTCCCCTAGAGTTGAATGATCTCAACAATTGCTGGACAAAGGAAACAGATGCTTAATTCTCCAAATCTCAAATCTAGAAAGGAAAAGAAAGAAAACAAATCATAGCAGCCCTTGGAGCCTCTTACTGGATCACAGAAGAAAACCAATAAATTTGCAATCGCCCTCCGGATTCTCTCAATCAGATGAACTGAGGGAAACGCCACTAGATCGAATTCTCCAACACAGCAACTTATAGATGGAAGAAGAAAAATAACATCTACCTCTCCTATAGTTGAACCCCCCCTGGATGCTGAATCCCCTACTGAGGTCCTCCCGAATGTAGAAGAAACAACAAAATTCCCACAGAAGAAATGAAATAATGCAGACGAACTGGAAAATTTCACACAATTAAACTAAACATAGAAGAAATGTTATGAACGCCACTGAAGACATGGAAGAGCTCAACACAGAAGAAATAGCAATCTTCACCAAACGAAATGAGAAATTAAACAGGATCTAACTTTGCTCAGTTGCTCCAACAGGAATGAGAGAATATAGAAATAAACTGGAAGCAAAATATTCCAGAGTCCCACTAGCTAACCCCTCTCCACTGCTCTGCTTACACACCGAAGAAAACCAGAAAAAACTCCTTGGAGCCCCTCTTACAGAAGGAAGAAGGAACAGAACCATAAACTAAAATTTCTAAAAGCTCTCACTCGAACCCTCCCAATCTGCTGAAAGGTAAATTACAGAAAGAAATGGCAGAATTAAAATCCTAAAAAATCCCTCCTCTGCAATCGAACTAGAAGAAAGAAAAGAAACAAACTAAACTCTCCAAATGCTCTCCAAAAAAAAACTCTAACCAGCGAAGCCCCCCTCTGTGAGGACCTTGGGGTCCTTTTATAGATGCCCGGGCGCCTCCTCTCGAGCTCCTCTGTGCAAGCCCTGCACAGCTGGGCTGGCCACCTCAGCAGGTCCTCCTCCAGAGCTGCACATCCGCCACCTCAGCTGGACCAAGCCCTGGCCGCCACCATCGCGCCAGCCCACAAGGCCCAGCCATCGCCTGCTTCCAGGTCCATCGCACACCAGCCCATCGCCTCAAGCCTCCACCATCGCGCCAGGGCGCAGCACAGCACACGAACCAGGGCCAGCCCGCACCGGCCTTCAGCAGCTTCACACACCTGGCCAGCCAGATCCCAAGCCACCGCGCCCTAATTTGGGCACCGGCCGCAGCACACCCCATCCAAACCAGCTCCGCCCAGGCCCCATGGCAGCTCCTCCTACAGCCGCATGCACCAGCCCATCCACATCCAGCATCGACTGCCAGATTGCAAGGGCTCCTCCATCGCCAGGGCTCTAGCCGCCTGCATCACCCACAAACCAATCGCCCAAATGCCAGCTCCGCTTCGTGAAGCTTCTAGCTGAAGACATGTTAGGAAGGAAGAATAAGTAAGTAAAGAAAAATGTTGCATGGCCTATTTTAATTAAATGAAACCAAGAGAGGCATAATGGACCCATGGGGTGAAAATAGAAGTTGGCCCAATGGGCCCATGAGGAGAGGGGTATGTGGCATTATTTGGGTGAATCAAAATTTTGTACACACTAATATTTACAAGAATTAAAAGATGCTTAATGTGATAAAAAAAATTTATTTATATACAATGTAAAGAAACATAAACTATTCAAAATTTATTGATTTTATTAAATGAGACTTTAACTATGTGTTCAACTCGAGAATTTAACTAATATACTTTAAAATTTATTTGTGTATGAAATGAAAATTAAAATCAAAATACACTTTATTTACAGACAAAGACTGTCTAAACTTAACTGTATGTATGAAATTTAACCCGAAAAATTGTGCAGTTTTCACTCCCCCCTACTTGAACATTGCTAGTCCCTTAGCAATAAAGATTACTCTAAATATAGGACTAGAAGACCTAATGTCTCATGCTAAATAGTCATCATTTAAAAGATTAATGTAAAGACATGTCTTTCCTAATTGTAAAGGCCTATGGCAAGAAATTAGTGCACAAGTGGTAGCTTACTTAAGAGTTCACATCAGCCCTTCTGGAGCTCCTCTGCCTCAGCAATATTTGAGATTAGATTGATTTGAGGCAGAAGAAAAGAATTATGGAATAAGATCCTTGGTCAGTCAGATCGGGTTGTTTCTCTTAGTTCCATTCTGCCCAACTTCCTTGAGGATTATTTTGTTCTGAGCTGAAGACTTTGCCCTTTATTTGCACTTTGTGCACTCAAATTTTTTTTCTTTTTCATCCACAATGCTGCACAACCCATCACTTTTCAAGAGTAGCGAGTACAACTTTACTCAGATCCGGGGCATTTTTCATGGATATATATTTTTTCCTTTGCTTTTGCTTTTGCTTTTACTTTTTCTTTTCTTTTCTTTTCCTCTTAAAGGAAGAATGGACAGTCAGGTTCCTTGATCACATGCCTTCACTTCCTTCATAATTCACTTAAGGGGAAGGGAGAAAATCAATCACCTCTCTCCTACTATCCTTGACAAATTTGCTACATTCAGGTTCAGCTAGTCTAAGTGGCTGTGTAGTAGTGTGTGTATGAAAACCTCTTGCCATAAATCCTTACATATGGTAGACAATAAGTACATGTAATCCTTAACTAGAGACTACATAACATGGATGTTTGCAAAGGAGTCTGACAACCACAATATTTTAATGGTTAAAGATCATACACCTAGTCTGGGATGTGTAAAGCCACGCATTTTTATTCAAAGGTGAAATTTTATTTTTATTTGCACATGCATACGCTCAATGTAAAGAAAAAGTTGAAACACTAGTTAGGGTGATGCCTATGAATGCATGCTTTATTTTACCTCTCCCCCCTACTTATTTACAGGAAAAGAAAGTAAGACAGAGAATTACCTGATAAAAAAAATCTGTACGCTTGGGTTGCCTGCCAAGAAGCGCTATGTTTATCGTCTTCAGCCGGACGCAATTAGGCTCCATTTAGCTCAACTAGCTTGGTAGACTCGATTTTCAGGGAATGTGGGCTTTCAAAGAAATGCTTTAACCTCTGCCCATTAACAGTGAATGATTGTCCAGTTTTAGGGTCAAGAATGATAACATCACCATTGTCATAAGCCTTGACAACAGTGTAAGGACCATCCCATCGGGACTTCAATTTTCTCAGAAACAGACGAAGCCTAGAATTAAACAACCAAACCTTATCATGCACTTGAAAAGTTTTTCTATGAATGTGCTTATCGTGGAATGTTTTGACTTTGGGCTTTATAAATCTTGGAACTTTCATAGGCTTCATTTCTGAGCTCTTCTAGCTCATTCAGATGCAGGGTCCTTTGTTTACCAGCTTGGGCTAAATCAATATTTACCTGTTTGATATCCCAACAGGCTCTATGCTCATGTTCTACCGGCAGATGACAAGATTTTCCAAAAACAAGCAGGTAAGGGGACACTCCAATGGGAGTTTTGAAAGCGGTTTGGTAGGCCCACAATGCATCATCTAACCTTTCTGACCAGTCTTTCCTATCAGGCCTAACTAACTTCTGAAAAATGTTCTTAATCTCCCTGTTTGAAACTTCTACCTGGCCACTGGTTTGCGGATGGTAAGGTGTCGCTAGCTTATGGGTGATCCCATACTTCCTTAGGAGGGTCCTAAACTGAGTGTTAATGAAATGAGGTCCTCCATCACTAATGATTGCCTTGGGCCACCCAAATCTAGAAAAGATGTTTTTCTGAACAAATTTGATGACCACCTTATGATCATTGGTCTTTGTGGCAATGACCTCTATCCATTTGGACACATAATCAACAACAACTAAAATGTATGTGTATCCAAAGGACGGTGGAAAAGGTCCCATAAAGTCTATCCCCCAAACATAAAAAATTTCCACAACCAAAATGGGATTACAAGGCATCTATCCTTCTTAGAAATGTTTCCCATGGTTTGACATATAGGACAGACTTTACAAAATTAATGGGCATCCTTAAACAACGTAGGCCAATAGAAACCAGAGTCTAAGACCTTAGCAGCGATCTTCTTTCCTGAAAAATGCCGTCTACAAGCAAGAGAAGGTCAAAACTTGAGGACACTTTGATGCTCACTCTCAGGGACACATCTTCTTATCACTTGGTCTAGTCCTATGAAAAATAGCTTCGAGTCGTCCCAAATAAAATTATTATCCCTAGCAAAGAATCTCTCCCTTTCATTTTTGGTCCAATCTCCAAGTACTCGTCCAATGACCTTGTAATTCACAATGTGTGCGTACCATGGAGATGAAATGTTGGAGACAGCTAAAATGTGCTCATCTGGGAAAGCATCTCTAATAGGCATAGAGTCTGGGGCAATTATTTTGGACAAATGGTCAGCTACCACATTCTTGGACCCTTTCTTATCATGAATTTCCATATCAAACTCCTGTAACAAGAGATTCCATCTGATCAACCTAGGCTTGGCATCCTTTTTGGCAAGCAAATGCCTTAAGGCAGTATGGTCAGTGAAAACAATGATTTTGGCTCCTAAAAGGTAGGATCTGAACTTCTCTAAGGCAAAGACAACAGCTAGGAGCTCTTTCTCAGTGGTTGTGTATCGAATCTAAGTGTCATTCAATGTTCTGCTTGCATAATAAATCACTACAGATCCTTTATCAGTTTTCTGGCCAAAAATAGCACCTACAACGAAGTCTGAAGTATCACACATTATCTCAAATAGTAATGACCAGTCTAGAGATTGTAGAATTGGAGCTTTGGTCAAAATGTCTTTTAAGTCCTCAAACGATTTATGACAAGCTTCGTCAAAAATGAAAGGAGTGTCTTTCAACAAAGAAGTCAATGGCCTTGCAATTTTGGAAAAGTCTTTGATGAACCTCCTATAGAATCCAGCATGACCAAGGAAGGATCGAATTTGTTTGACAGAGTTGGGAGGAGGCAATTCGGAAATGAGATTTACCTTGGCTTTATCTACCTCTATCCCTCTCTCTGAGACAATATGCCCCAAGACAATCCCCTCCTTAACCATGAAGTGGCTCTTTTCCCAACTTAAGACAAGATTCGCATTAATGCATCTTTTGAGCACTTCGGTCAAATGGTTGAGGCACGAATCAAAGTCATTTTGAAACTGTCACGTCCCGAGAATTACGCAGCGGATATTATTAATTAATTTGAGTCGATAATTTGAGACGTGGACAGTCGGCAAATAAGCCTCTAGCTAGCACGCACTAAATGTGTATCAACACAACATCATAATAGGGCCCATATGTTGAACTCAATATAAATTGTATTCAAATCTCAACTTATTGTATTCAAAGTGGAAACTATTACAAGACTAAGACTCAATAAAACAAAGGTACATGATACTTCTCACTTCCTACTACATGTTCTAACTCTCAAAGCGAATTACTATAACTAGACTCATAGTTGGAACGCTCATCACTCGGACACATTCCCATCCTCGACTTGCTCTTCCTCTTGAACTTCATAGTCACCTAGATGGGGTAAAAGTAGGGAATGAGCAAACTAGCCCAGTAGGATTTATATCTCAATGTGCGGGCAATGATATAAGTGATTAGCAATTTAGGACTAGGCAAGTACGATGAATGATATGCAAGTACGAATAAAACTCGTTAAAACATGATATATAAAACAAGCTAGAGAGAGTGATTATGATAGAACAAGATTGTGAACAAGATGACAAGATAGAACCAACAATAGATCACTTTGTACGAGCACGCGAGATTTCACTTGATGTCAAGAACGCAGGATATCACTAATTGCATTAAATGCAGGATGGCCATATCACGCAAGCAAGCAAGCAAGAACGCATGAGCACGATCATGTAACACTAATCAGGCATGTAGACTCTAATGTACACCAAGGAAAGATCCACCAAGAATGCACACTAGGACACATGTATGTGGTTGTTGTATCTAACATTCAACAAGCAAGAAAGTACTCCCAGCGCAGATGCAACGCCAGTAATCATTATACCCATGGTTAACAGTATATCTATGACTCGTCGTCATTGGGGCTAGATTGGAGCCCTTGGACACACGCCGTGCCCTGTCAGCATCTCATGTAAGTTTTTAAATGTAGATACCCACAGTCATTAAATAATGGCCAATGAGAGTTTCAATAAGTAAGCATGTGTAATGTCGTGTTAAGGATGATGATGGGAACAACTAATAAGTAGTTGAACATGATTTCATGATAACAATTGTCGAGAGATAATTTCGGCAGCATAACGGTACGATTTGTACTTTGGTTAAATCTTTACATTAATGGCTTTAGTCTAGATTGTCAAATCACGCTCACGAGAACAAGAGGAGAAAGGAAGTGCACGCTATCTTCAGGGAACTTCAATGGTACAACCAACTCGTCGGCCATGTGGGAATCCATGGTCAGAGGAGATTTACGGAGGCCTTGGAAAAAGGTCGCTAGTCTACCGATTCGGAATGACCGGTAGAGAGTTTCCAATTTCCCAAGAAAAGCTGCCTAATAGTGTTAGTGTGTAGTGCAGTACGCATGTCTCAATTCACAAACCATCGGTCTCAAACTCGCATGAAGCACTTGACAATATAACATGGAATTAACTATGCACTTAAACTAATCATGGTTTGCAAGATTTTATGATAACCATTATCATTTAAACGTGGAAGAACAGTAGGAAGATTAAATCAAAAGTAGCACGAATGGATCATAACATTTAAGGAGCACTTAGAATAGCATTCATGTAATTAAAGCTTTGAAATGGGTTAATCACTTTTAAGCCATTAAATAACAATCATGTAATGATCAGACACAAAACAGGCAACTTACACAGTAAATATCATATTTAAACAGACCTTGGGTATATGCGGAAAACTATGCAGGAGAACACGTGGTTTCAGGTAAAATTCTGAGAAGGCGACAGGGGTATATAAGGAAGGTGACAGGGTGTCAGATTGCGACAGGACAAGGGCCGCGAAGGGATGGCTAAAAGGCGACAGGGTCATGTAAGGAAGGCGACGTGTCGGTCAGATCAGGCAGGCAGAAGGTGACATGGGTACTGTCGCAACCAGAACGCGACAGAGGTACTGTCGCGACCCGACCTCGGAATGCGACATATCAGGCCGTCGCGTTCACAGGGTCTGCGCCCGAGTCCGACATGGATCTGACATGCTCTTGGTTCAGACTACCATGATTTGACACAGGGTGATATTCATGAAACGCCTATATCTCTCTATATGCTGACCTTTAGACAAAATTCACAACATAGAAAATGTCGAGGACATCTATTGGAAGAACTTTTGTGTTGTGGGCTGGGTCTGAATCGGTCTCTAATTGCATGAAATATAGGAAGAACGTGGGAAAGCCCTAAACATGCATGACTTCATGGCGACTTATATGTTAGACTTGTAACATGAGATCTACTGATATTTGGACAAAATGTCTAACATAAAAGATGACAAGGACAACTAGTATAAGAACTTTGTTGTTGTGGTTTTAACCTAATTCCGTCTTGAACCTTGTGAAAAACGATGAAGAAGTGAAAGTTAAATGCAACCAGAAAACGCAGTATCATGCATGACTCTATTACGAAGTTTATAACTCTCTAAATAATGATATTTAAGCAAAACCTTTAACATAAAAGATGCCCATATAGACCAATACAAGAACTTTCATGTTGGAGGCTTGACCTACTTTGGTCTTAAATCTTGAGCAAAACAGGAAGAACCTAAGGCTAACTGCAAACCCGAAAACACAGTATTATGCATAACTCTTTTACGGGGTTCATAAATCTCTAACTAAAGACTTTTAGACAAAACTTTGAACATAAAAGATGATCGTGACTACAAGTAGAAGAACTTTTATGTTGATGATTTAGTCTAATTCGGTCTGAAATCGTGTGAATAATAAGAAGAACGGGAAAATCTCTAACAGTGCGCGACTTTGGCAAAACGTTTATAATTCAAAATCTACTAAATTAAATTCGATGAAACCAGTGGGAAATGAAAGTTAATTTGATTCTCTAGATATTGGTATAGGATATGCTAAGGTTTGGCCCAAGAAATCCTACCTTATGGGTTGAAGAAGTCTCGTTATTCCAGAAAACCAGTGTTCAGACCACTTGGAGGAAAACGCTTACTACTCCGTGTTTACTGCATGGAATTTGGGCATTCCACTTGGGTTAGAACGTAGACATGACCCTCTTTCCAGGGGTATAGGCCTTGCAAGGTTTGGTTTAGGTTTGACTCACTTTTGGTCGACTTCAAGAGAGTGGTTTGTGCAGGTCGCAGCAGACGAGAAGGGGAAGAAGAACGGCTTCTTGTGGTCGTTCCACAGCTCCTCAGCCACCAAGAGCTCCTCCACACGACCCTAGCAAGTTCTAAATTCGTTCCTAGGGTTTGGGTGAAGAGTATTTAAGTAACCATGGTGTTTAGGAGTCCTATTATAACTAGGAAAGGAGGGTTTCGGGATTGGCATGTTTGGTTTCCTATTTTTGATGATTTCCTCCTCCTTTTGAGTGTATGAGGAATTAGGAAACCTCCCCTCATAGTTAGGCACGAATTTGGGTTGCCATGAATGCATGATTGCATCCCAATTCAACTCAAATTGCCTCTTTCTAATTTCAGCCTATTTAGAGTTACGAATTTCCATGCATTTTCTTGTTTCATTTGATTTTTGGGTCATATGTGGTCCATTGGCCCACTTATGATATTGAGTCATTATTATATATTGTTAGAAGCATTTCTAACATTTTTATTTAATTTATGATTACGTCGTATTTCCGTGTTAACGGTTTTCCGACTCGTTTCTTTATTTGGATAATCGGTCACAATAATTCTTAAACCTAGCTCACATGATTTTTATTGACCCAATTTTCTTGATGGGTCATTAGAGGATATTATTTGAAATCCATTTATGATTTTTATTTAATTTCCTGACTCGTCCAAGTATGTGTGATAATGATATTTCGACTTATTCATAAATTACGATAAAAAGTCATGAAACACTTTAAACTTAGCTAATCCAATTTTTCTTGTCCCAAATTTCTTTTTGAAACGTTTAGTAATAATGTTTGGGGTTGATTTATAATTTTTACGAAATTTTTCGATGTGTTTTAGCACATACGATAATGATACGTATGTTTTAAATACTCTGATATTATGGAAATTATTTATTTCTATTTATTTGAATTTTTTATGTAATTAAAATTTCTGGGGTGCTACACCCTCCCCCACTTAAGAGAATTTGGTCCCCAAATTCATAGATCATTAATTGGATTTTGAAAGTTATGATCCTTGAGGTCGTTTCGGATTTAATTCCTCTAACTTGTTTCAACATCGTGGATGCTAGTCCAACATCTACACCTATAGCCACCAGTACTATTCATTTGGTTCCTTCCACTCTTGTTTTCCTTCCACAGTTGTTATAAGTTCATCTTAATCCTCCGGATGAACTATGGTATAATTACTAGATTATTCCTAATCTCTCCTTAATGATCTCCCCCACTTAGAAGTGTACTCATAAGAAAAGCATCTTAAGATCAATCTATGGGTTTAACAATCATACCTCCTTCCGGGAGCTCCGCTTGTGTTATTGCATTCACGCATCCTTGATGCTTTACCACTTATTGGTTCCTTCTAGCTTGGTCTTTTAGCATGGGACAGTTGGGAAGGCGGTGGTCACGATTTCCACATCGCAGGCAAGCTCTTGCCTTCTTCCAGCACTCTTCTGCTCTATGTCCAGGCTTGTTGAAAAGTTACAATATTCCACCGTCTTTGTTTCTTCTACCTTGATCTTTTTCTCCATGCCATAGTCCTTCCCAGTGGTTGGCCTTTTGTTGTTGTTATTATTGTTATTGGGGAAAGTTCCAGTTGTATCGACTGCTCCTCTTTTTGTAAAGGTCAGCATTGAGATGTCATTTCCCCTCATGCCTTCCACCTTAGCCATAGTGTCTTCTACCAGCTGGGCTCTTTGGACCATCTCAGTGTAAGTTTGAATATTGTGTGGTCCGAGCCTTTCAATGAACATGGGCCTGAGCCCATCCATGAAACGGTTAGCCTTCAGCCTTTCAGTTCCCACCAGGTGTGGGGCATACATAGCCAGACGCGCTAACTGAGCCTCATACTCAGCCACGGACATTCCTCTCTATTTTAGTGCGGAAAACTCCGCTGCCATCTTTTCCTTGACTCTCTCAGAGAAGTATTTTCCCCGGAATATCTCCAGGAATCCAGCCCATTCCAGTTCAGCTATATTAGGTAGGTGGGCCGATGTGGCCTTCCACCACGCTCGGGCATCCTTGGTAAATTGGAAAGTGGCCAGTACCACTTTCTCCCTATTAGTGCATTGCATTACTTGGAAGATCCTTTCTATTTCTTCCTGCCAGTTTTCTGCCTCGTCTGGGTCAGGGGATCCAGAGAAACGAGGAGGGTTTAAACTCCTAAAATTCCGGTGCAGATCACCGGCTCTATTCCTTGCAGGTCCAGCTTGATTTCCAGCCTGAACCACATTTTGCAGGGCCTGAGTCAACCCAGCCACGGTTTCTTGCATAGCTTGCCATTGGTTACGAGCCATTGCAGTTGAGTGTAAGTGTTATGAAGGTTCCTGAGAAAAGGATGGAAACCAATTAATGTCTCTAGATACGTTATAAGAGTCAATGGGTAGGAGTGTTTTATTCTTTCTAACATATTCTCAGTCTCTACCCATTCTAACCAGGTACTATATTTATTTTCCATGACCTAGGTTCCATAGGTATCTCCTATTCCTGAGACATATATCCTATTTGGTAATCCTAGGCTCTGATACCACTAAACTGTCACGTCTTGAGAATTACGCAGCGGATATTATTAATTAATTCGAGTCGATAATTCGAGACGTGGACAGTCGACAAATAAGCCTCTAGCTAGCACGCACTAAATGTGTATCAACACAACATCATAATAGGGCCCATATGTTGAACTCAATACAAATTGTATTCAAATCTCAACTTATTGTATTCAAAGTGGAAACTATTACAAGACTAAGACTCAATAAAACAAAAGTACATGATACTTCTCACTTCCTACTACATGTTCTAACTCTCAAAGCGAATTACTATAACTAGACTCATAGTTGGAACGCTCATCACTCGGATGCATTCCCATCCTCGACTTGCTCTTCCTCTTGAACTTCATAGTCACCTAGATGGGGTAAAAGTAGGGAATGAGCAAACTAGCCCAGTAGGATTTATATCTCAATGTGCGGGCAATGATATAAGTGATTAGCAATTTAGGACTAGGCAAGTACGATGAATGATATGCAAGTACGAATAAAACTCGTTAAAACATGATATATAAAACAAGCTAGAGAGAGTGATTATGATAGAACAAGATTGTGAACAAGATGACAAGATAGAACCAGCAATAGATCACTTTGTACGAGCACACGAGATTTCACTTGATGTCAAGAACGCAGGATATCACTAATTGCATTAAATGCAGGATGGCCATATCACGCAAGCAAGCAAGCAAGAACGCATGAGCACGATCATGTAACACTAATCAGGCATGTAGACTCTAATGTACACCAAGGAAAGATCCACCAAGAATGCACACTAGGACACATGTATGTGGTTGTTGTATCTAACATTCAACAAGCAAAAAAGTACTCCCAGCGCAGATGCAACGCCAGTATTCATTATACCCCATGGTTAACAGTATATCTATGACTCGCCGTCATTGGGGCTAGATTGGAGCCCTTGGACACACGCCGTGCCCTGTCAGCATCTCATGTAAGTTTTTAAATGTAGATACCCACAGTCATTAAATAATGGCCAATGAGAGTTTCAATAAGTAAGCATGTGTAATGTCATGTTCAGGATGATGATGGGAACAACTAATAAGTAATTGAACATGATTTCATGATAACAATTGTCGAGAGATAATTTCGGCAGCATAACGGTACGATTTGCACTTTGGTTAAATCTTTACATTAATGGCTTTAGTCTAGATTGTCAAATCACGCTCACGAGAACAAGAGAAGAAAGGAAGTGAATGCTATCTTCAGGGAACTTCAATGGTACAACCAACTCGTCGGCCATGTGGGAATCCATGGTCAGAGGAGATTTACGGAGGCCTTGGAAAAAGGTCGCTAGTCTACCGATTCGGAATGACCGGTAGAGAGTTTCCAATTTCCCAAGAAAAGCTGCCTAATAGTGCTAGTGTGTAGTGCGGTACGCATGTCTCAATTCTCAAACCATCGGTCTCAAACTCGCATGAAGCACTTGACAATAGAACATGGAATTAACTATGCACTTTAACTAATCATGGTTTGCAAGATTTTATGATAACCATTATCATTTAAACGTGGAAGAACAGTAGGAAGATTAAATCACAAGTAGCACGAATGGATCATAACATTTAAGGAGCACTTAGAATAGCATTCATGTAATTAAAGCTTTTAAATGGATTAATCACTTTTAAGCCATTAAATAACAATCATGTAATGATCAGACCCAAAACAGGCAACTTACACAGTAAATATCATATTTAAACAGACCTTGGGTATATGCGGAAAACTATGCAGGAGAACACGTGGTTTCAGGTAAAATTCTGAGAAGGCGACAGGGGTATATAAGGAAGGCGACAGGGTGTCAGATTGCGACATGACAAGGGCCGCGAAGGGATGGCTAAAAGGCGACAGGGTCATGTGAGGAAGGCGACGTGTTGGTCAGATCAGGCAGGCAGAAGGCGACATGGGCACTGTCGCAACCAGAACGCGACAGAGGTACTGTCGCGACCCGACCTCGGAATGCGACATATCGGGCCGTCGCGTTCACAGGGTCTGCGCCTGAGTCCGACATGGATCTGACATGCTCTTGGTTCAGACTACCATGATTTGACACAGGGTGATATTCATGAAATGCCTATATCTCTCTATATGCTGACCTTTAGACAAAATTCACAACATAGAAAATGTCGAGGACATCTATTGTAAGAACTTTTGTGTTGTGGGCTGGGTCTGAATCGGTCTCTAATTGCATGAAATATAGGAAGAACATGGGAAAGCCCTAAACATGCATGACTTCATGGCGACTTATATGTTAGACTTGTAACATGAGATCTACTGATATTTGGAAAAAATTTCTAACATAAAAGATGACAAGGACAACTAGTATAAGAACTTTGTTGTTGTGGTTTTAACCTAATTCGGTCTTGAACCTTGTGAAAAACATGAAGAAGTGAAAGTTAAATGCAACCAGAAAACGCAGTATCATGCATGACTCTATTACGAAGTTTATAACTCTCTAAATAATGATATTTAATCAAAACATTTAACATGAAAGATGACCATATAGACTAATAAAAGAACTTTCATACTGGAGGCTTGACCTACTTTGGTCTTAAATCTCGAGCAAAACAGGAAGAACCTAAGGCTAACTGCAAACTCGAAAACACAGTATTATGCATAAATCTCTTACGGGGTTCATAACTCTATAACTAAAGACTTTTAGACAAAACGTTGATCATGAAAGATGATCGTGACTACAAGTATAATAACTTTTATGTTGATGATTTAGTCCAATTCGGTCTCAACTCGTGTGAATAATAAGAAGAACGGGAAAAGCTCTAACAGTGCGCGACTTTGGCAAAACGTTTATAATTCAAAATATGCTAAATATAATTCGATGAAACCAGTGGGAAATGAAAGTTAACTTGATGTTCTACACATTGGTATAGGATATGTTAAGGTTTGGCCCAAGAAATTCTACCTTATGGGTTGCAGAAGTCTCGTCATTCCAGAAAACCAGTGTTCAGACCACTTGGAGGAAAACGCCTACTACTCCGTGTATACTGCATGGAATTTGGGCATTCCACTTGGGTAGAACGTAGACTTGACCCTCTTTCCAGGGGTATAGGCCTTGCAAGGTTTGGTTTAGGTTTGACTCACCTTTGGTCGACTTCAAGAGAGTGGTTTGTGCAGGTCGCAGCAGACGAGAAGGGGAAGAAGAACGGCTTCTTGTGGTCGTTCCACAGCTCCTCTGCCACCAAGAGCTCCTCCACACGACCCTAGCAAGTTCTAAATTCGTTCCTAGGGTTTGGGTGAAGAGTATTTAAGTAACCATGGTGTTTAGGAGTCCTATTATAACTAGGAAAGGAGGGTTTCAGGATTGGCATGTTTGGTTTCCTATTTTTGATGATTTCCTCCTCCTTTTGAGTGTGTGAGGCATTAGTAAACCTCCCCTCATAGTTAGGCACGAATTTGGGTTGCCATGAATGCATGATTGCATCCCAATTCAACTCAAATTGCCTCTTTCTAATTTCAGCCTATTTAGAGTTACGAATTTCCATGCATTTTCTTGTTTCATTTGATTTTTGGGTCATATGTGGTCCATTGGCCCACTTATGATATTGGGTCATTATTATATATTGTTAGAAGCATTTCTAACATTTTTATTTAATTTATGATTACGTCGTATTTCCGTGTTAACGGTTTTCCGACTCGTTTCTTTATTTGGATAATCGGTCACAATAATTCTTAAACCTAGCTCACATGATTTTTATTGACCCAATTTTCTTGATGTGTCATTAGAGGATATTATTTGAAATCCATTTATGATTTTTTTTAAATTTCCTGACTCGTCCAAGTATGTGTGATAATGATATTTCGACTTATTCATGAATTACGATAATAAGTCGTGAAACACTTTAAACTTAGCTAATCCAATTTTTCTTGTCACAAATTTCTTTGTGAAACGTTTAGTAATAATGTTTTTGGGTTGATTTATAATTTTTACGGAATTTTCCGATGTGTTTTAGCACATACGATAATGATACGTTTGTTTTAAATACTCCGATATTATGAAAATTATTTATTTCCATTTATTTGATTTTTTTATGTAATTAAAATTTCCGGGGTGCTACAGAAACACAGAAAAATCATCTATAAAGACTTCTAAGTAGTCCCCAACCATTTCCTAGAAAATAGACAGCATGCAACGTTGAAAAATTGCAGGGGCATTGCACAGCCCGAAGGGCATGCGTCTAAAGGCAAAGGTTCCAAATGGACATGTGAAAGTGGTATTTTCTTGGTCCTCAGGTTGAATAGCCACTTGGTTATACCCTGAATATCCATCAAGGAAACAAAAGAATTTTTGGCCTGCAAGTTTCTCTAAGATGTGGTCAATGAAAGGCAAGGGGAAATGGTCTTTCTTGGTCATCGCATTCAATTTGCGATAGTCAATGCACACTCTCCATCCTGTAGCCAGCCTAGTCGGAATGAGCTCACCCTTTTCAATTTGAATTACAGTTAGTCCTGACTTTTTCGTCACAACTTGAGTTGGACTAACCCATTGGCTATCAGAGATGGGATAAATGAATCTAGCATCTAACCATTTGACAATCTCCTTTTCAACAACTTCTTTCATGTTGGGATTAAGCCTTCTTTACATTTCTATTGAGCTTTTGACATTCTCATCTAAGTATATGCGATGTGTGCACACTGAAGGACTTATCCCTCTCAAATCATCAATTGTCCAACCTATAGCTTTCTTATGACTCTTCAAAACTTCAATCAATATCTTCTCCTGCCCTTCCTCAAGATCACTAGCAATTATGACGGGCCAAGTCTCATTCTCTCCAAGAAAGATGTACTTCAAACTATCAGGGAGTGGTTTTAGCTCAACCTTAGGAGGACACTCTAAATGAAATGATGGCTCATTATTATGCAACATGGAACTGAATTGTCCTTCCTCTCCCTCAAACCCTAGAGCACAGGGTTGGTCTACTACTTCTTCCACACAAGATTCTTCCAAAGAGTCTACCACTAGACAACTCTCTCCTTGATCATGGTGCCAAGATGCCCTAAGAATGTTGATACTCACCCGCCTATCCCCAAATGATATGTCCATCATCCCGGTAGCACAATCAATGTTAGCCCTAGCTGTGGCCAAAAAGGGTCTACCAAGGATAATGGTGGACTGAGTTAAATCTTGAGGAGTGTTCATGTCCAGAATGATGAAATCGGCAAGGAAGTAATAATCATTGATTTTTACAATAACGTCCTCAACTAAGCCTTTTGGGATGGTGACAGAACGATCGGCTAGTTGAAGGACAACAGAAGTAGGTTTCAATTCTCCTATCTTGAATTTCTCAAAAATAGCAGAACGTAAGAGATTGACACTGGCTCCCAAATCTAATAGGCCGCTCTCAAATGTGACTCCACCGATAGTGCAAGGAATTAGTGGAGTGCCTGGATCTTTGAGCTTTTTAGGGAGTTGGTTTAAGACAATGGTACTCTCAATTTCTGGAAGAATGATGGTTTCAGTTTTATTCCTCACTTCACGCTTTGGAGTACACATTTCTTTTAGGAATTTGGCATAGGCAGGCACATGCTTGATAGCATCAAGGAGAGGAATATTGATGTGGACTTGCTTAAACAGTTCCAAGAGTTCTTCATTACCAGTTGGTTTGTTTTTAGATTTTGGCTTTAAGGCTTCAGGAAAAGGGACTCTTGGAATGTAACAGCTTGGGTCTTCATTTATTTTAATTGTGTCTAGAGGCTCTTCAGTTATTTTCTCTTTTCCCTTGGATTTTTCAACCTTTTCTTCAACCTCTTCTCCAGTTTCAAGTTCAATTTCATTTTCTTTATCCTCATTCAATGTTGACATGTGTGGGTGAGGATTTGTTCTGATTCTTCCACTTCTTAAGGTAGACATAGTTTTTGCTTTCTTTACTTACGGACCCCTAGCTTGGGCAGGAGGATGATCCTATTGCGTAGGTTGGTTTTGGTTTTGTGGTGCTTGAATGTTCTGGACAAAAGCTTGTTGTGTGTTTTGTGGTGGAGGGGCATTTGGTCTAACTTGTGGTCTGTACCCCTGGGTCTGATGGTATTGCTGATTTTGATAAAATCCGGGAGGGTTGTTCCTTGGGTTTGCTATGGTTTGACTTGGTAACTGACCCAATTCCCTCCTTTGACATACATCAATAATCTGAGACTCTATTCTTGCCAAATTTTGTTGAAAATTTTGGTTTTGAGTTTGTTGTTCTTGCACAGTTTGTCATCCCAATTAGGCTGAGGAGGTGGTGGTTGATATGAAGGTTGCTGGAAATTGGTATGAGCAAATTGATTTGAGTTTTGATTTCCTTGGACGTGTAGAGGTTTGGAGTAAGAAGATTGGCCAAATCCCGAATTCGGATTGGGATAGGATTGCCCGTACATGGATTGCTTAAAAGAAGGTTGAGAAACTTGTTCAAAATGATTTTTCCAAGAAAAGTTCAGATGGTTTCTCCAACCAGGGTTGTATGTGTTAGAGTATGGATCATAGGGGGGTTTGTAGATGCCTTGAGCAGCTTGGACTTGTTCCTGAATGAAAGGAGATAATTGGGCAGTAGTGGGACAAGAACTGGTGGGATGAGCTGGGCTAGCACACATAGCACAAGTTTCAGGTGGTTGAGAAAATTTGGGTGTGGCTTGCCCAGTCAAAGACAGTAATTGGTCAAATTTTTGTTCCAGCTTCTGCTCCAATCTCTGGTCTAGTCTAGCTAACAGATCGTCTACCCTCAAATCTGACTCTTCTCTCCCTCTTAATTCATACATCCCTGCGTTCTTTACTGGTCCTAATGCTCTCTCATAAGAGTGGAGTGAGGCATGATTGATAGAATTCTCACTCAATGTCTCAAACAAATTATATGCCTCATCCTTGCTTTTCGTCATGAATGCTCCTCCGCACGAGGCATCAATCATCTACCTATTTGATTCAGTTAAACCTTCATAAAAAGCTTGGACTATTTGCCACCTTGACAGACCATGATGGGGGCATTTTTTAAGCAACTCCTTCAATCTCTCCCATGATTCATGCATTAATTCTCCTGGGTGTTGGGAGAATCCAGTGATTGCTCTTCTCATTGTGATAGTACGGCCAATAGGGTAAAATTTCTTCAAAAATTCTTGCTGCATTTCTGGCCATGTTGTAATGGTTCTCCCTATGGTTCCCAACCAATGTTTGGCCTTGTCTTTTAAGGAGAAGATGGAAATAGGGTCAACCTGAAGGCATTTTCAGTGAAATTTTGGATCCTAACAGTGCAACAAATCTCTAGGAACTCATCTATATGCCTATAAGGATCTTCATTGGGATTGCCATAGAAGGATGGTAACATTTGAATGGTTCCTGGCTTGATTTCAAAGTGATTTGCAGGAATTTCTGGCTTGATACAAGTGGCAGGTTGATAATTAGAACGAATAAAGTATTCCTTCATCTGTCTGGGTGCAACCTCCTCCATATTCCTAGCAATTTGGTTTTGATCTTGGTTGGCCATCCTATGAAAGAATCTTTCAATCTTGTCTATGGGTTGAGCCAAATCTATGTTCAAGGATCGTCTACCAAGAATGCAGAGTTGAAAAACTTTCTATTTATGATTTTTGAAATTTTAAGATTTTTATTGAATTTTTAATGAATTTTTAAACAAACACAAACAAACAAACACTTTCAAATAAAATTAACCTACCACTAAGTGTTCCTTGGACTTATGTTATTTTTCTCAAAACCAGATTTATGCTTGCTTAAATCCAATTCTAACTCTTCTTGTACCGGCCAGGTAAGAGGTGGAGTAGAGGGAGGCCCCCCGTGCTTTCTCAAGGACCCAATTAGATAACCTCTGACTCACTTAAGCATAACCTTCTTAACCTCTAATCCTAGACACCAGACTTAAAGAGAAGTTTTGAATTCAAGAAAGGATAAATCTAATTATGAACCCTAGGGCCAAGTCTACTGATTTTTATTAAAAGTTTAGGCAAATGCAAGAATGTGGAAATTTTTGTGATTTTTGGGCAAAGTAAAGGGTTATGAAATCCCTCACCTTATCTTTTTATTCTAATGGGTGAAGCCCTTAAGTAGTCCCATTTAAAAACATGAAGTGCACATGTCAGATTCAAACAATGGGTTGTCTAATGCTAAGTCTAATGCATGAAACGAGCGATAGAAGTCTTACCTTTCCCCCGCACTCTTCAATGCAAGAAAGAAATACAATTCAAATGACAATTAAAATGATGAATGTCCTAAAACATGAGATTCCAATCTTAGGAAGATGAAATTTTTATTTACAAATCAAATGGCTAACATGAAAGAGCGATTTGGAAGAAAAAAAATTAGATTTTACATTTTTTAAAAATTTTATTTGGTTTTTGAACTAAATGAAATGAAACTAAGAAAATATAACGTGCTACTATAAACTAATTCTCAAACCACACAAACCACAAAAGTCAAATTATTACATGCCAACTAGAAAGAAATCTATGTACATGCACATAGAGTACATGAAAACATCACTACAAGCTTCTCTCACACTCATCTATCTAAAATTCTGGATAAAAGAGAAATGCAAAAACAAATCAGCAAGCTTCTGTCCAATGGGCTTCAAAGGTCAGGCCCAATCTTCAAGTTTTTCTCCTTGTGCAAATCTGAAATGAAAGCCCAATAACAAGTCAATGTAAAACCAATAGAAATCAAATCAAATCAAAATAGATCTAAATCAAACTCTAATGCCTCCCCGGCAACGGCGCCAAGATGAACGCGCGGGGCTTGTTGATCGTGCACTTCCTTTTAACTGTCTCACAAATTTAAAATCACCAAGATGAACCAATATAGTGGTGAGAACAGGTCATAACCACAGAGAGGCTGAATAGAATTTGAATTAAATGACTTTTATTTGACAACATTCTAACGGACACAATAACACCGAGATAACCTTGCATGAGAATTAATTTTGTACATTGCACCAGTCAAATTCCTCAAAATGGCACCAGATCAAAGATAACGAACGAACGAGCTGGATTGAAATTAAAAAGGAAATTGATATCACTGTACCCTCTCAGCTCGAGGGATCAAACAAGTAACAATATCGACTCTACACAAATACCAGTCACTACTTCCAGAACTTAATGATCAAACAAGAAATAAGAAACAGAAGTTTACTGTTGCAAACAGAAATGTATTGTTGCTAAATTGGAATTCTCATACCATGAAGAACAGAAATAAACATAAAAGTAAGAATACCAAGAAACTCCAGAATCCCTCAAGAATTCAAAACTATTTTTTGCTGCAATAAGAACTTGAACTCATGAACTCAACCCTGGATCTGGACTCTCTGAAAGTGTTCTGGATGCCAGATAGCCCCAAAACAAACCAAGAAATGGGATCTTCTTGGTTGCTCAGTAACGTCACTGTAGCACACACTTCCGGATCATCATCTTGTGCAATCGCTTGGATCGTTTTCCTCCAAACAGAAGAAATGGAAAGAAGAAGAAGAATTCAAAACAATTCCAATTGCCCTCCCCTGGAGTCGAATGATCTTAACAATTACTGGACAAAGGAAATAGATGCTTAATTCTCCAAATCTCGAATCCAGAAAGGAAAAGAAAGAAAACAAATCATAGCAGCCCTTGGAGCCTCTTACTAGATCACAGAAGAAAACCAATAAATTTGCAATCGCCCTCCGGATTCTCTCAATCAGATGAACTGAGGGAAACGCCACTAGATCGAACTCTCCAACACAGCAACTTATAGATGGAAGAAGAAAAATAACATCTACCTCTCCTGTAGCTGAACCCCCCCTGGATGCCGAATCCCCTGCTGAGGTCCTCCCGGATGTAGAAGAAACAACAAAATTGCCACAGAAGAAATGAAACAATGCAGACGAACTAGAAAATTTCACACAATTAAACTAAACATAGAAGAAATGTTATGAACGCCACTGAAGACATGGAAGAGCTCAACACAGAAGAAATAGCAATCTTCACCAAACGAAATGAGAAATTAAATAGGATCTAACTTTGCTCAGTTGCTCCAACAGGAATGAGAGAATATAGAAATAAACTGGAAGCAAAAATTTTCCAGAGTCCCACTGGCTAACCCCTCTCCACTGCTTTGCTTAGACACCGAAGAAAACCAAAAAACTCCTCGGAGCCCCTCTTACAGAAGGAAGAAGGAACAGAACCACAAACTAAAATTTCTAAAAGCTCTCACTCGAACCCTCCCAATCTGCTGAAAGGTAAATTACAGAAAGAAATGGCAGAATAAAAATCCTAAGAATTCCCTCCTCTACAATCGAACCAGAAGAAAGAAAAGAAACAAACTAAACCCTCCAAATGCTCTCCAAAAAAAAAAAACTCTAACCAGCGAAGCCCCCCTGTGAGGACCTTGGGGTCCTTTTATAGATACTAGGGCACCTCCTCTCGAGGTCCTCTGCGCAAGCCCTGCACAACTGGGCTGGCCACCTCAGCAGGTCCTCCTCCAGAGCTGCATATCCGCCACCTCAGCTGGACCAAGCCCTGGCCGCCACCATCGTGCCAGCCAACAAGGCCCAGCCATCGCCTGCTTCCAAGTCATCGCCTCCAAGCCTCCACCATCGCGCCAAGGCACAGCACAGCACACGAACCGGGGCCAGCCCGCACCGGCCTTCAGCAGCTTCACACACTTGGCCAGCCAGATCCCAGGCAGCCGTGCCCTGATCTGGGCACTGGCCGCAGCACACCCCATCCGAACCAGCTCTGCCCAAGCCCCATAGTAGCTCCTCCTCCAGCCGCATGCACCAGCCCATCCACATCCAGCATCGACTGCCAGATCGCAAGGGCTCCTCCATCGCAAGGGCTCCTCCATCGCCAGGGCTCCTCCATCGCCAGGGCTCCAGCCACATCACACTAATATTTACAAGAATTAAAAGATGTTTAAATTGATAAAAAATTATTTATATACAATGTAAAGAAACATAAACTATTCAAAATTTATTGATTTTATTAAATGAGACTTTAACTATGTGTTCAACTCGAGAATTTAACTAATATGCTTTAAAATTTATTTTTGGATGAAATGAAAGTTAAAATCAAAATACACTTTATTTACAGACAAAGACTATCTAAACTTAACTGTATGTATGAAATTTAACCCGAAAAATTGTGCAGTTATCATAGATCTCCTACATGCTGGAATGAGGTGGGAGAACAACAATGGCTAGACCCGGATATGGTACAACGAACAACGAAGGACATTCAGGTGATTAGAGACTAGCTTAAGAATGCTCAGTCCAGACAAAAGAGCTATGCCGACAAAAGAAGGCGGGACTTAGAACTCCAAGTCGGTGAAAATATGTTCTTGAAGGTGTCACCAACTCGGGGCATCCAAAGATTTGGTGTGAAAGAAGAGCTCAGTCCTTGATTTATCGGTCCTTTTGAAGTACTCGAAAGGATTGGTGAGGCTGCATACCGACTGGCATTGCCATCGGATCTGGCATGTGTACACAATGTGTTCCATATCTCCATGCTCAGGAAGTATGTATATGATCCTACCCACATCATTCACCACGAAAAGTTGGTGCTGAACAAAGATGTGACATACGAAGAGAAGCCAGTCAAGATACTGGAACGGAAGGTGCAACAGCTCAGGAACCGTCCCATTCACGTGGTTAAAGTCTTATGGAATAACCGTGGGGTGGAAGAAGCCACATGGGAACCGGGAGGAACCATCAGACGGAACTATCCCGATCTTTTCGGTAAGACATTCTCTCCTGAATGATCATATGAATTTGGGGACCAAATTCTTTTTAAGAGGGGAGGATGTAGCAACCTGGATTTTTCGAAAAATAAAAAAATTTAATAATATAAAAATAAAACTAATTAAATTAATTAAATAATTAAATAAAACCCATTAAAAGAAAAGAAGTAATGGGCTTTAATAAATAGACCGATTAAAAATTAGTGGGCCAAAATAGGGATTTAAAAAAGGAGAATAATAAGAAAATACCCTAAATTCGTAACTAAATTATTATTTAAATAGAAAAGAGGTATTTAATGCATTAAAATAGAAGTTTGAGTTGGATTGGGATTCCTAAACCTACCCTAATGGGTTGGCCACGAATTTAGCTCCCAACCTAACCCAAATTAGGAGATCTCATGCCTAAAAAGGGTAAAGAGAAATAGGAAATTCGGAATAAATAGGAATTAGAGTCATAATAGGAAATAGAATGTGGAGATGCTTAAATACTCCTCTAAAACCCTCATGGCCGGCCCTAGCTCGTGCCAAGGGTTTGCTGGACGTGGGAAGAGGCCAAGGAGGAGAGAAATTCGCGGGGGAAAAGGTTGCTCAAAGCTTCTTCCTTCGTTATTCAAGTTCTTAACCACAGAAGACAAAACGAGTCAAAGGTAGGCATTCTCATGAGCATAAACCATGAAAATTCATCTATAGGATGTTGCGTCTATCAAGAACAAAAGCCCTTTGGTTTCATAATTTTCCACCGAGCATATCTTTTGTACTTGATTTTTCATATTCTGTACTCATCATGACCCCGAACCCTCTTCTTAATTCTTGATCTCCTTTTATACTCAACCCCATGCCACGAGATTTTTACTATAGGAACTGATGCATGTTAGACATCTTTTTCCCCTAAAAGCCCTAATTTTGACTCATCCTATCTTGCAAATTTAATCATTGATCTTAACTATGTACTATTTCATGTTCATCATGAATATCCGTGTTTAAAACATGCCTAAACCATGCTTGTTTTCCAACTCCTAATTACTGTAACTACCCAAGTGAGTCTAGATCAATTTTCAACTAGTCTCATGATTTTCCATCGCTTGTACAATTAGTTATGAATTTTTGAACGTCCCAGTGTCAAAAGATGGTAAGTTTGGACCAAGAACCAAGAACATGTCAGATCTCTGTCGGACTCAGGCCAAGGACCTGAGAACGCGACAGTTCGATAGGCCGTGTTCTTAGGCAGATCGCGACAAGCATCACCATCGCGATCTGATCGCGACAAGAGCCCCGCCGCGACCTGATCTTCTAGTCTGACAGACCTGTCGCCTTCTTCATATGAACTCTTCGCGACCTGCCTGGCCGAACCGACAAGCCCGTCGCGACCTGTACAAGACCCCGTCACGATCTCAGTTGACCCTGTCGCGACCATCATTAGGATGTGTCGCTATCTGAATTTTTGCAGGAAAACCCATCTTTTTGCAAGTCTTGTTGTTCTTCAGCTATTCCCATATGTTCTTAATTATTTTAAACACTGAAAATTGAAGTTGTAAATATGGAATATATTTTAATTAATTTAAGTCAATCACATGATCTATCTTGTCCATCATTTTCTTATTCACATGCACACACACTTTGAACCATCCAAATATGGCTTAATTGGCATGAACATGTTACATAATTTATCTGGTAATTTATGTCATTAAATTGCCTCATTCTTAAATATACTTATGTATGTTTCTCGTGATGTTTTGGAACACCGATACCGATGGTCTACTGTTCTAGAATTCCTCTAGAACATTGAGCACTTGTATCTATATACACGCTCTCTCTTAACTTGGACAAACACTCTGTCAAATACTCCTTCCGCCGGACTAGTGAGTCTTTGTTCAAGGCCTCCGTATGTCTCCTCTGTCCATGGATTCCCACATGGTCGACGAGCCGGTTGTACCCTAACACCTATGATACCCTTTAGGGATCAACATGATCCAAACGACTATTAGAAGTTCGCTCTTATCTTGAATCATGCCGGACCTCTAGACCTGTGCATAACATGGCCAACGGAAAGGTAGTGAGTTCGACCTGACTGCCAACACCACATGCGCGTGTTGTGCAACTGTTACTATCACCTGTTTACTCGACGTGTTACGTGCAATGTGCCCTAGCTCTCATCTATACTCTATTCGCTCATCTATTCACGTTCTCTCTACTATCTCATCTATTCATCTAGTGCTCTCATCTATTTCTTGGTACTCTATATTGGCCATTGACTGATTTTCTAAAGATAAACAATATAACCAATGTCTGGTAATATATAAAGGGCCAAATCTGGTTCTGGGATGTGCGCCCGAAAGTGCTAGTGTCCATGGGAGTTAAATGATCAGAGTGTTTGGCATTACACTCGAGTGCTATCTATCTCAACTATCTAAATGGCAATCAAAAAGTGCTATGTTCTCTCATTGTCTATTGACAAAAGTGCTATACTATACTCGTTGTGCTATTGCTATACTTTGTGCTATTTGTGCTATGGCCATCCTGCTATTTGTGCTATACTCGACACCTGTGCTATATTTGGAAAGTTGTGTTATTTCGTTCACGTGCTATCCTGCTATCTTTTACTTGACTCTCTCGCTCTATCATTAGTTACTCTGCCTTTTAATACATTAATCATTTAAAGCTTGCTTGACTATTGAGATTTAAGTCCTACTGGGTGTTATCGCTCACCCTGCGTTATTTGTCATTGTGTTCTCAGGTGAGACCGAGGATGAACTATACACTCAAGAGGACGGGAACAACCAGAAGTGACGTCACGAGTACCCTAGCGTCCTAGCAATATGTTAGAGTCATAGTTAGTATTTTGCTTTATTTCAATGTAATTGGGCGCTATAGAATTGCTCTGATATTAGTGGTTGTAACTATACCTTTGAAAGATTATTAATGAAATGAATTTGCTTTAGTATTTACTCTTGTCCAATGGTTTGATGTCTAGTACTCGCTCTATATCCGTTTACTTGCAACTGCCTCACGTTCCGATATTCCGCATCGGGGCGTGACATTGGTGATAAGATATGAGAAGTTCCAAATGGAACAAGGTCAGTCCATATCTCATACATACAATGAGTTTACTAAAATTGTAAATGGACTTGCAAGTTTGGGAAAGAAGTATAGCCAGGGAGATATGGTCAAGAAGATCCTAAGATCTCTCCCAAAGCAGTGGACTCCAAAGGTCACTTTTATAGAAGAAGCTAATGACCTCTCCAAAATGACATTGGAAAAGCTCATTGGATCTCTTACAGCTCATGAGATCAACATGGAGAGATTAGGGGAAAGTGCATTCAGAAGAAGAGTAAGCAATGCATTCAAGGAAGAAGAAAGCACTTCAAATGAAGCCACTGCTAGTGAGAGCAGTGATATTGATAGAGAGGAAGAAGAAGCTATTTGAATGATCTTAGTCAAGAGGAAAAAGAAAAAGGAGGAGCCCACATGCTATGAATGTAAGTAGCCTGGACATCTAAGGCTAGATTGTTCAAAGCTTAGAAGATCTAAAGGATCAGCAAAGAAGAAAAGAAAAGAAGAGAAGCATGAGAAATATAAATGGAAGACCTTCACAGCTACATGGGATAACTCCTTAGACAACTCAACCACACAAGAAGATGAAGATAATGCCAATCTACTTTTGATGAACAAAACAACAGAAAGGCATTCAAATAGGTATGTTAGGGATGCTCAAAGCTCAAAAGTATCTGATTGGTGACTACCAACTCTTCACTTCATTCTAATCTGAGGAGGAAGTAGTCATCCTTTACTTTTAATTTCTGTGTAAAATTACATTTATTTTTTTAATGACAATGCTACTAATATCCTTACAAGAATTTTTGTCTGTTTATAGGATCAATGCAGGAAATACTCTTGAAGACCTCCCAACACAATAACAAATGAATATGTCAAGAAATCAACAAGAAGATGTCGACAGATGATGACAAATTGGTTGACATACAACAGAATTCATGATGATTTGCAAGAGCATCAACTAAGGGGAAGCCTCACATTCACGGGGAGCAAGTAAAAGATGGAGAAGATGTTTCATTCAAATATTGTTGAATCCCTCTCCCTTAAAATGGTAAGAATATTCCTTAAGGAGAGAATGCAAAGAGTAAGATCCTTCCTTTTTCGTTATTGACAAAAAGGGGAAGAGTATGTTATGTTATGAATTTTCTATTCATTAGTTGTATTGAATATTTGTTGAAAATTCACATGAGTTTTGTCATCACCAAAAAGGGGAAGATTGTTGAACCACTCTTATATTTTATCTGTTTATTTTGTTAATAAAAAACCACATGTTTATCATAAATAACATGAATATATTTATTACCATTTTTCAAGATTATCTATGCATAAGAAATAACATGTTTTATCTGAAGCTTCACTTTGTGATGCATGTTGTTATCATGTTCAGTCGAAGCTTACTTCGTCATATAGAAAGCTAGCTTCATCATATCTGATGTCCACTTCGTCATATCTGAAGCTGGCACTTCGTCATGTAGTTTTTTGGTCGTGATCAGTCGAAGTCCAACTTCGTCATATACGAAGCTAACTTTGTCAAATATGAAGTTCTATAAGAAGCTCACTTCGACCGACTGCGTGTTTTAGGTTCGACCGATAACGTTATTTTTTATTCATCCGAAGTTCATTTCGTCATATACGAAGTTTCACTTTGTCATATCTGAAGTTACACTTCGTCATATCTGACCGATAACGTTGTATTTCAGCCAGTCGAAACTTCCACTTCGACCGTTTATGTTGTTTCTTGATTAATCGATTACTAAACATCTCATATCGATTGCTAAACATTTCACATACTGATTGCCTTTATAAACATGGATTGACATTATCATATCAAATGCTATTTCAAATAAAATATCTATTATCTTTATCAAGCATATTTTCTTTGATGAAATCATATTGATAATATTGCATATATTTTCATCAAGGAACTTTCTGAAAACATATTTGATAAAATGATTAAAATATTCTCAGACATGTTTTACATGTCCTTAGCGTTTGAACGTGTGAAATTCAAATCTCCCGCAGTCTGTTAAATACTTCATATATGCATTCTAAGATGTCTTTCATTCGCATAGTCTGTTGCTGAATATAGTTCTTATGCAGTATGACTTTTAGACTGATTGCCTTTTTTATGATAAGTCTTCTAATACATTACGTGTGAACTGAAAGGAAAATATCTTTCTTGGAAACACATCTTCTCATGTAAGTATTCTAAGATATCTGTCTATGGCTTCGTTAGTCATGGGACACAGCTCCTTTCCAAAAAGTTCTTTACGGTTTGCCTTTCTTATAACAAGCCTTCTTATGCTTTATATGGTGACAGAATGGATATATCTGTTTCTATAAAACATCTGTCTTGCATTTAAATTCTGCAGGTTCACTTCTACTCATAGTCAACATCTTGGACCTACTGCTGGCATCCTTGGAAGTGCGCACCAGCTGGAACAACTTCCTCCATTCCAAGTAGCCAGTAGGCACAAGAAAGAAGTCGTTAGACTCAAGAGAAAGAGAGCCGAAGATGAAGAGAGGCAAGAAACTCCAACGACCATCTGTCAACAGATCTCTTCAAGCTACTTCATATAAAGGAGAAGCAAAAGTAGAAGAAGAACAAGAGAGAAAAACCTAAAGATCATTCAAGGAGTATACATCCAATAAGCATCCAACTCCACACACACTCAACTAAGAAAGGAAGACCTCGAGCCCATTCAAGCAGAAGAATTCAAGTTGTCTTCCTTCTTCCTCATTCTCTCTTTGTGTGTCTTTGTGTATTTGAGAGAGAGAGAGCTAGAGGTTTAGCCTAAGGAGAGTCTTGTCTTGTAAACTCTTTCCTAACTTCTATGTTCAAAAGTGTTCCTCTTTTGTTGGAAGAGAAGGCATGTTGTGCAAGCGTTCCCCTTGTGTTAACTGAACAACCACACCGGTTTGTACTAGGAGGTTGGCTTCTTGACCTGTAAGAGAAGTGGGTTACATTCTTACCCGAAAAGAGAAGAAGACCAACTTGTGTCTAGTGGTATAACCACGTTGGGTTTGTTCCATCAAGTTTGCTTCTGAGCCTGTACAAGAAGTGGGCTGCCTTTTTGCCTGGGAAAGAGAATAAGACCAGCAGGAGCAGGGTGTTGTTGTCGTTAAGGGGGACTGTACCCTTGGTTAGTGAAATCCCAAGAGTTTGTTTGGGGATTGGATGCAAGACATCTATTTGGAAGGGTTGAACCATGATAAATCTCTATGATCCTTATGTGCTTGCTTCCGCTCCTTTAATTTCCATTGCACACGCTTACTTATACAAACCAAATATTTTCTTGTGGTGATTTTTGTTTTAGTTTTTCAGATTACCTATTCACCCCCCCTATAAGTTAGTCTTACTGCCATATCAAGGGGTCCAACATAAATAATGTCCTAAGTGTGGAGAAAGTCAGTGAACTATACGGGAAAAGGAAGGTGACAATAGGAAGAAGGTGGGAAGGAGGATTTTTAATCACTTTCCCTTAATTCCAAGATTGCAAAGAATGTGCTCAAAGATCTATACTGATATGAGGTGACATGAGGATGAATGGGAAGAAGATGGCATTTTGAGGCACCAACAGATTCTTCTTGATGGAAAACTTTTCATGCGATTGATAATTTCATTTTAAAGGCTATAAATGTTAGACTGGGTTTAGGTGACAGTTTCAATCCTTTTAGGACCATGACTGTCAGTCATAGTACTTGGACATCCATGGCTTTGTATGAAGGCACCATATATTTTCTTATCATTATTGATTCTTGGTCCAACTAGTCCTAGTAATGATATTGACATCTATCTGCAGCACTAATTGAAGAATTACAAATTTTATGTTGCGGAGTAGATACGTATGATGTTTCTTTAGGGGAAATGTTCTACAAGCATGCTACATTATTGTGAACCATAAGTGATTTTTCGACATATGCCTATCTGTCTGGTTGGAGCACAAAGGAAAAACTTGCTTGTCCTATATGTAACAAAGGCACATGTTCACAATGGTTAAATGGTAGTAGGAAATTTTCTTATGTTGGTCACTGTCACGCCCCTCCAATTTAGCAGTGGAATAAATCGAAGGGTGACGAGAACAACAAGTATGGTAACGACAATTGTGCATACGTTTGCAAACATCAGAGCATATAATGAACAATAATTAAATAAACACTTGATTTCATTACAAAATCACTAAGAGTAATACAACCACTAATTCGGAGCCAATACATAGGGCTCAATGACATTATTACATTGAAAAGAAATCTAAAGCAATAACTACTAGACTCTAAATGCAAGGGTGACTTCGTCATTTGACTCCAGGTCACTCATCACTCTGGTCCCGTCCCATTGGTGCGTGTAACGTCATCATCTATCTTACCTAAGACACAATAACAAATAACGAAGGGTGAGCGATAACGCCCAGTAGGACTTAAATCTCAATAGTCAAGCATGCTTTAAGTAATTAACACATTAAATGGCAGAGTAACTAATGATAGAGAGAGTCATGTAAAGTCGAGAAAGTAATAGCACAAGTAATATGGTTCAAATAACAAGTATAGCATGATGATTAAGGTCAAGTCACGCAATAGCAAGTAATGTCATAGTTAAGAAATAGCATGCAACATGTATAGTAAGAAGAGAGATAGTAGATGGTCTTGTAAAGAGTAAATTGCACATTGATTGATTTTCATCAATCGAGATAGTATAGCACTTTTGATTAACTTTCGTCAATCGAAATAGTAATGGCACTTTGGTTATCCGTAGATACCTGAGAGAGAGTATAGCACTTTGAATGCGATCAAGTCGCGATAGCACGCAATAACTCAAGATAGCGAGTATCAAGTATAGCTAGTAGAGAGTACCACAGTAGTCGCTCCATAACAGTTCAGTAATAGTCAGTGGCAGTACAATCATAGTGCAGTACGTCTGAATCACCGGACTAACAGTAACAGTGTAACAGTCAGATGTCTAGCTAATTTAAAACAATCAGTCAGAACCGGTGCAATACAGAACACCGTCTATAGCCCCTGTAGGTATTTTCGGGTGGCTCTCTGCCCCTAGGACTAGATTGGAGCCCCTAGGACACTCTCCGTGCCGTGAATAGTATGCATTCCAGTCAGTAGAGTCACAAGACCCTTTTTAGCGCTAGACAGTCATGAATAGTACAAAACAGTAGAAGCCACAACAGCTCAAGGGTACCAAGAGAGTATGGGATAGACGAGATAGTAGAGTGAACGAGAGTATAGAGACAGTAGATGAGATCTTATGGTCATCGCACATGAAACATCGAGTAACGAGCGATAGTAACAGTTGCACAACACGCGCGTACGACGTTGGCAGTCAAGTCTAATGCACAACCTTTCCGCTGGCCATGTTACGCACAGGTCCAGAGGTCCGGCGTGATTCGAGATAAGAGAGAGAACAATGTAAGGGCATATGGATCTTACTGATCCGTAGAGTGTATCATAGGTGTTAGGGTACAACCAGCTCGTCGACCATGTGGGAACCCATGGACAGAGGAGACTTATGGAGGCCTTGAACGAAGACTCACTAGTCCGGCAGAAGGAGTATCCGACGGAGAGTTCGTCCAAGTCAAGAGAGCGTGCGTATATAGCAACAAGTGCCCGACGTTCTAGTGGATTTCTAGAACAGTGGAGCTTTGATAACGATATTCCCAAAACATCGCGAGTAAACATAGACAAGTTCATTTAAAATAGGGAAATTAATATATATAATTGAAATAAATTGTTAGATGTACATGTGACAATTTTCATGCCAAGTTGAACCATATTGGATGGTTTAAAGTGAGTGCAAGTGTAAGAGAAAATCATGGACAAGATAGATCATGTGATTGACTTGAATTAATTAAAATATATTCAATAATTACAACTTTGTTTTTCTGTGTACAAGACAGTTAATAGGACATGAGGTGACTGTATAACAATAGATCGTGCAAAAAGTGGGTTTTTATGCAAAAAGCTGAGATCGCGACGCACCCTTGTAAGGGTCTCGACGGAATCAGGTGTGAACGCGATGGGGGCTTGCAAGGATCGTGACGGGCTTGTCTGAACAGGCAGGCAGATCACGACAGGTTCTTATGACGATCGTGAAGGGTCTTTCGGTCAGGCGGCCAGAATGCAACAGGGTTCCCTGTCGCGATCAGATCGCGACAGGTGGCTGTGTCAAGACGGCCCTGAGAACGCGACCTATCGGGCCATCATGTTCTTAGGTTCTGAACCTGAGTTCGAGCGGGAAAAGGACAGAGCCTCGGGTTGCGGGCCAATTTAACATGTTTTGACATTGGTTGCTTCAAAAATTCAAGACTAATTATATAGTCAATGAAAAATCAGGAAACAAGTTGCAAATTGATCTAGACATACATGAGTACTTACATTAAATAGGAATTTGAAAATAGATAGAGTTTCGACATGCTTTATTCAAATCAAACATGGAGTACATGACACAGTGAATAGTTGAGAAGAGGGAATTAATTCACGAAGTAGGGTGGATAAAAATTAGGGCTTTCAAGGGAAATGATGCCTAACATGCATCAGTATCTTCAATAAAAATTTCGAGGCATGAGATAAAGTATTCAAGGAGATATGAATTAATCATGAAGATTCGGGGTCAAGAGAGTTGCATGACTTAAAAATTCAATAAGAAAATATAGGGTCGATGGAAAATTATGAAACTTGAAGGTTTTGTTCCTGATGCATGGAACAATCTACAGACAAAATCTTATAATTTTATCTTGTGAGAATGCCTACCTTGACTCGATTTCCTCTTCTAGGGCTAGAACTTGAAGAACTCGGGATGAAGCTTGATGAAGCCATCTCCCTATGAATTCTCCTCCTCCTTAGCCTCTCCTCCATGTCCAGCAAGCCCCAACAACGTATTAGGGCCGGCCATGGAGAGATTGGAGAGTATTTAATCTTCCTATGTTTCTATTTGATAATAGTATTCTAACTTCTATTTAATACAAAATTTCCTATTTCCTAACCTCCTTCCAAGCTTTCCACTTCCTATTTGGGTTAGGATGAGAGTTAAATTCGTGGCCAACCTATTCGGGTAGGTTTAGGAATCCAATTCTAACTCAACTACTTATTTTCCTTATTTAATAACCCATTTTCTACTTAGGTAATATTTTAGTTACGAATTTAGAGTATTTTCCTATTATTCTTCTTTTAAAAATCTCTATTTTGGCCCAATAAATTTTATATTGTCCATTTAACAAAATCTATTATTTATTGGATTTTATCTTTTGGGATTTCCCTTTTTAATTAGGGAATAATAGAGTTATAAATTTTATTATATTTTTCTTACTTAATTTTATTTATGGACTATGAGAAGTCCATTGGTCCAATTCCGATCATGGTTATCATTTCATGATATTGGAAGTCTCTCCAACATGTTCGTTTGACTTATGGGCCCGTTATTTTTTCGTGTTAATAGTTTTCCGACTTAGTTCCCTAATTGGATAATTAGTCACATTGTGACGTACGCTTGGCCAATCGGGTTTTTTCGTTGCACGAATTTCGTCGTGGAACACTTGGGGATAATATTTGGGGTTGATTTATAATTTTTGTGAATGATGTGTTCTTGCACATATGATAATGGTATGAATGTTTCTATTATTTTGATTTAAAGAAATTATTATTTTAAATTTTTAAGTATTAAATTTTCTGGGTTGCTATATCATCCCCCACTTAAAAAGAATTTGGTCCCCAAATTAATATGATATGATACGTCTACCAATTTACTATGGATATTCATTCCATCACCTCCCCCACTTTGGGCTTTTCTATCGCGAAAATAACATGAAATTAAAGAAAGGGTTTAGAGATGGTACCTTGTCCACCATCATTGGCATGATTCTTATCCACGAGGGCTTGTAATCATCCTTGGCATGGAGTTTGGTTCTTCATTGTTGGACAATCGATTACTCGATGTTGTTGACTTCCACATCGCAAGCATCTGCCTAATTTCTTCAACCAGTTATCAATCTAATGCCCTGACGTTTTATAAAATTTATAGAATTCCTTCCGCTTCACTTCCCTTTCATTCTCTTGCTATCTCCTTCCTTTATTATCATTGGAATGAGTAGCACATTCCCTTTCAACACCTTCTTCCTATGGATCTTTTCAAGGAGTTCCATGGTGTCCTCGACTAATTGAGCTCTCAATACCATGTCTGAATATACTACAATGTCTAGTAGAGCCAACTTTTCCCAGAACACAAGTCTCAACCCTTCTAAGAATCTCTTGGCCTTCATCTTCTCCGTATTCACCAAATGTGGTGCATACTGTGCTAGTCCTTTAAATTGCACTTCATATTCTGCTATCGACATCATTCGTTGTTTCAAATTGGCGAATTCATTTGCCTTCTTCTCACAAATCCTCTCGAAAAAATATTTGGTGTTGAAGAGTTCTAAAAAATTATCCCACTCTATGTTGATGTCGGGTAATTGTCGACTGACAGCTTCCCACCAGGCTCTAGCATCGCGGTCCAACTGGAAGGTTGCCAGAAGGACTTTCTCCTACTCTGAACATTGCATAACCCTAATGATCCGTTCCATTGCCGTCACCAAATTTTCAGCTTCATCAGGATCCGGAGTTCCATTAAACCTAGGGGGATTTATTCGTTGAAAGTTCCCATATAAGTCTCATGCCCCATTTCTAGCTCCTGCTTGAATCACGTTAGTAAGGGCTTGAGTTAACCCCTGTACGGTCTGTTGTAATTCTTGCATTTGTGCATGCTCGCCAGCCATCTCCTCTAGTTCCTGCGAGCAACAATACTTATTAATTTCCTTCTTAAACTTAGGGTGCTTATACATATAGTTAAGCTCCTAGCATAACCCCAAGCTTTACCTAATCTCTCACATAGGTATGGTGGTTGACTTAGACACGGCCATGGCAGTTCACCTAGAACATCCTAGACTTAAAATATCCTAATAAGGACATCCTACGCTCTAATACCAACTGTCACGCCCCTCCAATTTAGCAGTGGAATAAATCGGAGGGAGACGCGAACAACGAGTATGGTAACGACAATTGCGCATACGTTCGCAAACATCAGAGCATCTAATGAACAATAATTGAAATAAACTCTTGATTTCCTTACAAAATTACTAAGACTATTACAACCACTAATTCGGAGCCAATACATAGGGCTCAAAGACATTATTACATTGAAAAGAAATCTAAAGCAATAACTACTAGACTCCAAATGCAAGGTTAACTTCGTCATTTGACTCCAGGTCACTCATCACTCTGGTCCCGTCCCATTGGTGCGTGTAACGTCATCATCTATCTCACCTAAGACACAATAAAAAATAACGAAGCATGAGCGATAACGCCCAGTAGGACTTAAATCTCAATAGTCAAGCAGGCTTTAAGTAATAACACATTAAATGGCAGAGTAACTAATGATAGAGAGAATCATGAAAAGTCGAGAAAGTAATAGCACAAGTAATATGGTTCAAATAATAAGTATAGCACGATGATTAAGGTCAAGTCACGCAATAGCAAGTAACGTCATAGTTAAGAAATAGCATGCGACATGTATAGCAAGAAGAGAGATAGTAGATGGTCTTGTAAAGAGTAAATTGCACTTTGATTGATTTTTATCAATCGAGATAGTATAGCACTTTTGATTAACTTTCATCAATTGAAATAGTAATGGCACTTTGGTTATCAGTAGATAGCCGAGAGAGAGTATAGCACTTTGAATGCGATCAACTCGCGATAGCACGCAATAACTCATGATAGCGAGTATAAAGTATAACAAGTAGAGAGTACGACAGTAGTCACTCAATAACAGTTCAGTAATAGTCAATGGTAGTATAGTAATAGTGAAGTATGTCTGAATCACCAGACTAACAGTAATAGTGTAACATTCAGATGTCTAGCTAATTCAGAACAGGTGCAATGCAGAACACTGTCTATAGTCCCTGCAGGTATTTCGGGTGGCTCTCTGCCCCCAAGACTAGATTGGAGCCCTTCAGACACTCTCCGTACCCTGAACAGTATGCATTCCAGTCAGTAGAGTCACAAGACCCTTTTTAGCACTAGACAGTCATGAACAGTACAAAATAGTAGAAGCCACAACAACTCAAGGGTACCAAGAGAGTATGAGATAGACGAGATAGTAGAGTGAACAAGAGTATAGAGACAGTAGATGAGATCTTATGGTCATTGCACATGAAACGCCGAGTAACGAGCGATATTAATAGTTGTACAACACGCGCGTACGACGTTGGCAGTCAGGTGGAATACACAACCTTTCTGCTGGCCATGTTACGCATAGGTCCAGAGGTCCGACGTGATTCGAGATAAGAGAGAGAACAATCTAAAGCCATACGGATCTTACTAATCCCTAGAGTGTGTCATAGGTGTTACGGTACAACCAGCTCGTCGACCATGTGGCAACCCTTGGACAGAGGAGACTTACGGAGGCCTTGAACGAAGACTCACTAGTCCGACAGAAGGAGTATCCGATGGAGAGTTCGTCCAAGTCAAGAGAGGGTGTGTATATAGAAACAAGTGCCCGACATTCTAGAAGATTTGTAGAACAGTGGAGCGTAGATAACAGTATTCCCAAAACATCGCGAGTAAACATAGACAAGTTCATTTAAAATATAACAATTAATATATATAATTGAAATAAATTGCTAGATGTACATGTGCCAATTTTCATGCTAAGTTAAACCATATTGGATGGTTCAAAGTGAGTGCCAGTGTAAGAGAAAATCATGGACAAGATAGATCATGTGATTAGCTTGAATTAATTAAAATATATTCAATAATTACAACTTCATTTTTCTTTGTACAAGACAATTAATAGGACATCGGGTGACTGTATAACAATAGATCTTGCAAAAAGTGGGTTTTTATGCAAAAAGCATAGATTGCGATGCACCCTTGTAAGGGTCGCGACAGAATCAGGTGTGAACGCGACGGGGGCTTGTAAGGATCGTGACGGGCTTGCCTGAATAGGCAGGCAGATTGCGACAGGTTCTTATGAGGATCGCGACGGGTCGTTCGATCAGGCGGCCAGAACGCGACAGGGTTCCCTATCGCGATCAGATCGTAATAGGTGGTTGTGTCGTGACGGCCATGAGAACGCGACCTATCAGGCCGTCGTGTTCTCAGTTTCTGAACCTGAGTTTGAGCGCGAAAAGGACAGAGCCTCGGGTAGCGGGCCAACTTAACATGTTTTGACATTGGTTGCTTTAAAAATTCATAACTAATTGTATAGTTGATGAAAAATCATGAAACATGTTGCAAATTGATCTAGACATACATCAGTACCTATGGTAAATAGGAATTTGAAAATAGATAGAGTTTCGACATGATTTATTCAAATCAAACATGGAGTACATGACACAGTGAGCAGTTGAGAATAGGGAATTAATTCACGAAGTAGGGTGGATAAAAATTAGCACTTTCAAGGGTGAAGATGCCTAACATGAATTAGTATCTTCAATAAAATTTTGAGGTATGAGATAGAGTATTCAAGGAGATATGAATTAAACATGAAGGTTCGGGGTCAAGAGAGTTGCAGGACTTCCAAATTCAATAAGAAAGTATTGGCTTGATGGAAAATTATGAAACTTGTGGGTTTTGTTCTTGATGCATGGAAAAATCTACAGACGAAATCTTATGATTTTAACTTGTGAGAATGCCTGCCTGACTCGATTTTCTCTTCTAGGGCTAGAACTTGAAGAACTCAGGATGAAGCTTGATGAAGCCTTCTTCCACGAATTCTCCTCCTCCTTGGCCTCTCTACGAGGTCCAGCAAGCCCTAGCAATGTATTAGGGCTGGCCATGGAGTGATTGGAGAGTATTTATGCTTCCTATCTTTCTATTCCCTAATAGTACTCTAACTCCTATTTAATTCCGAATTTCTCTTTCCTAACCTCCTTCCAAGCTTTCCACTTCCTATTTGGTTTAGGATGGGAGTTAAATTTGTGGCCAACCTATTAGGGTAGGTTTTAGGAATCCAATTCTAACTCAACTACTTATTTTCTTTTTTAATACCCCTTTTCTATTTAGGTATATTTTAGTTACGAATTTAGGCTATTTTCCTATTATTCTTCTTTTAAAATCCCTATTTTGGCCCAATAATTTTATATTGTCCATTAACAAAACCCATTATTTTATTGGATTTTATCTTTTAGGGTTTCCCTTTTTAATTAGGGATAATAGAGTTACGAATTTTATTATATATTTCTTACTTAATTTTATTTATGGACTATGAGAGGTCCATTGGTCCAATTCCGATAATGGTTAATCATTTCATGATATTGGAAGTCTCTCCTACATGTTCGTTTGATTTATGGGCCCGTTATATTTCCGTGTTAATAGTTTTCAGACTTAGTTCCCAAATTGGATAATTAGTCACATTGTGATGTACACTTGGCCAACCGGATTTTTTCGTTGCACGAATTTTTTCGTGGAACACTTGGGGATAATATTTGGGGTTGATTAATCATTTTTACGAAGTTTTTAGATGTGTTCTTACACATACGATAATGGTATGGATGTTTCTATTATTTTGATTTAATGAAATTATTATTTCGAATTTTTATGTATTAATTTTATTGGGTTGCTACAGTCTCCATCGATGGTTGAACAGAGATCACAAATTTCATTCATGAAGACGAACATTTGATGGGAATGATAGTGAGAGATAGACCTATTTCTTTCTCTAGTTTTGATATGTTGAATCAGTTAGAAGGACTCACTTTTACCTTTGGAAAGCAACCACAAAGTCAAACCTATGAAAATATGATTTAAGTGTATGGAAATAAATTTATGCTTTTTTGGTTCCAACTTCCCATCTTGAGGAATATACTTGATTGTGTTATGGTTATGTGATCGAACAATCAATGAGAAATGACATGTAGTTTTTTTTTTTTGGTAACGAGGAAAGCCCGCCCCGTGTGGCTTTGTGGCTCAGGGATTGGTGTTCGTGATCTCCAAGGTTAGGACTTGGCCAACTCCTACTTTCTGTGTACCCGTATTGCCCTTACCCCACTTGACCGAAAAACTTCAGATCTACACACCTCGAGGATTGCATGTAAATAAGGTAAGCCCCACCCCAGGAATCAAACTCGGGACCTCTGCTTTTAAGAAAGAGTTCTAACTGATCGACCAACCGGGGTCCTCGAAATGACATGTAGTTAGTTATTTTGTACTTGTGATGTATGAGATATATTGTGATGTATGGATGAATGAAAATTTAAAAACATAATGTATGTGATGTATGCAGATATGTTGTGATGTATGGACATGTGAATATTTTAGACAATTATTATATGATGTATGATAGGAAATAGTGTAAACTTTGCTAGTAATATATGTACCTATGCAAGGTCATTGAAATGTTTTTATACCTATGGATTTTACCGTAAGTGTGGCCAGATATTGGAATAGTTGCTAGCGTAACTATATGGGATATACCTATGATATTACACTTAAAGTACATTATGGTATACTTACAGATTTCACCGTTTTCTAGTTACATATGCCTACACATGATGCCCCTACACTTACGGCTTACGTAATTATACGTTCATCCGAGATAATGTTTTTCAAAAAAATAGGTTTGTTTCTTACGGATTATCAATCTTATACATATGGTTATAATTGTTAGTATCGATAAACGTTATGGTTATGTAGTCGTTACAATAGACCGATATATTCATATAGTTTACATAATCGCAAGAAAAGCTTTAGTAATAACCACATAGTATACGGAACAAACTGTAGGAACTTCCATTGGTATAGGTCTATTGGAATAGTTTACTAAACGATAGATATGGTTTATTGTCGTAAGTATAAACTAGTTTTGTTGTAGTGTTGGCCCCAAATGTACCCCACATACAGAGATCTCAAAGTTCTGGAAAAAGCTCCAAGGACATATCGAACGTCCGAATGCTACCGAGAGACATACCTCAGAACAACATAGCGTAGGACAATCCTTAACCTAAGGGATAAACCCACTCAACGGATCCCCACAGGGTTTTAAGGAGATCTTGTCCTACTAGGCTCTGATCCCAATTTATTAGCTAAGAAATTTCCAACAAGATTACAATTAAACTATCGGTCATGGAGGGATTAAGATGAGATTAAGGAGCCCTAAAAAATTTGTTCAAAGCCTATAATGGAATGTCTAGTATGGATATAGAACTTTGACCAAGGAAACATGTTTCCTAATCCATCTTCCTCATAGCCCATGCTTCGCAGAACCAATAAGGGAATCTACAACTATAAAACCCAAGGGATCTCCCTATGGAGGAGGTAAGTATTCTTAAGACCCTTACACTGGTGAAGAGCGATCATGTATATCCTAGCCATCTTTGCTTCTCTTGCTTATTGTTCAACACCAAACTAACTTACGTATCAGAGGGTTTTTTCTGAGACCACTGTCTATCCTTTTACATGGGTTCTAGGCATAATCCGATCATCATATTTTTTTCACCTCCATCCGATAGTCTGGGAACAAGATATGAGATAGAGCCTCTTCATTTGACACTATCTATGGAAAATCTAAACAAAAAGCCACCGTGGTACCCAATAATAACTTCAATAGCAAGAGGGTTAATGATTACAAGGGGAAGACTCTGACGGCTAGGACTCGAGTGAATGAGGCCTCACTGACCTCTCACTCCATGGTCAGTGCTGTCCAAGTTAACATAATCATCCATAACATGGGAGGAGTCGTTACTCTCCTCGAAGAGGCCCAAGGGTCATAGTCTGTTCAGGAAGTACAACCTCCCACAACAAACGACGATAACGTCATCAACGCTAAGCTATATATGCTTATCACATTGATAATGGCACAAGACACTAGGACAGAGTGCTCCCATAGATCCCAATTGATTCACCATCAAGGGAAGATGTCTTGACGAATCACAGGCGAGTGTTTTACTATAGAAGATGGCCACATCATCCCACAATGAGGAGGGTGGGCCATCCCATCCTCCTCCCCCCCGCTGTAGAACAAGATGCCTTCTATAATATGCCAGGGAGGGATAATTTGTATTCAGATTTTCAAATGCAATATACAAACTTTCTTTTGCAGTATGTTCATATCTTTGTATGTCTAATAATGATCTCCCCTGCATCCCCGAAGACAAAGTTATGCATTGGCTTCACTTATATCCCTTTTACAAGCTGATCCATAGAGGAAAGAAGACATGCTTCGGCCAAGCAAGTGGTTATCAATAATCAAATCACCACGGGAAAGGAACTAGGGTGTTCCACACAATCATCTACCCAACTTGGATGGCCAACGTTGTCTTGATTTACAAGATGTCTGGCAAATGACGACAATGCTTTGACTTCACCGACTTAAACCAGGCTACTATGAAGGATTGCTATCCACTCTCGAGCATCGAACTCTCTCTCTCAATCGAACTCCCTATATGTTTCTCAATATTTTCTCTTCCTTCACTTCATTGTACTATCTCTATCTCTCAACCTTTTATCTTCCTTCTCCCAACCAAATTCTTACTCCTCTCTACATTAATATTTTTCTCTTTCTATCAAATTCTCTATACTATATAATTTTACTCTCTCCCCCCTCCCTCCAATCAAGTTCTTTCTTTCTATGACAATCTAAGTGCATGTTTCATCATAACAAAACAATTTTCTATATATTCATGAATATTTATAGAAGAAATTTAATATTTTTCTTTAATAGAACCTGGTCCTCAGAGTCTCAGCCAGGAGAGTGCACCTTTCCCCAAAGGGGATAAATGAAACCACTCTACCAGCGAGATGATCTGGGCCGAAATCATTTAAATGAATGAACAAGGTACAATAGAGGGACATACCCCCATTAGACCATTCTAATATTCAAAAGACCAGATCTGTCAATAAGTAGAGGCCCCTTACAAGATTAGGTACACTATGAAACCCCCCAAAAACCTCATTATTCATAGAGGAAGTAGCTACTTTGTAAGCTGATCAGCCACTTGATTAGCCTCCCGGTAAACATGAGAAAGGATTACCATATCATTCTGCAACAAGTTCTTTACCGCCCTCCACCATACATAAGCTTGCCAAGCAATACAAGAACCCTACTGGAGTGACCTAACGAAGGTTAAGGAGTCTGAATAAATAACCGATAATCTGATTCCCATGGTATGAGCCAGACAAATGCCATCGTAAAGGGTGCGAGTTTCTGTAATAAACCTGTTTCCCTCCACATAAAAATGAGCAAAGCCAACCAGGATCTGGCCATGCTTGTCCCTAATACATCAACCCCCCCACATGTCCCAGAATTACCTTTGGAAGCACCATCCACATTCAAACAAAGCCAGCTATAGGAGGTATCCATCGAACCAGCTTACCCTGCTTAAGAGAAACATTAGCATGGAAACCATAGCTATGAAGAATTTGATCTTCCGCCAAGTAGGAGAAACATGGAATTCAGTGTTGGTTTGAGCAAACCGAATATGGAGCTTGATATTCCTGCTAATGTCCCTAGGCCAAGTTTTCTATTCTCATACCTAGTCAGCACACCTGTTTTTCCAGAGTTCCCAAAGCATAAGAACCAAACCGTATATGGAAATAAAACTAGCAGGAGAGTTCATATTTGATTTTTGTAAGAAATCACACGTCCGAGCCGTAATTTGCGTGTGTAGATGCACCTTGTTGCTAATAAGTGGAAGGAACCACTTCCACATTTTAACAACAATTTCACTATTAATGAATACATGGTTAAGGTCCTCTATTTGAGGGGAAGTGCAACAAGTACATCTAGCAGCCATAGGAACCCCACTTTCTGCAATTCTGCCATCAATAGTCACAACTCGATTGAGAATTTTCCAACAAAACAAAGAAGCTCTTGGGAGGAAAGAATGATGCCAAATCTTCATGAGTGCAGGCCGGCGGGGACTGTTATGTCTGAACAAATTATACGTGGATTTAGTTGAGAACGCACCATTTGAAGTGGCAGTCCAAATGCATTTGTCTTCCTCAATAGATAGGTACAAAGCTTTAAAAACACCAGCAGGTAGAGCAGTACGCAGCGGATGTGATTCCAGAGCGGCAACATCCTGCAAGGAGAACCCAACATCTTCCACTGTTTCCTGCAGAATATTAGATAGAGGCTGATCACCAATCCAAATGTCTTTGAGAACATCAATTCTATCACCCTTGGCTTGTATCCAGCGAGAATTGCTTTGGATTATCTCATTAGCAGTGTTACAAATTTGTTTAGGCATACCAGGGATATGAACAAAATTGTTACACTGAAAACGCCTTCTAGCATAACCAGACCATAAGGAATCACCATGCCGAATATTCCAGATTTGTTTCACCGCCAGAGCCAAGTGAACATGATGAATATTCCGGACACCTAAGCCTCCCTCCACCTTAGGACATTGGATTTTTTTCCAGGCGACCCATTGACGCCGATGAGATCCGTCAATACCATTCCAGAAAAATGCAGCAGAACACTTGTTAATGTAAGATACAATTTCTTTGGGGAGACTGGAAGCCCCAGCCAGGTAAACAAGAATGGAAGAAAGGATCGAGTTGATCAAAGTGATCCTGCCAGCTTGAGAGATCAGCTTTGCCTTCCAGCTGCCAAGTTTGTTGTTGACTTTATCTATTAGAAACTGATAATCAGAAACGAGGATCTTACCAGCTCTCAACGGAACTCAAAGATAACTAAAAGCTCCATTTTGTCTCATATATCCTGTGGCATCTTTGATTTTCTAGACTGATAACATGGAGGCTTTGCGAGAAACCATAAAGGAGCTTTTGCTTGTGTTAATGAACTGGCCCGAAGAATGACTATATATGTTAAGGAACTGCATAAGCCCCTTCGCATTAAGAATACTTTCATTAAGAAAAATGAGGGTATCATCAGCATAAAGTAGCTGAGAAGGGGCGGACAGCCCCTGGGGCCAGCATACGGAGTGAGACGACCGTTGGAAACCATGTTCTTTAACCCCCTACTGAGAGCTTCTTCCATGATAAAAGAGAGCAGGGCTATGGGATCCCCCTGACGAAGGCCTCTAGAGGTCTTATAATAACCAGCAGGCAGACCATTCACCAACACCGAAACCAGCAGTTGGATATCACATACCAATGTAGGATATAAATCTTGATGAGAAGCCAAACTTCCTTAGTATAGAAAATAAGAAGTCCCATTCCACACTATCATTAGCCTTCCTGATGTCAAGCTTAAAGATCACATTGCCCCCTCTAGATTTCCTGTTATCATCCCGTACAAGCTGATGGGAGAGAGACACATTATCTAAAATCAATCTCCCTTTAACAAAGGCGCCCTGCTCCTCAGATATAATAGAAGGTTGAATGCTCGCCAGCTTGTCACAAATGATTCTTGAAACATTCTTATAGCAAAAGTTGCATAAACTAACTGGGCGAAAATCATTAAAGGAAGTCGGTTGAGATTTTTTGGAATAAGGGCTATAAGAGTGGACGGGACACCTCTAGGGAAGGCATTGTTGCCCAGCTACCAAGCCCAGAGGGGGGGTGAATGTGATTCTTAAAATTTGTTTATCAAACACCTGTACACAAAAAAATTCACAGAACAAGCACTTCGATGATTGTTAGCATTAGTGAAAAGTAAACAGCAAACACAAAGCAAGCAATCACACTACACAAGATTTTATGCTGGTTCGGACCTCCTCTCCACAAGCGTCCTACGTCCAGTCCCTGAGCAACAACTCAGGATTCACTATCCAAGGGTACAGTCCCCCTTAAGGACACTTACACACCCAGCCGCAGCTGGTATTCTCTTCACAACCCGAAGAGGAATACAACACCCTGGAACCCTCCAGGTCTTCCTTCAACACGAAGGGAACAACACCCTGGAACCCCCAGGTCTTCCTTCAATGCGAAGGGAATAACACAAAGATGTGTTCAAGGGATGATATGCCCCTGAACCAAGCTAATAGCACAATGCTTGATCCGAGTGAAGAGTGAGAGGAAAAGATCTACAAATAAGAACACTCTCAGTTCACAAAAGCTCTCTCAAGATTCTACAGTAGTCACAGAGAGCAAAGAGCTACAACATGACGATGGAGTGAGACTTGAGCTCTTCTATGGTGCTTGCAGATTTTGAATTCTCAAGATTTTTTTTTTTCACGTCGGCACCAGTCTTCTATTTATATCTTCTTTGAAAAATGTAGCCATTGAAGTATCCGTTGTCTCTATGTTCCGAGAACGTTAGACTGCATGGCTTTCCTTTGTAGTCAACGGTTCTTTGCGTTCCATGCAAGTAAGAAGAAAATCCTTCTTGATATCCTCCAACTTCTACTTTATCCAACGTTGTATAGAGTTGTGCTGTCAGAGACCTGCACACATTAAATGCTAAAATGTAGATAGCTAAGTTGTCTCTTGTTGTCAGTCAACGTTAGAGTGAGAATACATCGAAATAGAATTTCCATTCCGTCTTTCCAAAAAGATATTGCATGCAGGAGCATAAGAATATAACGTATTGGACATGCATCGTGTAGAGAAATGTACGGTTATATTTAATGCATGGATAATAGAGAAATACGCGGGATGACTTTGACTTGTCACGATACTCAAATATCAAGTCGTTATAGCTCATGAAGTTGATATGAACATGACTTATTGAATTGTTGTGAATGAGTCATTGTTCAAGTGAATTGTTGCTCATTCGTAAACAAATCGTTGTACGCACAAATCGTTATGCATTCATAACCAATTGTTCTGGATAACAAATCGTTATGACACTATAATCAATCGTTATAAGCAAATCGTTATAACCAAATCGTTATGAGCAAATCGTTATAACCAAATCGTTATGAGCAAATCATTATGAGCAAAACGTTATGACCAAATTGTTATAAGCAAATCGTTATAAGCAATCGTTATAACACTATAAGCAAATCGTTATAACACTATAAGTAAATCGTTATGATCAAATTGTTATAACACTATAAGCAAATTGTTATGAGCAAATTGTTATGGTCACTTACGAAATCGTTGTGTGACTGAAATCGTTATACTCACTTGTCGAATCGTTATGAGAGCAAATCGTTATGCTCACTTACGAAATCGTTGTGAGATTGAAATTGTTATACTCACTTTTCGAATCGTTATGAGAGCGAAATTGATGCGATAACTTAGCAAATTGTTCTGAGATTGAAATCAATATAAACCAAAATGATATGAAACTTATGAAAGAGTTTTTTCTTTGTGATGACTTATGAAATCGTTATGCTTCAAAGCGAGTCGATGTGTACTTAGAGAAATTTCATGCTCTGAAAAATTAAGAACAACATTGTAAGGATTTACTTACAAGTCTTTGCTTGATTTTACCTGGTTTATTTTCTGTGACTAAGCTTCATAAAACTTGTTAGATACTAATTGTTAGGATTTTGTGAATCACCAAAATAGATATATAATTCATGAAATTATATGGGGATGCTTTTTGGTGATGACAAAACATAACATAAGCATAGACTTTCTGAAATAAATCTAAGGAATTGTGCACTATAAAAAAGAATGTATTTCAGAAATATTATAGTTCTCCCCCTTTTTGTCATTAAGCAAAAAGATATCATACGGAGACAATGAAGAAAGATAAAAGAGAGAGCAAAGAACTGTTCTATTTATCTTGAGGGGTTACATGGAGGTAGAAAGCATGAGACAGAAGAGAGGCATGTCGTTGAATAATACGCAAAGCCTTGCATTCCTGTTCGTCAGAATAGGTCTGAAAAACCCCAAAAGCAATAGAATAAGATGACCCCATGACAGGAAGCATTTTTTTGATGTGAAGTTGGCGCTGAGCTTCTAGAAAGGTAGCATATTCATCTTGCCAAGGGAGACCTTGAAGAAAATGAAAGAGCCAAAATTGGCAAACCGAAGAAACTAGTTGATCTTGATAAGGTAGTGGATCTGATGCTGCAGGAGATCTTTCTTCAAACCCATAAAAAGTTTGTATCGCTCGACCCACTGATCATAGGGCTCTTCAACCAGATTGATGGAATTCAAGTCTAAAAATGCTTCAGCTGAGAGAGTAGGCTTGCCTGCCTAAACAAGGAGCTGTTCAAAGCTTCCAACTGAAGGGCTGACTGGTTGTAATGTTTTTCCCGTCGGAGGGAAGAGCCTTGCACTTTCAGAGAGAAGAGGGGCAAGAACTTCATAAGTGATATGGCCTAGATGAAATTCCCAGAAGAGGAATCTTTGGAAGGAGGGGAGACGACCCTGCTAAACTAAGATCCTACCCATTACACGAGCAAATCTCTAAAAATAATAGGACCAACTGAGGAGTCCATGACCAAAGAATGCAGTTTGGGAGAAACACATTGTTTGGTATTTGCAGGGTAGCGAAATCCACTTTGAAGGAGCAATTAACTGGATTTTCAATTTTTAACGAAGCAATGGCTCCCTGGAACTGACCCAACTGTACTTCAGGTAGCTTGTGAAGATAACGATAGTCATTGAATAGCTGGAAGTACCGGATGAGCTTTACTTCCTTTTGAATGAAGGGTGCCCAGGTGGACTTTTGATGAATGACAAACCACTCAGAGAGAGTGAGTGGGTGATCCCGGGGTGGAAACCGATTTGACTTTGCAAGTAGAAACTTCCTGTAGAGAGCCTTGTGCCCTTTAGCCCACTAATCTTCAGACTAGCATTCAGCCATTTGGAAGATTTTTGATTGATCAGCTTTGGAGTTGTGGCAATAGGGAAGACAACATTGAGGTGGTCAAGTTAGATTCAGAAAAGGAATGCCAAAAATCATGGCAAGGATACACTTTTGGAGATATTCACAATAGATTGGTTTCCTTCGATTGTCAACAGTGAGGGAAAACAAAAGAGGAGGAAACTTGGGAAGAGCAAGAGTGCTGGAGAGTTTCCTCTTTTTAGAAGAAGGACTAGAAGGAGAGTCAGTTCTATGGATATGAGAACCAACTTCCAGGACTGAGCGGATTGTGGTAATTTCCAACTCATCCTCGAATTTCTTGAGAAAGGGACCTTCAAGTTGTGCACCTTTAGGTATAAAGGTAACAAAGGAGGGAGGAGTAGAAGGATGAAGAAAGGATTGATAGGTAGGAGGAGGTATGATGGATGGTCCAGCTGAAGAAGGACCAGACGAAGATGAGGCTCCAGCTGATTATGAGGCTGGAGGGTCTTCAATGATAGGAGGAGGTGGAGGAATGGATGTGGAGATGGAGGAGATGAAGTGGATTGGGAAGGAATGGTGTTGGAGAAGAAATGGAGCGAGGCATGGGTTGTTTGAAAAGGAATAGGTGCTGGTGGTGTTGTGGAGGAAGATGGTGGTGAAGGAGGGGCTGGAGTTGCAAGAGGACAAGGATTAGGGCTTCTAGAGCTACAACTGGCTCTTCTACTCTTGGAATCACACCTTCGGAACCACTGGCCCGGTTGGCCCAACAACATCCTCTGATGGCCCGGGTGGCCCAGCCTTCACAGCTTCAGCATGATCCTGCACTGCAGTGGCTACCTCTTCTACAACCTGTGGCCTAGATGGCCCTGCTAGTTCTTCTGAAATTAGGCCTGATGGCCCAGCATCTTGTTGCCTGGCCTCTAAAGGCCCAGAACTGTGGACTGGTTCTACAGAAGAAGGAGCAGAGGAGCATTTGACGACTGTGCTTTGACCATATCTCCAAGTGCGGCTATAGAATTTTTAATGCTAATAAGTTCACTTCGCACCCATCTAACTGCATTTCTGACCATACCCATCTCCTTAGCTGAAGTACTCTAGCTTATGAAATTGACTGAATATCTGATTTTACAGAGCACAAAATCTTTCCTTGTTCATCCATTCTAGCAACTAAGGGCTTCAGATTGACCTTTAGATGCTTTTTCTTTGCCTCCGATGGGCCTCCATGAGAGGAGGGAATCTCCGGAGCTACTTGTTTCCCCTTTTGCTTGCCCTTGCAACGGGCTCCACATTTTCATCATTATCATCATCTGAGGCACTTTCTACAATGCCTTCCCTGAACTGATCATCAACGGGGCATTGGTAGTGTGCTCCCCTTGGATTTGTGCTTCCTTTTCAACAGATTGCTCCCCCTGAATAGGAGCATCTTCCATATGGGTATCAATTGGAATATCTTCTTCTTCTTGCTCCCTCTGAATAGGAGCATCCTCCATGACAACATCTGTACTGTGGCTAGATGCTACAACCTCTGCAACTGGATCTACCAAGGTCTCTGGCTCCACCTGAGTACTGGTTAAAGAGTCCAGTACACCCCGAAGAATTGTAGCTACTTGAGAGGAGGGAGGTGCAACTTCTGAATTCTATCTAACAGGCTCAAGAAATTCTTGAGGAATGTCCTCAATCTGGCTTCCAATGATCACCGATTCTTCTGCTCGGACCTCTGCTGCTGCTGCTACTTGTTCCACTGCAATTTCTGAACGGATAACTTCTTGTTGTTGCTCTTGAACTTCTGGTCCTGTTGGTACTTCTACTGCTACTGCTGCTTCTCCTACTTCTTGTTGGACTTCTTCGGCTTTGCCAATAATGGCTTCACCCTCAGCCACTGAGGTCTTGGTCCATATACGTCCAACCAATGAGAATCCACTTTTATTTAAGTTTCTGCTTCGAATAGCCTAACCCATTTTCTCTGACACTGCTCCAGATAAATTGATGCCAAATGTTGAAATACCTTGGTGAGCAAATGTGCATATTGTAGGGATACATTTAGCTTACTCTTCTTGTCCCAAACCTGAGCGGATGCAAACTACATCCTTTCTATTATAACCTCTGCCATATTTATGTCCTAGTTCTAAATTGCCAAGACATCATATCTGAGTCTGCTTTTGTACAAGTCGAGTACGTGGCACTCCTAGGGACCAGAATCTGGCTCACTATGAAATGTAGAATCCGGTTGAATGCATTCAGCTAGTTGATGTCCATCTTTCCATCCTTTAGTTTGTACTCGGGACCAACAATCCCAAATCCCTTCGCCTGCATATCTACAGTGTGAACCCCACTGTGACTGGTGGTGCAAACTCCAAATATGTTTCCAAAAGCTCATAGGTAATCTTAATATGGGTTCCTTTGACAGTGGATGTCATGGACCCGTCCTCCTCAGTCTTCAAACAAACGTAAAATGCCTTCACTAGGTATGGATAACTCACCTCTTACAGAGTTGCCATCTTCGACCATTTCATCCTCTCCATTGCTACAATGATGCTGCCCATTCCATTCTTCTACAATATGCAACGTCTACTGCCTTGTTGCCACAGACCTTGGTCTTCACAGAGGTATACCTCTCTTTCTCCTCGGCGGTAAGAAACGCAGCTCCATAGCCCACGACGCTGCCGGATACACCAGACGCGGCGATGGATTTGAATGGGGAAAGTTTCTGGATGATTGGAATGAGGAAAGGAGCAGAAGCCCTCAAGAAATTTCTTGCGGGGAGGAGTTAGAAGCTTTGAAATCCCAGAGAGTCGATGCCAGAGTCGATAGGGTATCGCCTGAGGCAAGTTGAAGGAGATGAAGATGAAGGGTGAATCATTGTACCATAGATTTCGGGTTTTTATCAAAAAGAATAAAGGTGACTTTTCGAAACAAGAGGTGCCATAATCGCAGAAAATGACAAAGTGACCAGTTCGAGATGGATAAATACTTTAAAATTAATCGAACCGACTGAGATAAGTAAGAAACAAGTAATATTTTAATGAGATTTTGCTTATCTACATGGAGAGAAAATTTGGTTATTCTTAAATAATTCATATTTCAGTTTTTATACAGATAAATCTTTCACAATTTACACATGCCTAGTTCCCTTCTAAGAGAAGTAAATCTATCTTCAGGTAAGGCCATTGTGAAGATATTTGCTAAATGATTTTGTGTATCTACAAAGAATGTCTATATTACCATTAGCTACATGATCATGAATAAAATGGTACCTAACCTCAATGTGCTTTGTCCTTGAATGCTGAACTGGATTCTTGGTGAGATTTATTGCACTGGTGTTATCGCACAGCAAGAGAATTGTCTTGATGTTTAGTCCAAAATCCTCAAGCCACTGTTTAATCCATAAGAGTTGTGTACAACAGTTTCTAGCAGCCACGTACTCAGCTTCAGCTATAGATAGTGCTATTGAATTTTACTTCTTTGAGGACCATGATATCAGACATCCTGCAAGAAATTGACAAAATCCACTAGTGCTTTTCCTATCTACCTTGCATCCAGCATAGCCAGCATCAGAATATCCTACTAAATTAATTTCACATGAATTTGGGTACCATAATCCTAGATCATGAGTTTTGGCTAAGTATCTAAAGATCCTTTTAACACAAATTAAATGAGACTCTTTAAGATCTGTCTGCTACCTAGCACACATACATACGCTAAACAATATATTAGGTCTGCTTGCTGTTAAATAGAGTAATGAACCTATCATACCTCTGTAGACCTTTTGATCTACCTTCTTACCATCCTTATCACTGTCTAATCTTGTTGATGTGCTCATGGATGTTGACAGTGGCTTGGCATTTTCAAATCAAATCTTTTTTAGTATTCTTTGGTGTACTTCACTTGACAGATGTGAGATCCTTCATTTCCATGTTTGATTTACAATCCGAGGAAGTAGTTGAGCTCCCCCATCATGCTCATTTCAAATTCTCCCTGCAAAACTTTTCAAAATACTTGCAAAGAGATTCATCATTCGAGCCAAATATTATATCATCAACATATTTTGAACAAGTAACACATTTTTAACGTTAGACTTAATGAATAATGTGCTATCTACTTTTCCTCTAATGAAACCATGATTTAACAAAAAGAACTAAGCCTTTCATACCAAGCTCTAGGTGCTTGCTTCAAACCATAAAAGTTTTATGCAACTTAAAATATAATTTGGAAATCCATGTCATCAAACCAGGTGTTGTTCTACATTTACCTCTTCCTTTATAAAACATTCAAAAAGCAGATCTTACATCCATTGAAAGAGTTTTAAATTTAATGCAGAAGCATATGCAAGTAAAATCCTAATTGCCTCAGTCTATCCACTGAGTCCATAGGTTCATCGAAATCGATGCCTTTCTCTTGAGAATAGCTTTGAGCTACTAATCTGGCCTTGTTTCTTAGATCACACATAGCTTCAGCCAATTTGTTCCTGAACACCCATTTGGTGCCAATCACAGGATGATTTGATGGTCTCGGAACAAGGACCATACTTGGTTTCTCTTGAACTGATTTAGTTCTTCTACATGGCTAATATCCATGATTCCTCAGTCAGTGCCTCATTGACCGCTTAGGCTCTATTTGAGACACAAATCTGTAGTCACAAGGAATATGTTACCTCTAGTTCTTACCCCAACCGATGGATCACCTATTATGTTTCTAGCGGGTGATCTTTCTTATACCTCCATTCTTTGGAAGATTATCGTGATGTATCCTTTTTTGTGTAGATCTTCTAAGGGTGGATCTTCCTTATCCTCGATGGATGTGTTCTTTAATTCTTGGACAATTTTTCTGTATCATCAACATCACTATCTTTCTTCCTCTCTCAAGGAAGAGTTAGTCTCATAAAGATAACATGTACTGTCTGCTCAATTAATAACTATGCTTATTAAATACTATGTTCCTTTGGGTTTAGAGCATACCCCATGAATATACCTTCATCTGATTTTGCATCTAGCTTACCAATGTCCCTTTTGCCGTTGTTGTGGATGAAGTGGCACATCAAATCTCCTGAAATGGCTGATCTTCGGCTTCTTCTGCTCGTAAGCTCATATGAAGTCTTTTCAAGATTGGCCTGATCATTAGGCTATTGATGATAAGCATGCTGTGTTGATGGCTTCGGCCCAAAATATCTTGGCAAATCATATTCTGATAGCATTGTCCTTGCCATATCCATAGGGTTCTATTCTTTATTTTAAGCAACTCCATTTTGTTGTGGTGTCCTTGGTGCTGAGAAGTTGTGTTCTATTCCTTGGCTATCATAGAATTTTGCAAAGCTCTCATTCTAAAATTCTCCTCCATGATCTGATCAGATACTAATGATGCTATACTTCTTATCCTTATGAACTTTCCTGCTGAAAGTAACAAACTCTCAAAGTATCATCCTTGTGTTCTAGGAAGAAACCCATGTAAACCTGGAGTTGTCATCTACTATAACAAATCCAATGTTCTTCCCCCGAGGATTGTGGTCCTCATTGGCCCAATAGATCCATATGTAGAAGTTCTAAGGTTTAGAGGTTGTTACCATGGTCTTTGACTTGAAGGATGACTTGGTGTGCTTCCCTTTTGCACACAGCCTACAGACACCATTTGTTTTTGCACTAACCTTGGGTAATCTTCCACCAAGCTTCTCTTGATCAACTTTCTCATGCCATCCAAGCTGCAGTGGCCCAGTCTTCGATGCCAAAGTTCATTGACTGCTCTTTGTTCGCTGCCAGACATACATCTTGATCTTTCAGGTCTTCTAGATGAACTACATACAGTTCTTTTCCCTGCTGGCTTCAAACACGACTGCACCATCCTTCATAATACTGCACTTTGACTCTTGAATCTGATCTGATGTCCTTTATCACACAGCTGGCTGATACTAATAAGGTTGTGCTTCATCCTTTCACCAAAATTACATCTTCAATGATAACTTTTTTCTTTGCTACCACCGGTCCGCAACCTATTACAGTTTCCTTTGCCATTGTCACCATATGTATTGTGCCTTCTTCAACTTCAAGGTGAGAGAATAGCTTCTTTTACCTGACATATGCCTTGAGCATCCACTATCTATACAATTTGGATGCTCGAAGGTTTCCCTTCATTAAAACATTAAGCTTTATGTACCCCAGTTCTTTCGGTCCTGATTGTTAGTATCATGATTTATTCTTTTAATTATCTATATTTTTATGTTTAGTTGGACATGATACTTTAATGTGTCCTAACTTATTAAAATGGCTACAGCAAGACATTTTAGTTATCTTTTCAGTTGGAATGTACTTAAAATTTGATTTATATGTTGTGTCTTATTCAGGTACAAATTGGAGTTGGATATGTTTTTAGGATATACTATTGTTTTCCTCATTATCGGAGGAGTATAACCTAACCCATGTTTCTTTTTACCTGACCGTCTAGCACCTTTTAATATTAATGTTGTTTTGCCATTAGTAAATTTTTCTAGTGTGCTTGACAATTTTTATTTTCTGTTGTTAAAGTGTTAACTTCTTGTTTTAATTATTTACAGTTTCTTGGTTTTCCCAACTCGCTAATTGTTCATTTTTAATTTTCATGTCTTCGCATAACAATTCATTTCTCCTTTTTAGTTCATTAATTTGTTTTTCCATTTGCTCATTTTTAGATTTTAAGTCTGAATAGTATTTTCTAAGCATGCGAGATTTTCTTATTGGCTTTTAGTGATTTACCGCTTCTTTATATTTACATACAGTTCATTAAAAGCTTCTTCTAAGTTGTCAGAATTAGATTCATTGCACGAAGATAAAGATGAGTCTGATGTTACCTTGTCTTCGAGTTGGCCATGAATGCTAGGTTGGCTTCTTCTTCTTCTTCATTGCTTGAGCTTGACTCGCTGTCCGAGTCACTACTTTGTCCCATGCTGCTGCCATGGCTTTCTTCTTAAATCTCTTGGTTTTCTTCTGGAACGGTCTTTCTTTCTGAACTCAGTTTTCTTGAGCTTCGGACATTCTGCCTTGATATGTCCGGGCTTTTGCACTCATAAATGGATCAGATTCTTTGAGTCTTTACTTCAGGTTCTCTTGAATCTTTTCCTTTCTTAAGTATCTTCTGCCAAAATGATATTTTTTCTTGGCAAGTATACGTTGCAATCTTCTAGAAGATGCTTCCTCATCTTCGCTGCCTTCTGCACTTCAACACCGTCTGACTCTTCACTAATGTGTCTTCTGCTGCCTTGAGGGCATTGTTGTGCTTCTTCTGCTCAAAGACTCTCCCAACCTCTCCATGTTGATCTCATGGGCCATTAGGGACCCAATGAGTTTTCTCCATGACATTCTCTTCAGGTAATTTGCTTCTTCTATTGCCGTTACTTTGGGAGTCCACGAACCAGTAGGGATCTTAGGATTTTTCTGACCATATCTCCCATTCATAGGTCTTTCCAAGACTAGCCAATCCATTAGTGATGTCGGTGAACCTACTGTACATCTGTGTATTGTTTCATGGGGTTGCATCTGAAATCTTTCATATTGAGTTACCAAAATATCTATTCTGGTTTCTTTTACTTTGTCTGTGCCTTCGTATGATCCTCAGCTTCTCCCACACTTCCATTGCGGATTTGCAGGCAGAGATTCTGTTGAATTCCTTTTTGCTGAGAGCACAACACAATGCTCTTGCCTTGCAGTTGAGAGAAATTTTCTTCTTGTCATCTTCTGTCCTTTGTCTTTGTCGTTGGTGACCAGAAGATCTCCTTCTTCTACAATCGACCAAATTTGATAGTCGAGCCCTTGAAGGAAGAACTCCATTCTTGTTTTCCAATATGTGTAGTCTTCACCATCGAACAACAGTGGCTGCTTACTAACTGACCTTCGAAGTGAGCTTGGGCTGGCATTTGATCTTTTCTCTTCAATCATTGGATCTTCTTATTGTCGAAGAGACCACTCTTTGATACCACTTATTGCCCAGCTAGCATGCCCAGAGGGGGGTGAATTGGATTCTTAAATTTGTTTATCAAAATCGGTAACAAAATTCACACAATAAGCACTTCGATGATTGTTGGCGTTAGTAAAAAGTAAACAAAAAACACAAGCAAGCAATCACACTACACAAGATTTTATCCTGGTTTGGACCTCCTCTGCACAGGAGTTCTACGTCCAGTCCCTGAGCAACAACTCAGGATCACTACCTAAGGGTACAATCCCCCTCAGGACACTTACACACCAGCCGCAGCTAGTCTTCTCTTCACAACCCAAAGAGGAATACAACACTGGAACCCTCCAGGTCATCCTTCAACACGAAGGGACAACACCCTGGAACCCCCAGGTCTTCCTTCACACGAAGGGAATAACAGAAAGATGTTTTCAAGGGATGATACACCCCTGGACCAAGCTAATAGCGCAATGCTTGATCCGAAGCGAAGATTGAGAGGAAAAGATCTACAAAGAATAACACTCTCAGTTCACAAAAGCTCTCTCAGATTCTACACTAGAGACAGAGAGCAATAGCTACAACAAGACTATAAGGTGAGACTTGAGCTCTTGTATGGTGCTTGCAGATTTGAATTCTCAAGATTTTTTTTTCACATCGGCACCAGTCTTCTATTTATATCTTCTTTGAAACATGTAGCCGTTGAAGTATCCGTTGTCTCTATGTTCTGAGAACTTAGACTGCATGGCTTTCCTTTTTAGTCAATGGTTCTTTGTGTTCCAAGCACGTAAGAAGAAAATCCTGCTTGATATCCTCCAGCTTCTACTTTATCCAACGTTGTATAGAGTCGTGCTATCAGAGACCTGCACACATTAAATGCTAAAACATAGACAACTAAGTTGTCTCTTTTGTCAGTCAATGTAGAGTGAGAATACATCAAAATAGAAATTTCCATTCTGTCTTTCCAAAAGATATTACATGCAGGTGCATAAGAATAAATATCTGGACATGCATCGTGCAGAGAAATGTACGGTTATATTAATGCATTGATAAAGAGAATACACGGGATGACTTTGACTTGTCAAGATATTCAAATATCAAGTCGTTATAGCTCATGAAGTCATATGAACATGACTTATTGAATCTTGTGAATGAGTCATTGTTCATGTGAATCGTTTCTCATTCGTAACAAATCGTTGTACGCATAAATTCGTTATGCTTCATAACCAAATCTTCTGAATAACAAATCGTTATGACACTATAAGCAAATCATTATGAGCAAATCGTTATAACCAAATGTTATGAGTAATCGTTATAACCAAATCGTATAACACTATAAGCAAATCGTTATGAGCAAAATCGTTATAACCAAATCATTATGAGCAAATTGTTAAACCAATCGTTATGAGCAAATCGTTATGACCAAATCGTTATAAGCACATCGTTATACACTATAAGCAAATTGTTATGAGCAAATCGTTATAACACTATAAGTAAATCTTTATGACCAAATCGTTATAACACTATAAGCAAATCGTTATGAGCAATCGTTGGCCACTTACAAAATCGTTGTGAGATTGAAATCATTATACTCCCTTCGAATCGTTATGAGAGCAAATCATTATGCTCACTTACGAAATCGTTTGTGAGATTGAAATCGTTATACTCACTTGTTGAATCGTTATGAAGCAAATTGTTATGCTCACTTACGAAATCGTTGTGAGATTGAAATCGTTATCGTCACTTGTCGAATCATTATGAGAGGAATTGATGCGATAACTTAGCGAATCGTTCTGATTCGAAATCGATATAAACCAAAACGATATAAACTTATGAAAGAGTTATCTTTGCGATGACTTATGAAATCATTATGCTTCAAAGCGAGTCGATTGTCTTAGAGAAATTTCATGCTCTAAAAAATTAAGTACAACAATGTAAGGATTTACTTACAAGTCTTTGCTTGATTTTGCCTAGTTTATTTCTTGTGACTAAGCTTCATAAAAACTTGTTAGATACTAATTGTTAGGATTTGTTAATCACCAAAATAGATATATAATTGATGAAATTATATAGGGATGATCTGATCATCAGCATGTCCATCAAAGAAGCCTGTAACAGCAGCATAAACATCAGCCTGCACAATTTCCCAACACGAAATAAAAAAGATTCCACTAAAGCCGTCAGGCCCAGGGGAGCTATTGCCATTCATACTCCACACCGTAGCCTTTACTTCCTCCATACTAGGAGGAGCGCATAACGAATCATTCTGGACATCAAAGATAAGATATGGGACAACTTGAAGTAAATAGTCATCCACTGCATGAGGGAAGTTTGCATGAGATTCTGAAAATAGAAAGCTACCTCCTCCCTGATGAGCTCTCTATCCTCAGTCCAATTCCCATCAATTTGGATTCTTTGGATAATATTTCTTCTTCCATTACCTTGAACAACAGCATGATAGAAAGAAGAGTTCCTGTCACCTTTGTCCATCCAGTCAATACGTGTTTTTTGAGCCCAAAAGGTTTCCATGCAATGAAGAGCCACTATTTAAATCTGCAGTGGCTTTGCCCAGAGCAGATCAATTTTCCGGAGTTGGATTATTATCAAACTAATCTTGCTTCACAATAATATCCTCCTCCAAGAGACTGACATTCTCATGCACATCACCAAAAACATTCTTATTCCATTGGCTCAAGGCTTTCTTAAGAGCTTTAAGTTTCATAAAAGGGTGGCAAAGGGTTATGATGCCAGGGAACCTCCTCATTCCACGCCAACTTAACATTTTCAAGGAAAGAGCTATGGGAGATCCACATTACCTGGAAAGTAAATCTAGTCGGAAGCCTAGCCTCATTAGCAAAAATGCCAACAAGGGAGCATGATCAGAGTAGCCCTAAAATCAGGAAAACCATAACGACTGAAATCAGGAAAACCATGGACTGCATGACTATTAATGAGAAATAGATCCAGTCTAGTCCTAACCAAGGCCTGACCAATGCACTTGTTGGACCCAGTTGATTGAGGCCGATGTACCCAACATTAGTCAAAGAAGTATAAATGAGGCATTAAAATCCATCATGGCCTGCATGTTACTCATCCGCCCCCCAAATTTCTCTGTGGGAATAGAGACACAATTAAAATCACCACCAATTAACCAAGGAACAGAGATAGTATCCAAAATACAGATAAGTTCATCAAAGATCACTTCTGTAAGTAGCCTGGTTACTCGCATACACAACCGTAAACATCATATTAATAAGGTTGTCCTTAGAAATTGCTAAAGTAATTTGCAGAGCAGATGAGGAAATCATGTGCTGGAGATGTCACGCCATATGACCCGTATTTTTGAATTTTCACCATCATTACCAATGCAGTTTTGCATGTTAAGGTACTTGCATAATTTAGAAGCCCGAGTAACGGAGACCATCGGCTCAGCGATGGCAACGATATCACTTTTATATTTTTTTTGACAATCTTTTGCAGCGATCTTCTAGAGACATTATTAGAAATGCCCCTTATATTCCAAAACAATATAGGGTTATTCATGAGGAAATATTCCCGGACAATACCTCCGTCCTTGACCTTGGAACGAGTCCTTGCTCCAGTTCCTTTTTTGGGTATACCCATCTCCATTTATGATAATATGTGACATGTGGATATTCTTTGAAGCAGCAATATCAACAACTTTTTGTAAATCATATCAGATGGTTTAGGAAGGAATCAACCGAATGATCCGAATCTCCTAAGATCTGTCCTCCTCTACTTCATGGACCGTCACCGGAAGGGATGAAGTGGCCTCCGTGCCCAGTGTAGAACGCCAGGATCCTCTTGCATAATGTTCGACTCTTCATTGAGCTCTTATTCATGTTGTTGAACCCCATGCATGTCTTCATGCAAATCATGCAACGTCAGGGTTTCAATTGTAAGGCCCCCGATTTTTCGTCCTTTTCTTTTATAAGTACCTTATTATGCGAATGTTTATGTGTCATGTATGTAGGTGGATATACATATGCATATAACTTGTGCGTGTAACTAATCGTATGCGTATACATATAAAACTTTTATTTCATGCATGCATGTAAGCATGTATGTATACATATGTGCTATCTATGCTATATATATATATGATATTTACTTAGTGGTAAATTAGGTGTATGATGTGTTTTTGCTCATATTAATATATGTTGTATTGAATGAAGACCGGTATAAAAGTGTGCATTTGTGTGTATAATTATTTAGTAAGTGTTGTTTACTGCATTATGAAGATAGTATGTACATTATACCGAGCACATTACATCCCATCTTGACTATTTATGAATACATGTGTGTACTTAGTTGTATGTATATATATATATATTGTTTGGTTGCATGATGTAATCGGTGTGTACATTATACCCTATGTATTGCATACATGTACATAAGAAGGATTAGGTTTCTGTGAAATTGTATGTTCTGGCCGAAGACCATGTTGGCGGCAACATCTGTGGACGTCAAGGACAAGTAGGCGGCGACCTCGATGGACGCCAACTATTATTATGGACGTCCGTTGATGTAGACTCTACTTCCCTGACAATTTTCTGAGCAGCTACATGTGTGCCATGCCTCCGATTGGGGGATGCCAACCACCCCCAACGGCTCCTTCGCCCCTGCCAAGACAGACCCCATGTCTTGTCTATATGACCACCCACCCCTTGCAACCTAGAAGTCCCTTTGGCCCTTGCAAGAGAGGAAGAAACCCTGCCCCAAAGGGTGAGAAAACCCTAAACCCTGAGAGCTGTGAGAAACCCGAACTTGGGAGGCTTGATCCAGCGGTTTGGAGCTTCTTCCGGAGATCTACTTCGACAAGAGGGAGACAACACATCCGCTACACATTCCCGCCCTGGATTGTAGAGGGAGCATCACAGAAGCCGAGTGAAGGGCATCTTGGAGGCTTCTTGGGACTGCCCAAGGAGAGCTTCTCCGACCATTTTGATCCCTTTAGGAGTTTTTCCAAGGCAAGTACCCTTGCACTTCGTCTATGTATGTGTCTAGGAGGTTTTGTGATTTTTACGGATTTTCCTCGTGTCCTGGATCCCCACATTTCCCCTTTCTTTAGCTCAGACTGTGTTTTTGCACAGGTCCGAACTTGACGGCAAGTCTATTGACGTTGAGATCTTGAGTCAGCGGCCACGATGTTGCCGCCACTCTTGTAAACGGCCAAGTATGCCGTTGAGTTCTTCTTGACAGAACATGAACTGTTCTGCCCTATATCCTTAATTTCCAATTTCTACGCATGAGATATGATGTAATTTTTATATGTATGTAAAATAGATAATGTATGTGTGTGAAATTCTTGTATTTTTCTGTGGATGGCATAATTTATTAGATTATTGAAAGGCATGTGTAGGAAAGAGGTTATGCTTGGTTAATTTTGTTTCCCATGATTTCTGAGGAATTAAATGCTGTAGAAATTTTATGAACCATGTTTTATATGTATCAGTCCATGCCTGTAAATTTGGGAATTTTTCCCATATTCATGCGAATTTTTAAAATTCCTACAATGAGAAATAGAAAGCATGTGTAGACCTTGTGAAATTCTAGTAAAATCGTGTGTTGGAAATAAATTTGGGAAAATTTCTTGTACCATATGTATGTGTGGTTCATGATTGTGCATGATCAAATCTGAAATCCATGTCATGTTCTATGTTAACTTAGTCATGAATGGCATGAACCTGAATTTTTAATTTTTATAAATGCATGCGAATTCAGAAAAATGTGAAAACTTGTATGTGTGTTCTTATACTCGAAAACAGCATGTGGCTAATATTCAGGAAAATTTGATAACAATAGCCTACACTATGAGATTTCCATGTGAAAATGAGTTATAATACATGTGCCATGATCAGGTAAATGATGTTCGTTCCGATTAATCCATGAGAGAGCTACTAATGCTTGATTTTTGTTATTAGTGGTATCATGCTAGGGAACAGAACCATGTGCATAAATAAGAAGTGTGAATATCATATGTAAAACGTGTGTTAATCGGAATGTGTATGTGTAAAATGTGCCGTGTGTGACACTGCTTCCATAGAGGGCTGTGGAACTGTACCATGGAAAAGTCCCCATGGGAAGGTTCAATGTGTATGTGTATCCTATGGGCATTAGGATGAAATCCTGGTGGCAGACAAGTACCGTCGATATGGTGGAGAGGGCTTCTCCCGGTCTGCGCAGTACGCAGGCTTATCACTGCTTTGCCTAGTGATAAGTATGTGTTAATGTTATGTGTCCTTCTAATGGTGGTTTGGACTATGTGTCACGGCATATAATGTGAAATGTGAACGTGTATATGTGAAGATTGTGTAAGTGCCATGTGAATATGTGCAAAGTGAAAGATGTGTACATGTGAATGTGTAAATGTGTAACATGTGAGACCAATGTGTTAGAGTGTAAAACTGTGATTCCTATTGTGATAATGCTAGAAACATATTAGAACAGCAAGCTAATTAGATAAGCGATCATGTTATTGTGCGCAAGAATGTCTATAGAATCCACGCTAGAATCTTCCTTTCACTATGTGCAAAAACAATGCCTAATTGCCCTCATGATGTGGTGCGAATGAGACAAGTTCTTAATTGAGTTCATATGTTAAAGGAATGAGAAAAAAAAAACATGTGTTAGATTAGTTGTTTGTTTAAACATAATTCATATGTTATAAAACTATAGAAGCATTATGCTAGGCTTCCCTTGAACAACAATAGATATGCGTAGAAGGTGTAAGAGAGTGAACCATGTGATGTGAATATGTTAGAGTGTGAAATGAACTTGCATGTTATGAGACTTCTAATCCATGTCAAAACAGCAACCTTAATGCATATGAAATGATAGTTAGCATGTGCTACCATGTGTAGAAACCATGACGGTAGTGTTTCCTTTCATGCATAAGAGAACCTCATGTTTAGTTGCTTTCATGTTTTAGTTAATTAGAAATGTAGCTTTCATGTGATTGGATGAGTAGAACATGTGATAGTAGTTTAATTTGAAGGGTATAAATCATGTTCCATGTGCTTTAAATTTGTAGAAATACCCTGACAGGTTGTGATGATATCACATAACCTTGCTACATGCCTTGATTGAATGCGTTTGAATGTGAATGCCTATATGATGTATGCATGTATGAAGTGTATGGTGTTATTTGTTGAGTCTTTTAGACTCACTCCGTGCTTCGGCGTACAGGTTTAGTAGGTGACCCTACATCTTTTTGGAAGAGACAGTGGAGAGCGACTCCGAGCGCGCAGAGTAGCTTGGCGGATTCGTTATTGTTATATTTCACTTCCATAGTATGTAATTTGAGGCATTGTATTGAACTATTGCTAATTGTGAACAAACTATGTAATTTGATGTTAGAATTGTAGTTATGTGGACAATGTACCTTGTTTAAATTTCAGTTAAGTAAGCTTTAGCTTTCCTTTTATTTGCTATATGGACTGTGGATGTCAATGTGGATGATGAATGAAAGACAGTAGTTCTTTTCTTCTGCTACTTTGTACTTATATTTGTGTACATCTCAATCGAATGATAGTGTCGGGTAAATGTCCCGCTGTGGTGATCTTCGTCGTGCCGACGTGGGTTGGTACAACCGTACCGGCATAACGAGGGTCGTCACATCAACATTCAAGGCTGAAGCTTTAAACCATCCTACTACATAGCACCATTGACAGGCCTTATATCCTCTAAAGCGGGCAAAGACCACCCCCCTCATTAACCGGATCATCCTCTAACACTAAAAATCTATTCTCAGACATTAACTGAATTGTGTCTTCCTGTATAACCTTTTGGCGCCAAGTCCTTCGCACTGGCATAGGCACTGTTTTCTGGACCTGGTGAGGCTGTGTAGAATTACCTTGGATATTGGCTTGTTTTCCGGCTGTTTTTGTTTCTTGTGGCAATCTGACATAGCATGAACCACCTGTGACAAAACTCACACCTCCGGAATGCCATAGTAACAATATTCTGCCAAAATACATCTAAACCACATCCTATCAAAATTCTTTCAGGTCTGCTTTTGATGATATCCAGCTCTATGCACACAAAGCTTCATTTGTTTGCGTTTGCGCCATAGTCGGTTCATAAATTCTGAGAACATGACCAATATTACCTGCTATGGACTTAAGAAAGTCTTCATAATAATAATTCACCGAGAGCATTGGAAACCAATCCAAATGGGAATGATGGTAGGGTCAGCATTAAAATCAAACTGAGATCCTATTTAAAAAATCTGCATAGAAGGCCCTTAAGATACAGGTTCCTTCTCATAAGGACCTTCAGTAATCATCCTCCACACTCAAACTGAAATAACAGATGGCGGCTGTTGAGGACACTCATGATGAACTCCTCATTGAGGGAGAGTCTTTGTGAGAGACAAGTCTTGAGTTCCAAATGGAACATCTACCATAAGCACATCGAACAATCAAGGCATGTTTGAGCTTTGAATGGATTTAGTCACCTCATCCTGTGAAAAAACACAGCAGGCTCTCCTGAGTCAGTGAAGCTCGGCGCCTTAACTCCAATGCTTATAGATGGTGGCGGTTTTGAAGCCGATATTATTTGAGCAAAGGACTGCCGCCCAAGAGAAGCAACACCATCAACAGAACTTTGCAAGTAGCCTTCCACTGGATTAGCCATGGAGACCAGTGCCCCCACCACCCCTAGGCCGGCGGCAAGCGAGGAAGACAGACCAAAGCACCTAAAAATCCAGAGCTACTTTCTCTAGGATTCAGAGAGAGAGAGAGAGATGTAGGCACCCACATTCAGCCTAGTTTAGAAGCAATTAATCATCTTCAAAACAACATTAAATTCATTAGATGAGATTTTCTATTTTTTGAATGATTTTACTTAAATATAATATTTTATATGTGACATATTTGTCATAATATTTACTTTATTTCATATATGATATGGTAAATCGAGCACCATAATGTATCTTAAGCTCTTACACTTACTAAAATTTATCTAGAATGTTCTTGTTATCATCTACAATTGAAATTGCGATTATATTCATAGTCTTACAATTAGTCTCAATAAGACATTAAGAATTTTTATTTCAAAGAACAATCATTTTACGCGCGCAAGTTAATTTACACAAATTAATTGAATATATATACATACATTTTATGAATTATACAGTAATTATGTGACAAAAAAGAATTTACGACAAACTTAGTTATGTTTTATTCTTTTTTATATTTCATATTTCTACTAAATATGATATATTATTATGATAGAACTCTTTATCCAAATAAAAAAGATTACTATAAATCATACTGACCATGTTGCAAGCCCAGAGGGGGGGGGGGGTGAATGGATTGCTTAAACATATCTTGAATTTTTTTGTTAAAAAGTAACTTCAAATAGAAACACTAAATGTAGATGTTAGAGTTAGTAATTTTGGAATAAGAAAAACATCACACAAACAATGCACAAGAGTTTTATTCTAGTTTTGGATCTCCTATCACCAGGAGTCCTACGTCTGGTCCCCAAGAAACTACTTGCGATTCCACTAACCAAGGTATAGTCCCCGTTATAGACACTTACACATCGAGCACCTACTGGCCTTCTCTTCAACCTAAGAAGAGGCATAAAACTACCTGTAACAACAGGTCTTCCCTTTAACTAGGGAATAAACTACCTACCCACAGCATGTCTTCCATTTAACAAGGGAACAAACACCAACCCACAGCGGCTCTTCTCTTCACACGAAAGAGGAACACTTATAAAAGAGTAGGAGTGAATGACCCCTAGATCAAGCTTAGACAACAAAAACTTTGTGACGACCCAACCAGCAAACTGGCCCAACAACCGTGCCAGTGTAGACTTCCCAGGAAGGTCACCCATCCTGGACTACTCCCAACTGTAGCACGCTTAACTTCAGAGTTATTTTCCTACTCGAGCTCTGAAAATGACTAGTCCGGGTTGTTGGTAGTTTGCTGATTTGGTCCATTTAACATATTCTTATATGGGTGTTACAAACTTGCTTGATCTGAGGCGTGAACTGAGAGAGAAAGGAATGGAGCTATGATGCTACTCTCTCAGAAACAACAGGCTCACATGGAAAATAGAAGTGAAGGCTTCAGGAGAGCTCAGAGCAGATGGACTTAGACTGAGGGTTCACTGCTCTTCTAATCTAAATGGCGGTGAAGATCTCTGTGTGTACACTTGTGTATCTATAATGTAGCTTGTTCTTCACAGCCAACGTCTTCTTATAGGCATTCCCACTTTCTTCAGGTGTAACCGTTAAGATATCCATTGTCTCTCATTTCTTGATGTTCATTTCCATGCAGTCACAATATGTCATACATTGTAGAAACATGTGACTACCGGAAACCTACAAGCATTAAATGCTAAGAGGGATGTAGGACATATAAATTCTTCAGCATATGCCCTTCATTCTTGATGATTAGACATTTTGATTCTATGAATTTTAATTGATGTCCTATGTCACAGAGTTGGCTCATGCTTATCAAGTTGTGCATCAGTCCTATGACACAGAACACATCTTCTATTAAAATCTTGTTCTTATTACCTACTGTTCCACATCTGATAATATTCCCCTTGCCATTATCTCCATAGGTGATAGATCCTTCTTCAAACATAATTGACTTGAATAAGCTTATATAACCTGTCATATGTCTAGAGCATCCACTGTGTAGGTACCACTTGGATACTTCTAAACTTACCTGCAAATAGATCAATGATTCTAGGTACCCAAATCCTTTAGGATCCTGAGTGGTTAGTTCCAGTTAATTCCCTTTTGAGAATCTATTTTAAATGTTTTGTTGGGCAGGTGTTCTTCGTATGACCAAGTTTATTACAACATGTACAACAAGTAATATTAATTGAACACTTGCTTACTTTACTATATTTTTCTCTTCTTATTTTGTTTATACATTTTTTTTTCAGCTATGAATCTTGGCAAAGGGTATTTCTTGGGATATATAGTAGTTTCTTCATTTTTTGGAGGTTTATAGCCTACTCTATATCTTTTCTTACCAAATCTTCTTGCTCCTTTCAATATTAAGGATGATCTTCCATTTGTTAATTGTTCAATAGTGGCTCTTAAATACTCATTTTCTATTTTTAGAGTTTGTACTTCTTTCTTAGTGTTATCCTTAATGTTTTATTTTTATAGGCTTAATATTTTGCTATTTTTCTCTTCTAGATCTTCACACAACAAATTTTTCTCATGTTTTAGTGATTCAACCATTTTCTCAATTTGTTTAGTTTCAGATTTTAATCTGAGTTAATGTTTTCAAGGCATGCATAATTTTACTTAATGGTTTTTAAGTGTTAGCACACATCTTTATAATTTTCAGATAATTCATTAAAAGCATCTGCTAAATCATTATCAGAATCTAAAAAGGAATCAAAGGAGGTGTCAGAACAACCTTATCGTCCAGATTTCCCATGAAGGCAAGACGTGTCTTTTCTTGTTCTTGATCATCTGATAAGCTATCTTCATTGTTCCAGGCAGCAGCCATAGCCTTCTTATTGTATTTTTTGAATGGCTCTTTCTTCTTATGTTCCTTTTTGATTAACTTAGGTCAATCTATCTTTTGATGCCCTGACTACTTACATTCATAGCCTATAGGTTCTATTTTCTTGTTGTCTTTATGTAGAATATTCTTCCTGACCGTTGCTTCTTCTTTGGTAATATTCTTTACAAACATCTATCTATACTACTATTTTCACTAGTCGTGGCACATTCTTTGCTTTGCTCTTCAGCTTTTAATGCCATGGTAACATTCTTCTTCGAGGGGCTTTCCACAATCTCTCCATATTTATCTCATGAGCCATGAGAACCTGTTGCCCAGCTAGCAAGCCTAGAGGGGGGGTGAATGGGATTCTTAAAAATATTGAGTACCTTAAACCTGTTCACAAAGTGTTTAACAAAACACACATCGATGGGTGTTAGTGTTAGTAAGGAAAGATAGTAATGCAAAGCAAGCACACAGACAACACAAGGAATTATCCTGGTTCGGACCTCCTCTCCATATGAGTTCTACGTCCAGTCCCTGAGCAACAACTCAGGATTCCACTACCCAAGGGTACTGTCCCCCTTATGGACACTTACACACCGAGCCGCAGCTGGTCTTCTCTTCACAACCTGAAGAGGAAATTACAACACCCTGGAACCCACCAGGTCTTCTTCTCTTTCCCGGGCAAGAAGGTAGCCCACTTCTTTTACAGGCTCAGAAGCAACCTCTTGGTACAAACCCCAGTGCGGTTCTACACTCAGCTTCCCAGCTGACATTCCTTCTAACCGAAGGGAACAAATACAAGAAAAGAGCTAATGAAAACAAGCCCCTAGATCAAGCTTAACAATGCTGGATCTAATGCTAAGACTGAGAGTAGAAAGGTCTACAAGAGATGAACTCTCTCAGCACTAAAGGCTCTCTCAAGGATCTACACTGAACTCAGAGAGCAAGAGCTAGGACAAATGAGAGTGAGAACTATGCTCTTCATAATGCTCGCAGAGGGCATGAAGATTGTCTTAAGCACTGTAATTGTGAGTGTTGTTCTATTCTTGATTGGAGTTTCAGTCTTCTATTTATATCTTCAATTTGAAAATTGAACGTTGAAGTGTCCGTTGTCTCTAAGCTCTGGTATACGTTAGACTGCATGGTCCTGTAGAGCTTCCCGTTCAACGGTCTTTAGCCTTCCATGCACAAAGAGAGATGATCTTCAGAGATATCCTTTGGCTTTTATTGTGTCCAACGTTGTATAAGAAGTGCTGTCAGAGACCTGCATGCATTAAATGCTAAACAATAGACAGCTAGACTGTCTCTTGTTACCAGTCAATGTTAGAATGAATATTCACCAAAATAGAAATGCCATTTTGCTCTTCTAAAAGATGCTTACAGGATAAGTATGGAAAATAGAAGATATCATTTGCATGCACTGTAGTGATACATTCAGTCATAATAAATGCATGGTTGTCAGAAATATGTACATGAAGACTTTGACTTTTCAACGAACTCAGAAATGAGTTCAAATATCAAGACGTTATATTCCATTAAATCGTTATATGCATGACTTATGAATTGTTATGCAAAGGAGATGTTATCCATGTAAATCGTTATGCATTCATAAGCAAACCGATGCAGATACAAATCGTTATGCATTAATAACCAAATCGTTGCAGAGACATTCGTTATGATATTATCAGCAAGTCGTTATGAGCAAGTTGTCAGAGACAAACGATGTGAGCAAATCGTTGTTTGCTGTATGCATCATTACGGTGACTAAGTCGTTATGTAACTAATAAATTTTTACAATGACAGAGTCGCTGTGTAACTTATCAAATCGTTACGAGGATCAAATCGTTATGAGACTTAACGAGTCGTTGTGAAGCCGAAATTGTTTTGAGCACAAATCGTTGTTCTCACTTAAGAAATCGTTGTGAGAGCAAATCGTTGTTCTCACTTAAGAAATCGATGCGAAGACCAAATCGTTGTGAATCAAGTTGATGTGATCTCTAAGTGAATCGTTATGAGAGGCAAATCGTTGCAATCTCTTAGAGAATCGTTATGAGAGGCAAATCGTTGCGATCTCCTAGCGAATGATTATGAGAGGCAAATCGTTGCGATCTCGTAGCGAATCGTTATTAGAGGCAAATCGTTGCGATCTCTTAGCAAATCATTATGAGAGGCAAATCGTTGCGATCTCTTAGCGAATCATTATATGAGGCAATTATTGCGATCTCTTAGCGAATCATTATGAGAGGGACCGCAATAGAATAACAATGACTTATGAAATCGTTATAGAACCAAAATTGATGTGAATGAGGAAATCGTTATGATTCTAAGGAAGTCGTTATAACAACTAGAGAGTCGATGTGTACTTAGAAAATTTCATGCTTTGAACTTACATTGCTATAGAGTAAATACTACTTACCCATTTAGCTTGTTATTCCTTATTTCATTTCCTGTGCTCAAATATCATAGAAATATGTTAGAATAAACATTATTATAGTTTTGTTAATCACCAAAATAAATATGTAATTACTTTAAATTACATGGGGATAAACTGATCATCAATCTCCCCATTTTTGATGATGACAAAACTTAACAATAAGCATAGATGATCTGAAATGAATAAATGAAATTGCAGAAATAATATATTTCAGAAGACTATATTTCTCCCCCTTTTTATCATTGAGTAAAAAGATATGAGAGTGAGACAAAGAAGAGAGATAAAATAGAGATAAGAGCAAAGAGCTATTTTATGAATTTTGGGAGGTTACAGAAAGGTAGAAGGCAGGAGAAAGAAGGGAGGCATGCCGCTGAATAATGCGCAAGGCCTTGCTTTCCTACTCAAAATAGATCTGGAAAACCCCAGAAGAAATAGAGTAGGGTGGCCCCATGTCTGGAAGCATCCTCTTGATGTGAAGTTGGCGCTGATCTTCTAGAAAATCAGCATATTCTTCTCTGCCAAGAGATTGTTTGAATAAGAGGAATGATCCAAAGCTGGCAAACCAAAGAAATTGGTTGATGTTGACAGGGTAGTGAACCTGATGCTACAGAAGATCTTTCTTCAAGGCCAAAAATAGCTTGTACCGTTCGACCTATTGCACAAACAGTTCCTGAACGGGATTGATGGAATTCAAATACAGGAAGGCTTCAGCAGAGAGAGGTGACTTGCCTGACTTGACCAATGAAGAATTTAACGACTCCAACTGAAGTGCAGATTGATTGTAATGCTTTTCCCAATCTGTGGGAGAAAGCCTTTCACATTCAGAAATGAGTGGACAAGCACTTCTGAAGAGATGTGGCCTAGATGAAATTCTCGAAAATAACCTTTGAAAGGAGGGGAGACGACCCTACTGAGCTAATATTCTTCCCATTACTTGAGCGAATCTCTCAAAAGCATGAGAGCCAGCAGAGGAATCCAACACCAAGGAGTGTAGCTTGGGAAGAAAAACTTTTTCAGGCAATTTCAGGGTTGTGAAGTCCACTGTGAAGGAGAAATTGATCGGATTTTCAGCTCGAAGAGTGGCAATAGCTCCATGGAATTGGCCAAACTGTACTTCAGGTAGCTTGTTGAGATAACAAAAATCATTGTACAGCTGGAAGTACCTTGCGATCCTTATTTCTTTGAGAATGAAAGGGGCCCAGAGAGCTTGATGGTGAAACACAAACCACTCAGAGAGGGTGAGTGGGTGATCCTGGGGAGGAGTGCTATTTGACTTGGCAAGAAGATATTTGCTGTAGAGAGCCTTGTGCCCTCTAGCCCACTGATCCACAGTCTTGCATTCAGCCAATTGGAAGATTTTGGATTGATCGACTTTGGAATGATGGCAATAGGGAAGGACAGTGTTGAGGTGATCAGTTAAGTTTAGAAAGGAATACCAAAGTGGTGGAAAGAATGCACTTTTGGAGATATTCACAATAAATTGGTCTCCTTCAATTTTCAACAGTGAGGGAGTACCAAAGAGGAGGAAACTTAGGTTCGGAAGGAAGAGCTAGGGTGGATGAGAGTTTCCTCTTTTTCTGAACAGGACTAGAGGAATCAGTCCTGTGAACATGAGTAGCAACTTCCAGGATTGAGATGAGTGAGATGCGCTCCAACTCATTTTCATAGTTGTTTAGAAAAGCACTAGCAAGTTGTGGATTTTCAGGAATGAATGTGATAGAAGAGGGTGGAGTAGAAGGATGAAGGAGAGAACTTGGAGAAAAATTGGTGGATGATCTGGCTGAAGAGGGGCCAGAGGAGGATGATGCTCCAGCTGATGAGGAAACTGGAGGATCTTTACAGACAGGTAAAGGTGGAGAAATGATTTGAGAGATAGTAGGAGATGAGGTGGATTGAGATGGAAAAGGAGTTGGAGAAGAGATGGTGCGAGGCATAGGTTGTTTCAAGGTAATGGGTGCTGGAGGTGCAGTGGATGAGGAGGGTGGTGAAGGAGGGGCTGGTGTCGCAAGAGATGAAGACTCATGGGCTTCGGGAGCAGCTGCAAGCTCTTCTACTCTTGAAGACACACCCTCGGAGATCATTTGCCCTGGTGGCCCTGCCACAACCTTAGATGGCCCTAATGGCCTTGCTACATCTTCAGATGGCCCGGATGGCCCTGCTGGTTCTACTACAATTGGCCTTGATGGCCTTGCATTTTCTTCTGCTGGCCTTGGCCCTGATGGCCCTGCATTTTCCTCTGCTGGCCTTGGCCCTGATGGCCCTGCACTGCTAACTGGTTCAGTAGGTTAGTGAGCTAGAGGAGCAGAGGTGGATTGCTCCCTCGAAGAGATAAGATTCTTGACACTGTCAAACTCATCTTTCATCCATCTGCATAATTACTTGAACATTTTAAAATCATCTCTCAAGTTATGTACCTCAGTGGACAAGGCTCCAATCTCGCTTCCTGCTGAGGTTTGGCTGATAAGGATAGACTGAATATCAGACTGCAGAGATGTGAGAGTCTTGCTTTGCTCATTCAGCCTTTTAACAATGGACTTCAACTGAATCTTCAGCTGCGTCTCCTTGGGCTTCCTATGAGCTACCCTTCTCCTTTTTCTATGTTCCCTTGCAATGGGCTCGTCGAATTCAACATGCTCTTCATTATTCATAGGGACACTTTCGTGTGCTCCCCCTGAGGAGCTGCCTCCTCATCAATAGATTACTCCCGCTCAATAGGGGCATCTTCCATTGTTACCTTTTCATGAGCAACTGCTTGCTCCCCCTGACTGGGAGCTTCCTCCATCACCATTTCTGCAGTGTGGCCTGATGCCACAGCTTCTGCTACATGTTCATCACTAATTACGGGCTCCTCTAGAGTGCTATGGATGGAGTCCAGTACATCCCTGAGTACTGAGGCTACTCGGGAAGAAGGAGGAACAACTTCTGAACATTGCCCAACGGGCTCAATCTGCTGAGGCAAGAGATCCTCAATTCTGCTAGTTGCTGCATTGACCTGAACATCTGCTGCTGCTGCTTCTAGTTCCTCCTGAACTAATGGAATATGTTCTTGTTGTTCTGGAATACTTGGAACTATTGCTCTAGCTTCCTCTGCTGGTACTGCTGCTGGTGCTGCCGCTGCTGATTCCTCTTGAACCATTTGGACTGCTGCTGCTACACCTGCTTCTCCTACCTCTTCCTAGACTTCTTGGGCTTCACCAATAATGGCCTCACCCTCAGCCACAGAGGTCTTTGACCATACATCATTTACAACTGAAAATCCGCTTTTCCTTAAGTTCCTGCTGCGGATAGCATGCCTCATCTTCTTAGAAACATCTCCTACCACACTGATGCCATAATGCTGAAATACCTTAGTTAAGAGATTGGCATAGGGTAGAGACACATTTAGCTTACTCTTCTTATCCCATACCTGTGCAGTTGCAAATTTCATCCTTTCCATAATGATTTCGGCCAAATTGATTTCCTGATTCTGGATGGCCTAGAACATTAAATCTGAGTCTGCTTTGGTGCATGTTGAAAAAGTAGCGCTTCTGGGAACCAAAATTTGACAGACTATAAAGTGCAAAAGACGATTAAATGCATTCAACTGGTTGATATCTAGTTTCCCGTCCTTCAATTTGTATTCAGGACCAACAATCCCTAATTCTTTTGCCTGGATATCCACAGTGTGAACTCCACTGTGACCGGAAGTAGTCACACCGAAGATTGATGCTAGTAACCCTCGTGTGACCCTAATCTATGTTCCCTTGACCATGGAAGTCAAGGTCCCATCTTCTTCTGTCTTCAGACATACATAAAACGACTTTACTAGGTCAGGATAACTTACTTCTGAGAAGGTAGCCATCTTCGTCCACCCCAATCTGTCCATTGCTGCGACGATGCTGCCCATTCCATTTTTCCATAAATCTGCCACATCCACTGCATTGTGACCGCACAGCTTAGTCTTCACGGTCGCAAACCTTTCCTGCTACTCGGCGGTGGGAAATTCAGCTCCATAGCCCCCTACGCTACCGGATACACCATAAGAGGCCATGGTTTTGGATGGGAAGAGTTTCTGGAGGACTAGAAAGAGGATTGGAACAGAAACCCTCAAGAAATTTCCGGCGAGAAGGAGTTGGATGCTTTGAAATCTCAGAGAGTTGTCGGAGTCGATAGGGTATCGCCTCAGGCAAGAAGAAAAAGAATGATGAAGGTGGGAGGTGAATCGTTGCCACACAGATTACGGGATATATGAATAAAGAGACCTTTCGAAATTGGAGGCGACATGATGGCAGAAAATGACAAAATGACCATTCGATAGAAATAAATTTCTTTTAAAAATTACTAACCGTCAAGGATATTTAAACAAGCAGGCAGCATTTGGAATTTTGCTTAAATTCAAAGAGGGAAAATAATTGATATTCTGAAAATTTATATTTCAGTTTTATACAGATAATTCTTTCACAATTTACACATGCCTAATTCCCTTCTAAGAGAAGTAAATCTCTCTTCAGGTAAGGCCTTTGTGAAGATATCTGCTAACTGATTATTAGAATCAATGAAAGAAATATCTATGTTACCATTAGCTACATGATCATGAATAAAATGATATCTAACCTCAATGTGCTTAGTCCTTGAATGTTGTACTGGATTCTTGGTTAGATTTATTGCACTAGTGTTGTCGCATAATAAAGGAATTGTCTTGATCTGGAGTCTATAATCCTCAAGTTGTTGCTTAATCCATAGGAGTTGTGTACAACAGCTTCCAGCAGCTACGTACTCAGCTTCTACTATAGATAATGCCATTGAATTTTGTTTCATTGAGGACCACAAGATCAGACATCCTGCAAGAAATTGACAACAGCCACTGGTGCTTTTCCTATCTATTTTGCATCCAGCGTAGTCAGGATCAGAGTATCCTACTAAATTAATATCACATGATTTTGGATACCATAAATCTAAGTCATGGGTTTTGATAAATATATAAAAAATCTTTTGACATTAATTAGATGAGATTCTTTGGGGTCTGCCTGATACCTAGCACACATGCATACACTAAATAGTATGTCCGGTCTACTGGCAGTTAAATATAATAGTGAACCTATCAAACCTCTGTAAACCTTTTGGTCTACTTTCTTACCATTCTTATCACTATCCATTCTTGTTGATGTGCTCATAGGCATTGACAGTGGCTTGCTATTTTCGAATCCAATTTTCTTTAGCAACTCATTGGTGTACTTGGCTTGACAGATGTGAGTTCCTTCCTTTCCTTATTTGATTTGCAATCCAAGGAAGTAGTTGAGCTCCCCCATCATGCTCATCTCGAATTCTCCCTGCACGAGGTTTTCAAAATACTTGCAAAGGGATTCATCAGTAGAACCAAATATTATATCATCAACATATATTTGAACAAGTAGAATATGTTTGACTTTAGACTGAACAAATAATGTACTATCTACTTGACCTCTAATGAAACCATGGTTTAATAGAAATGTACTTAAACGTTCATACCATGCTCTTGGTGCTTGTTTTAATCCATATAATGCTTTGTGCAACTTAAATACATGATTCGGAAAATCAATGTCATCAAAACCTGGAGGTTGTTCTACATAAACTTCCTCCTTAATAAAACCATTTAGAATAGTTGATTTAACATCCATTTGAAATAATTTCAAGTCTAATGCGGATGCATATGCAAGTAGAATCCTAATAGTCTCAAGTCTAGCTACAAGTGCATAGGTTTCATTAAAATCTATGCCTTTCTCTTGAGAATAGCCTTGAGCTACCAATCTGGCCTTGTTTCTTATGATCACACCAGCTTCATCCAATTTATTTCTGAACACCCATTTGGTGCCAATCACTAGATGATCTGATGGTCTAGGAACAAGTGACCATACATGGTTTCTCTTGAACTGATTCAGCTCATCTTGCATGGCTAAAATCCAAGATTCATTAGTGAGAGCTTCACTGACTGTCCTAGGCTCTATTTACGAGATGAACGCTAAATAATCACATGGAATTACCTTACCTCTTGTCCTTACCCCTACAGATGGATCACCAATGATGTTTTCTGGTGGGTGATTTTTCTTATATCTCCATTCCTTTGGAAAATTTTCATGTGAAATGTCCTTTTGTTGCAGGTCTTCTAGAGGTGGATCTTCCATGTCCTCGATGGATGTGTTCTTTAATTTCTTGGACAATTAATTCGTATCATCAATATCACTATCTTCTTCCTTTCTCAAAGAAGGGTTAGTTTCATCAAAATAACATGTACTGATTGTTCAATTAACAAAGTACATTTATTAAATACTCTATAGCCTTTAGGTTTAGAAGCATACCCCATAAAGATACCTTCATCTGATTTTGCATCTAACTTACCAAGATCTTATTTGCCCTTATTATGGATGAAACATGGACATCCGAATGTCCTGAAGTGACTGATCTTCAGCTTCTTTCCCTTGTACAGTTCATATGCTGTCTTCTTCAAGATAGGCCTGATCATCACTCTGTTGATAATGTAACAAGCTGTGTTAACTGCTTCAGCCCAAAAATACCTTGGCAGATCATATTATGACAACATTGTTCTTGCCATATCCAGTAGGGTTCTATTCTTCCTCTCAGCAACTCCATTTTGCTTTGGTGTCCTTGGTGCTAAGAAATTGTGCTCTATTCCTTTGTCATTATAGAATTTGGCAAATTTTTCATTCTGGAACTCTCCTCCATGATCTGATCGGATTCCAATAATACTGTACTTCTTGTCTTTCTGTACCTTTTTTGTGAAACTTACGAAACTTTCAAATGTATCATCTTTGTGATCTAGAAAGGACACCCATGTGAATCTTGAATAATCATCTACTATAACGAATCCAAAATTCCTTCCTCCAAGACTTGTGGTCCTCATTGGCCCAAATAAATCCATATGAAGGAGTTCTAAGGGTTTAGAGGTTGTTACCACAGTCTTTGACTTGAAAGATGACTTGGTATGCTTTCCTTTTACACATGGTCCACAGACACCGTCTATTCTTGTGCAGACCTTTGGTAGACCTTCCACTAGGCTTCTCTTGATTAGCTTTCTCATGCCATCCAAACTGCAGTGGCCCAATCTTCTGTGCCACAGCTCAGTTGACTGCTCCTTACTTGCTGCTAAACAGATATGCTGATCCTTTAATTCTTCTAGGTAAAGCACGTATAGATTCTTTTCCTGTGAGCTTCGAAAATCATTGCTCCGTCCTTTATGATGATGCACTTAGACTCTTGGAATCTGATTTGATGTCCTCTGTCACATAGCTGACTTATGCTGATTAGGTTGTGCTTCAGACCTTTTACACATAGTACATCTTCAATAAACATTTTCTCTTTATTGCCAACAGATCCACATCCTATCACTGTTCCTTTTCCATTGTCTCCATATGTCACTGTGCCTTCTTCAGCTTCGAGGTGAGAGAACAACTTTCTATTACCTGACATATGCCTTGAGCATCCACTATCCAAATACCATTTGGATGCTCGAAGGTTTCTCTGAAATGAAAACATTAAACTTTAGGTATCCAAGTTCTTTTGGGTCCTGGTTGGTTAGTGTCATCAATTTTTCTTTTAATTATCCATTTTTTGTGTTTGGTTGGACAAGTTATTTTACTGTGACCTAGCTTGTTGCAATGCCTACAACATGTTGTTTTAGTTACCTTTTCATACGGAACATACTTAAAGTTTGATTTATATGAAGTATCTTATTCAGTTACAAATTTAGGAGTTGGATATATTTTAGGGTATACTGTTGTGTCTTCATTATCTGGGGGTATATAGCCTAATCCTTGTTTTCTTTTTCCTGACCGTCTAGCACCTTTTAATATTAAGGAATTTTCTCGTTGGTGAATTTTTCTAGTGTACTAGATAGTTTTTAATTTTCTCCTGTTAGTGTTTTAATTTCCTTTTTCAAATCATCTAAGGTTTCTTGTTTTTCTAATTTTATTATTTGTTTATTTTTATCTTTCAGATCTTCGCATAACAGATCATTCTTCTTTTAAGTTCAGTGATTTGTTTCTCTGTTTGCTCGTTTTCTGATTTTAAATCTGAATTGGTATTTTCAAGGCAATCAACATTTTTCTTACTAGCTTTTAGTAATTTAGATACTTCTCTATATTTACTATAAAGTTCATTAAAAGCTTCTTCCAAATCATCTTCTTCATTGCTTGAGCTTGACTCGCTATCTGAGTCACTATTGTTGTCCCAAGCCCCTGCCATAGCTTTCTTCATGAATCTTCTTGGTTTTCTTGAACATTCCTTCTATTTAAATTCACTTTTCTTCAGCTTCGGACATTCTGCTCTCATATGTCCAGGCTTCTTACCCTCATAGCATGTAGGCTCAGCTTTCTTTTGATCATTTCCTTCTGTCTTCGTAAAGTCTTCATTTTTCTTGAAATATCTTCTACTGGACTAATACTTTTTCTTCTTTGCTAGTATTCTTTGTAGCCTTCTTAATGACATCGCTTCTTCATCTTCGTCGTCTTCATTGCTTTCATTGTTTTTGAAAACTCCTCTGACAAGTCTTCTTCAGCTTTGAGAGCATTTGAGTGTTTCTTTCTGCTCGAAGACTCTCCCAGTCTCTCCATGTTGATTTCATGGGCCATAAGAGACCCGACGAGTTTCTCCAATGACATCCTCTTCAGGTCATTGGCTTCTTCTATAGCTGTTACTTTGGGAGTCCAAGAAGATGGTAGAGATCTCAGAATTTTTCTTACCATGTCTCCCATTTCGTAAGTCTTTCCAAGACTGGCTAACCTATTTGTGATGTCTGTAAATCTGCTAAACATTTGGGTTATTGACTCTCCTGGCTACATCTGAAACCTTTCATATTGTGTCACCAGTATGTCTATCCTGGTTTACTTGACTTTGTCGGTGCCTTCGTATGTGATCCTGAGCTTTTCCCACATTTCCATGGCGGATTTGCAGGCGAAAATTTTGTTGAATTCCTTCTTTCTAAGAGCACAGCATAGAATGCTCTTGGATTTGCAGTTTAGGGAGATCTTTTTCTTGTCGTCTTCAGTCCACTTATCTCTTTCATTAGTAACCAAAAGATCACCTTGTTCAACTATTGACCAGATCTGATAGTCGAGTCATTGTAGGAAATACTCCATTCTTGTTTTCCAATAGATTCTCCATCGAACAACGGTGGCCTATTAAGTGTCTGACCTTCGGAGTGACCTTGGGCTGCCATTTGATGTTTTCTCTTCAGATCGTTGGATCATCTTCTTTGTCGAACAGACTAGCTCTAATACCATTTGTTGCCCAGCTAGCAAGCCCGGGGGGGGGGGGGGAGGAGAATGGGATTCTTAAAAATATTGAGTACCTTAAATCTGTTCACAAAGAGTTTAACAAAACACACTTCAATGAGTGTTAGTGTTAGTAAAGAAAGATAGTAAACACAAAGCAAGCACACAGGCAACACAAGTAATTATCCTGGTTCGGACCTCCTCTCCACAAGAGTCCTACATCCAGTCCCTGAGAAACAACTCAAGATTCCACTACCCAAGGGTACTGTCCCCCTTATGGACACTTACACACCTAGCCGTAGCTGGTCTTCTCTTCACAACCTGAAGAGGAAATTACAACACCCTGGAACCCACCAAGTCTTCTTCTCTTTCCGGACAACAAGGTAGCCCACTTCATTTACAGGCTCAGATGCAACCTCCTGGTACAAACCCCAATGCGGTTCTACACTCAGCTTCCTAGCTGATCTTCCTTCTAACCGAAGGGAACCAATACAAGAAAAGAGCTAATGAAAATAAGCCCCTAGATCAAGCTTAAACAATGCTGGATCTGAAGCTAAGACTGAGAGTAGAAAGGTCTACAAGACATGAACTCCCTCAGTACTAAAGGCTCTCTCAAGGATCTACACTGAACACAGAGAGCAAGAGCTAGGACAAATGAGAGTGAGAACTATGCTCTTCAGAATGCTCGTAGAGGGCTTGAAAGATTGTCGTAAGCACTGTAATTGTAAGTGTTGTTCTATTCTTGATCTGGAGCTTTAGTCTTCTATTTATATCTTCAATTTGAAAATTGAACGTTGAAGTGTCTGTTGTCCCTAAGATCTGGTATATGTTAGACTGCATGGTCCTGTAGAGCTTCCCGTTCAACGGTCTTTAGCCTTCCATGTATACAAAGAGAGATGATCTTTAGAGATATCCTTTGGATTTTATTGTGTCCAACGTTGTATGAGAAGTGTTGTCAGAGACCTACATGTATTAAATGCTAAACAATAGATAGCTAGACTGTCTCTTGTTACCAGTCAACGTTAGAATGAATATTCACCAAAATAGAAATGTCATTTGCTCTTCTAAAAAGATGCTTACAGAATAAGTATGGAAATAGAAGATATCGTTTGCAGGCACTGTAGTGATACATTCAGTCATAATAAATGCATGGTTGTCAGAAATATATACGTGAAGACTTTGACTTTTCAACGAACTTAGAAATGAGTTCAAATATCACGATGTTATATTCCATGAAATTGTTATATGCATGACTTATGAAATCGTTATGCAAAGGAGAAATTATCCATTTAAATCATTATGCATTCATAAGCAAACTGATGCACATACAAATCGTTATGCATTAATAACCAAATCGTTGTGGAGAAAAATCGTTATGATATTATCAGCAAGTCGTTATGAGCAAGTTGTCAGAGACAAAACGATGTGAGCAAATCGTTGTTTGCTGTATCGAATCGTTACGGTGACTAAGTCGTTATGTAACTAAACAAATCGTTACAATGACAAAGTCGTTGTGTAACTTATCGAATCGTTACAAGGATCAAATAGTTATGAGACTTAACGAGTCGTTGTGAAGCCGAAATCATTGTGAGCGCAAATCATTGTTCTCACTTAAGAAATCGTTGTGAGAGCAAATCGTTGTTCTCACTTAACAAATCGATGCGAAGACCAAATCGTTGTGAATCAAGTCGATGTGATCTCTAAGAGAATCGTTATGAGATGCAAATCTTTGCGATCTCTTAGGGAATCGTTATGAGAGGAAAATCGTTGCGATCTCTTAGCGAATCGTTATGAGAGGCAAATCGTTGCGATCTCTTAGCAAATCGTTATGAGAGGCAAATCGTTGCGATCTCTTAGCAAATCGTTATGAGAGGCAAATCGTTGCGATCTCTTAGCGAATCGTTATGAGAGGGACTGCAACGGAATAGCAATAACTTATGAAATCATTATAGAACCAAAATCGATGTGAATGAGGAAATCGTTATGATTCTAAGGAAGTCATTATAACAACTAGAGAGTCGATGTGTACTTAGAAAATTTCATGCTTTGAACTTACATTGCTATAGAGTAAATACTACTTACCCATTTAGCTTGTTATTCTTTGTTTCATTTTCTATGCTCAAATCTCATAGATAATATATTAGAATAAACTTTATTATAGTTTTGTTAATCACCAAAATAAATATGTAATTACTTTAAATTACATGGAGATAAACTGATCATCAAGACCCAATGAGTTTTTCCAATGACATTGAGGAGATGTTATTGGCTTCCTCTATAGCAGTGACTTTGGGAGTCCATAGTGTTGGTAAGGATCTTAGTATTTTCCTTACCTTGTCTCCTGACTCATATAATTTTCCAAATCCAGCTAGACCATTTGTGAAATCTGTGAATCGACTATACATTTGAGAGATGGATTCACCTTAAATCATCTGAATCTTTTCATACTAAGTCACCAAAATATCTATCCTTGTTTCTTTAATCTTATCTGTCCCTTCATAAGTGAGTCTCAGCTTATCCCATATCTCTTAAGCCATCTTGCAAACAGATTTTCTATTGAACTCCTTTTTGCTCAAAGAACAACATAATATATTCTTGGCTTTGCTATTCAAGGATATCTTCTTTTTTCTTCATCTGTTCATTCTTTCTTAGGTTTGGAGATTTCGAGATCACTATCTTCTATGATGCTATAGATTTGATAGTCGAAGTCTTGTAGGAAGAATTCTATTCTAGTCTTCCAATAATTGTAGTCTTCCCCATCTAATAGTGGAGGCCTGTTGAGAGAATGACTATCTGTATAATTTTGGGTTATTATTTGATCTTTGCTCTAAGATCGTTAGATATTTTTAATTTTTAGAGACCAAGACTAAATCATTAATAGAAAGTTGTTACAACATAATTGTAACTTTTAATGCAAATCAAAACTAATGGTTTCTATTACTTTGAAAAGTTTATAAAAAACGAATTGAAATATATAATCCAATAACCACACATGTGAAGCTCGTTAATTTAACTAGTAATAATCTATAGAAATAAACTATTCTCATTTTAGTCACTCATTTTCTAATAGACTCTCCTATCTCTCTCTCAATAGGATTTTCTCCCTCAATCCTCCTCAACGGGACTTTCTTCCTCTCACCATATTTTCTCTTCCTTCCCTTAATTAGACTCACATCTCCCTTCCGACCACACGTTCAAACTCTCTCTCTCTCTCTGATAAAAAGTAACATTTTGTTAATCTTACTCTGTACTCTTTTTTAATCGGACTCTCCCCAATCTCTCAATCTCTCTATTTCTCTTCATATTAGGAAATAACTTGCAATTAATTTTTATTCATCTTTTCTTGTTCAACTCTTCTCTTCGTTCTTGCTAATATGTTTCCTATTAATAACATTTTTTAATCTTCACTCTACCTCCTTTTATTGGACTCCTCTCTATATCTCTCTAAGGTCACTAAGACGTCGTTTGATAACACTCTGACAAACTTAATTTTTATTTTTCAGATTGTTTGATAAAATATTTAAAATAATATCTTAATTGATCACTTAAATCTAAAAAATCACTTAATTTTTAAGTCAAGAATAATCACTTTTTTTTCAGACCGTCATTGGCGACTTTTTTCGGATCAGCGTCCAGCGGCAGCCAGTGCCAGAATCCAGTGACCGTCGCCAAATTTCGGCGACCTTCGGCGATCGAATTCCGATTACTCAATTTCAAAGGAATTATTTTTTACCATTCTGAATTTTGAAACCAAGACCTACCTATTAGAAATATAACATCTTAACCAACTATATATGTTACAATTCAGATGTTGCATAAATTAGTTATCAAATATCTCATAAGTTATGTCAGATATATATTAATTTTTTAAAAAATTTAAAGAATAAATGATAAATAAGAATTAAGATTTAAGCGATTTAAGTGTTCTGAAACATCACCTAAATCTCCCTGCCAAATCTAACAAAAGTGACGCTGGGGGGGGGGGACCGTTGCCGTGTTTGGATATTTGGGTCCGCATGAGTTTTAGATTTTTGGTGTCTTTTGGGTCAAAGGTGTGTTCAGATTTTCTATGCATTAGTTGTCTCCAACCAAGCTTAAAAGAAAAAATTGTAATTAAAACATATATTTTTTATATTGGAATTTAGTTTTTTTTAAGCTTATTTTTTAAGAACTACAAATGAGTAAGTTTTTGAAGTTCAAAGCTATGGAGCCCTAATATGAGAAGTAAAAACTCAAACAAATATCAGAAGAGAGAGAAATAAAAAATTCGAAGAAAACAAAGATCTAGAAAATGCCAGGAGATGAACTTATAACAAAAAACTAAAAATCAGAAATAGAGAAAATCTATTCACAAATATCAAAAAGTCAAACCTCCCAAAACACAACTTAGAAAGAAAGTTCAGCAGTTCAAAGAAACAATTATGAAACCGATTCATTTTTAACAAATTCCCATTTAAAATTAACAAATAGTATATATTCTCAAAATATTTTTTTTTGTAAAACACAGAAAATCAATAAAAATTCCTACTTAAATGAATAAATAAAATTGGGTACAAATTCTTAGCTAAATGAATATACACAAATATTTATTTTTAAGCTAATTGTGCTAATAATAGATAATAATAGTTTAAATACTATTTTTTACTCTTAGGACAATTAGAAAGAGTTTTATTTTCTATTCGTATAAAGACGATCGAATCGAATAATAAGAGTACAACATGGTGATTGAGATGGAGTTGTTGCATATATCCAATAGTTGTCTAGATATTATTCTTACATACATAATTTAAAGAATTTTACGAGAGAGTGGGTGTCCAACATCGAGTGAGAGAGATCGATAAGAGGGAGTTGTATATAAAATCTTAGCACGTTTTAGCGATCACAAAAATCATATATTCAACAATACTTTTTTTCATGTGTACTTTTCACCTAATTTATATAGAATTATGTTACTACCTTTTTGTATGTTTTATGTAAACAATGTTTTTATTTTACGTTGAGTTCTTATTTTTTTATACTTATGGAGCATGTAAAGTGAATGTAGTACACATTAAATAAAGTCAAGGTTATTGGGCTTTATTTACATTACAAAAATATTTTCAAATGTTTAATTAAACTTTATTTTATATCCTTAAAATGAGAAACTTAATATAGAATGATAGATAGAAAATATTAGTATATATATCATTTACCACTGATAAATACTTATTGCAAGACAAGTTTTGCAACCAAAGTGATGTGGATTGTAAGAAAACAATTTCCTTGGTTGAGAGGATGTGACAAGATTGTTCTCTCTCTCTCTCTTCTATGAGCCAATGAGATGACAGAGTTAGATCAGATCGACCATAATTGATATTAGAGTAGAGTTTACTAGGAATATAGGAAGATAAATAAATTATCATAATCTCATAACATAATTTGAGTTCAATATTGGTACATAGTCTAGTAAACCATCCAAGGCATCTTAAGCCCTAATGTGTGATAGATCACATATTTCAAATATAAAATTATTTTTATATTTGTATTTATAACATTTTCAATGAGTTAAGTCTTTTTTGTAGTTCTGGGAAAATTAATATATATTCCCTTTAAAAATTAGGTTGTTTATTGTCATCTATTATTTGTAAGGGAATTTTGACTTCCAATCTAAAAAATACCCTCAAAATTAATTTTAGATCCAACTTTTAAAAATTTTAATTTTTGGTCATCAATCTGGTCACAAATTTTAATTTTAATTTTAATTAAGTGTGAAAGTTTTCGCCCATTCTGTTATCTCCCCCCATTTTGCCCCTAATAAAACCATTGTGCCCTTGGCTTGGCCGCCAACCACACCCTCCAACCCCGTGAGAAACACAACAATGTGGAAACCTGCACACAATAAATGCTGGAGCATATACATCTTAAATGTGTTTAAACTGTCAGTCAACGTCACAGGCCATGCTTTATGATGATATATCAAAGAGGAAATTCTGTTCTATCATCCTTTAAAGTTTTACTTTATGTGACATGAATATGGTAACTTAAACATATGTCGTGCAGAGATATTGTACTCAGCATAATAAATATTTGAGTGCACAGGATACAACATGGTTCGTGGGAAAGTTTGAAATGCACAGATATTTGAAAATATATTTGAATATCATGAAGGTTAAAACTTATTCAAGACTTATCTAAAATGATTTTAATAATAGTATCCATTAACTGTCTAAAACATAGTTTATCAAAGGAAAGTTGATGTTTAGAGACAGGCGATATAAACTGGCAGTCGATGTCTAATCACAACTGATGTTCAAGAGAAGTCGTTGTGAGTGTAATCGTTATTGGAATGGAATCAATGTTAATATGAAATCAATGTTGAGATATAACCATAATCTATGTGGAAATGTAATTGGTGTTGAAATGAAGTCGATGTGAACATAATCCACGTATAAATGTAATTGATGTTGAAATGAAGTCAATGTGAACATAATTCATGTATAAATGTAATTGATGTTGGAGTGAAATCGATGTTTTCGATGATATCGTTGTTGAATTGAAATTGAGGTTTAACTGAAGTCGATGTTCAAGTGAAATTGATGTTCTAAGTCAAATAGTAGTTGAACTGCAATCGATGTTTGACTGAAGTCGATGTTCTAGTGAAATCGATGTTCTCAGTGAAATCGTTGTTAAATTGAAATCGATGTTTGAATGATGTCGATGTTTACGTGAAGTCGATGTTCTAGATGAAATCGATGTTGAACTTAAATCGATGTTCAATTGAAGTCGATATTTTAAATGAAGTCGATGTAGAACTGAAATCAATGTTTGAACCGAAATCGATGTTTAAGTTAAATCGATGTTCTAAATGAAATTGATGTTTGAATGAAGTCGATATTTAAGTAAAATTGATGTTCTAACTGAAATCGATGTTCTAATAAAGTAGTCGTTATTTAAGTGAAATCTATGTAGTAACAAAATAGTAATCGTTCTTAACTTTCAATAGTAGTCGATGTAGACTTAGGAAAATCATATGCAATTGACTTCAAATAAAAATGAGTGTAAATAACATACTAAATTTGTATTATTTGATACCTATTGACAAGCTTCAGAAAATAATGTTAGTCAATAATTTTCAGGGTTTTGTTAATCACCAAAAATATGCATAATATATAAAAATTTATATGGAGAAGGACTGATCATCAAGCTCCCCCTTTTTGGTGACGAAAAAATATTAAAAATATATATATGAAAGAACTGAAATAAATCAAATTTCTATAGTATGTATTTCAGTTTTTTTCTTCCCCCTTTTGTCATTAAGTAGAAAGGAAAAAGCAAGTGGAAGATAGAATTGGAATAGAGACAGAGAGAAATGGAAGCCAGGAGATAGTATTCATTAGTGAGGGTTTGAGATGTAGAAGGCAGGAGACAGAAGGGAAGCAAGGCGGGTGATAATCTGCCAGGCTTGGACTTTTTGCTCTTCAAAAAGATTTTTAAATACACCCCAACTAATGTTATATGAAGGCCCCATCTCTCGACTGAGTCTCTAAATGTGAAGATGTCTCTGATCCTCAATTAATTTGTTGTATTCTGAAGCACTGAGAGACATTCTGTAGAAACCAGCAGTACCAAAGCTAGCATGTTGAAGAAACTTATCTATGGAGAGAGGATAGTGTAGATTGTGAGCTAGCAATTCCTTCTTCAAAGCTTCAAAAACCTTGTATCTCTCAACCCAGATGGATTAAGGATCTGAAACTAGGTTGATGGAGTTGAGATCCATGAACTGCCTAGGAGACGAGGCGGGTTGATCTGACTGGAAGAGAGAAGAGTTGAGTTGATCCAACTGGAGAGCAGCCTGATGGTATACCTTACACCAGTCAGAAGGGGAAGAATCTATTTGATTCTACTACTAGAGGAGCTAGAACTGAAGACTTAATGAATCCCCTATGATATTCTCCCAATAGAAACTGATAAATGCTATAGGGGCTCCTTTTGAAAAAAGATTCTAGCTTTTACTCTAGAAAACCTCTCAAAAATGATTGGATCAACATTAGAGTCCACGAGCAGAAAGTGCAACTGAGGGAGAAGCTTGAATTTAGGCACCTTGAAGGTGGCAAAATCAACTTGAAGAATTGCGTTTAGAGGGTGCTCAGTCCAATGATCACTGACTACAGACCGGAATTGACCAAACTGAACTTTAGGAAGACCATTTACATGGCAGTAGTCATTATACATCTGAAATTACATTATTAATTTGATCTCGTTCTGAATGAATGGACCCCAAGAAGTAGTGTGCTGATTCACAAACCACTCTGAATGAGAAAGTGGATGATCTGATGGAGGATATCTACGATCCCTTACACTTTCAAACTTTCTGTAAATGGCTTTATGAGATTTGTCCCACTAATCCTCAGTCTTAGGCTCAACTGAGGAAAGGATTTTAGATTGTTCAGGTTTTGTCGCAGGAGAAACAGGAAGAATAAGAGTAAGATATTCAGATAGATTGAGATAGGGAAGGCCAAAGATTGCAGCAAATGTACACTTTTGAAGATATTAGTGTAGAGGGATTTTCTTCTGTGGCCTACTGAGAGAGAGTAGCACAGAGGAGGAAATAGAGCTTGAGAGGTGTGGGGTACAAGCTTTTTGGTGAGTTTTCTTTTCTTGGAGACAGGACTGAGAGATGGCTGAGAATTAGTCCTATGCATGTGAGAAGAAATAGATAGGGCTGTTCTGAGAATGGCCTCTTCAAATTCATCTTTGATATGGGTGACAGTAAGGCCAGTTGTACTACCACTCTCAGTTTAACACCCCGAAAATTCAGTAATTGAAAAATTAAAAATAAATTTAAATGATAGATTCAATATTAGTTAAATAACAAAAACAAACATACGTGCCATTATTGTACGTACAAAAACCCATTAGAAAATTCCATAAAAATCATAGCTCAACTCTAAATAAGACTCCCTAATAACTCACGAAGAAATTCGTGCAAAGGAAAATCGGATGAAATCAGATGGTCCAAGTTTAAGGCGTTTGAGACTGAGTATCGTAATCAAGGAATAAGTCGGAAAATCATTATCACATGTACTGAACGGAGTTCTAAATTATAATAAAAATTATGGATGGACTCTAAACAATTTGTGGGTATAGCCATAAAAGAAATTGGACCAATGGACAACTTATGACCCATGAACAAATTCAAGTATGAAAATAGTAAATGAATAAAAATGCTCAAATAAAAATGTTGAATAGAAATAAAATACAAGGCATAATTAAAATTCCCACATGTAGAATTAACCATTTGAAATATATTGGGTTAAGACAACTCTAAATGGGCCAAAGACTAAAACCCAATAGCAATAAACCCCAAAATTCGTAACCATAAATATGCAGAAAATAGAAAAGGGCAAATTAGGGTTAAATCATGGGTGGTTAGCCATGGATGGCAATCCAAAACGTGCCTTGACATGATGGGAAGGTTCCGAATGGTAATCCTACTCCAATTGGGTGAAGAATCCCCAAAGCATGGAAGGGACAAAGCCAAAACCGTAGGCCTCTTTTCTAGTCTGGTTAGGACTTGAAATTAAACCCTAATCATATAAATAATCACTCTACAACTAGTTGGGAAGGTTTACCATTGTGTTGGGGTTGTTTGGAGGTGAACTAGGGAACTAGAGGAGGAGGAGAACAGCCAGGAACCGAGCTTCTTCCCCAACTATTCTCTGCTTCGACCTGTGCAATCACCCATCTTAGAGCTACACAAAGGTAGGTGTTCTCGGGCTTAAAGTAAACATTGCACACACCATTGGAAAGAGCATCGAGTCTAGATTCATTTGCATGTATTTTCCCCACTTTCTATGCACCATGTGAGTCATATTAAGCATTTTTTAAGAGTCGCGTAAAGATAGGGCTTTATGTGTTCTTCATGTGTTTCACGCAAACTGAGGCCAAAGATCATGCAACCAAAGACATAGTTATCTTATACTCCCTGTTCCGAACAAGTTTCATGTTTACACTTTTGTCCCTAGAGCCCTAGATCATGAGATACAAGCGTTGCATGCATCGTGGTACCTGTTTTCTGCGTTCTCGGGCAAGAACATGATATGCGACGACACCAGACATCGCGTTCCCTGTTGCATGAACACGACGTATCTAAAATGCGACTGTGCCCTACGTCACGATTTTACCGTTGACTTGACCGCTCTGACACCTCAGACTGTGCGTCACGTGGGTTTTTGTGCCATGCATGAACGGGACGTCGTACTACGTCGTGATTCAGACCATTTTACCGCTCATACATTTTTGACAATTTTTATATTTGAAATTTGAAGTCCACTATTGAACGCGACGTAGGTATACATTGCGATTCAAAGGTCATCGCGCCATGTCGGTCTGTCGCGACATGGAGGTGATGACCCTAACCATCGCTTTTTGATCCTATAATCGATATGGCAATCGATTTCCGTGTAAAAGGCGACCACATGACCCGTCGCGATTTGAACGCGACGGGTAGGTCCGTCGCGATTTAGTAACCATGTATAGAACAACGTTTTGACTGTGTATGCTCCTTTGAAGTGCGACGACTGTGTCCGTCTCGATTTAAAGGCCAACCTGAGACTATGTTAAAGAGCTTTTCAGTCTAGCATATGCGCGTCCTTTTGTCATATCTTGTCATATAGTTATGCAATGGCCTAAAAGTGGTCAACCTACATAAAATCATAAGAATTTGAATATCTATTCAAGTGTTAATGATTGATTGATGTCATCTACCATGTGATCATGTGATTGATATATGCTTGTTCCATATTCTGACTTGTCCATAATTGAAATGTGATATATGTTAAAAGTACAACAACCATGTGGTAGATTGAATTGCATACATGTCATGCTTAGTTGTTATAAGCTTTTCATCTTGTTTAAAATCGATGGATTGTGGATTGAGACACGCTCTACACGTCACATTGCACATATAGGCAGCCCTTTCATGGGGAATTGGAAACTCTCCATCAGTCATTCCGTATCAACAGATTAGTGACCTTTTCTCTAAGACCTCCGTAAATCTCCGTACTCCATGGATTCCCTCATGGAGACCGAGTTGGTTGTACCAATGAAGTACGTGGAATGTAGAATGCACTTCTATTCTTATCTACTTCTCGTGAGAGTAATTTGATAACATTGAAAACAAACCATTAAATTTAAGGATTGAACTAATGAGAATAAGCTGTTATGCTGACGAAATTAATCTGGATTATGTCCCCTTGCATTGTTCTCCAGCATCATTGACATGATCTTTAGTTCATCATTGTCCATTGCTTGGAAAATCATGTTGGCCATAAATGAGTGAATGGAATTACTAGAAACTATTGGAACTTCGGTTCACAACTATGCCTATGGAAAGAGGGCCTAGTATCACGCCCCGACGCAGAATATCGGAATGCGTGGCAGTTGCAAGTAAACGGGTACAGAAAAAGTACTAGACATCAAACCATTACACAACAAATAATACTAAAGAAAATTCTTCTCATTAATAAAGTTTTAAATGTCTAGTTACAACCACTAATATCAGAGCTGTTTTAAAGGGCCTAATTTCATTGAAATAAAGCAAATGACTAAACTAAGACTCTATCATAGTACTAGGATACTAGGGTACTCTTGACATCACTCCTGGTCGTTCCCGTCCTCTTGAGTGTATAGTTCATCCTTGGTCTCACCTAAGAACACAACGACAAATAACGTAGGGTGAGCGATAATGCCCAGTAGGACTTAAATCTTAATAGTCAAACATGCTTTAAATAATTAATGCATTAAAAGGCAGAGTAACTAATGATAGAGCGAGAGAGTCAAGTAACGTGAGAGATAGCATGATAGCACGTGAACAAAATAGCACAAGTTTCCAAATATAGCAAGAGTGTCGAGTATAACACAAATAGCATGATGGTCATAGCACAAATAGCACAAAGTATAGCAATAGCACGTCGGGTATAGTATATCACTTTTGTCAATAGATAACGAGAGAACATAGCACTTTTTTATTGTCATTTAAATAGTCGAGATAGATAGCACTCGAGTGTAAAGCCAAACACTCTGATCATTTAACTCCCATGGGCACTAGCACTTTCGGGCGCACATTCCAGGACCAGATCGGGCCCTTTATATATTGCCAAGTATTGGTTATATTGTTTATCTTTAGACAATCAATAAATGGCCAATATATAGTACCAAGAAATAGATGAGAGCACTAGATGAATAGACGAGATAGTAGAGTGAACGTGAATAGATGAGCGAGTAGAGTATAGATGAGAGCTAGTGGACATTGCACATAACACGTCGAGTAAACAAGTGATAGTAACAGTCGCACAACACGCGCACTTGGTGTTGGCAGTCAGGTGGAACTCACGACCCTACCACTGGCCAAGTTAAGCACAGGTCCAGAGGTCCGGCATGATTCAAGATAAGAGCGAACTTCTAATAGCCGTTTGGATCATGTTGATCCCTAAAGAGTGTAATAGGTGTTAGGGTACAACCGGCTCGTTGATCATGTAGGAATCCATGGACAGAGGAGACCTGTGGAGGCCTTGAACAAAGACTCACTAGTCTGGCAGAAGGAGTATCCGACGGAGAGTTCGTCTAAGTCAAGAGAGAGTGTGTATATAGAAATCAGTGCTCGACGTTCTAGAGAAATTGTAGAACAGTGGAGTGTCGATAATGGTATTCCTAAAACAATGCGAGAAACGATAGACAAGTCTATTCAACATATGACAATTTAATTACATAAATTACCAGATACATTATGAAATATTTTCATGCCAAATTAAGCCATATTAGATGGTTCAAGTGTGTGCAGATGTTAAGAGAAATTATAGATAGAGAAAGATCATTTGCATGTATTTTAATCACACATAGAGGTTTAATTTATGACAAGGGTAAATTTCGGTGTGTATGACTGTTAGCAAAGTGTACACGTACTGTAGAGAGTCAGAGCATTGAAATTTGGGGGTTTTCATGCAAAAAATCAGATCGCGACGTACCCTAATGAGGGTCACGACGGGATCAACTGAGATCGCGATGGGGTCTTGTACAGGTCGCGACGGGCTCATGGGTTCAGGCAGACAGATCGTGACGGGGTCATTTGAAGGTCGCGACGGGCTCGTCAGATCGGGCAGCAGATCGCGACGACAGGCCCTGTTGCGATCAGATCATGACAGCAGGCTCTGTCGCGACGGCCCTGTGAATGCAGCCTATCGGGCCGTCGCATTCACAGGGACTGTGCTCGAGTCCGACAGGGACAAGAACAGTATACTAGATTACGGTCTGATAGGGTGACTCATAAAATCATAACTATTTGTATAAGCGATGAAAAATTATGAAACTAGTTCCGAATTGATCTAGACATGCATGGGTACTTACAGTAAATAGGAATTTGAAAACAAACAGAGTTTAGACATCTTTTAAACATGGGTAATCATGATGAACATGAAACAGTACATAGTTAAGATCAACAATTAAATTCGTAAGATAGGATGAATAAAATTAGGGCTTTTAGGGGCAAAAGATGCCTAACATGCATTAGTTCCTATAGTAAAAATCTCGTGGCATGGGGTTGAGTATACAAGGAGAACAAGAATTAAGATGAAGGGTCGGGCTCATGCTAATTGCAAAACATGAAAAGTCAAGAAGAAAATATTGACTCGATGAAAAATTATTAAACCAAAGGGCTTTTGTTCCCAAGGTTTAGATCAACCTACAGACGAAATTGATTTAGTTTTGCTCATGAGAATGCCTACCTTGGTCGTTTTCCTCTTCTAGGGCTAGATCTTGAAGAACGGGGTTGATGGCTTGAGAGCTCCTTCCCCCACGAGTTCTCCTCCTCCTTGGCCTCTCTTCCTGGTTCAGAAACCCTTGGCAACGAGCTAGGGCCGGCCATGGAGGTTTAAGAGAATATTTATGTCTCTTGGGTTTCTATTTCCTAATAGGACCCTAATTACTATTAAATTCCGAGATTTCCTATTTCTCTCACCCTTTCCAAGCTTGAGAACTTCTAATTAGGTTAGGATGGGAGCTAAATTCATGGCCAGCTACTGGGGTAGGTTTAGGAATCTAATTCCAACTCAAATTAGCTATTTAATGTATTAACTACCCCTTTCCTATTTAAGTAATAATTTAGTTACGAATTTAGGGTATCTTCCTATTATCTCTCTTTTAAAAATATCTATTTTGGCCCACTAATTTCTAATGGGTCTATTTAACAAAGCCCATTACTTCTTTTTATTTAATGGGTTTTATTTAATTCTATTTTATTTGATTTACTAATTGCTTTTATTTCTATTATTATTAAATTTTTATTTTTCAAAAAATCCAGGTTGCTACACCCAGTTTGGTCCTGGGAGGAGCACCCGAAATTCTTATAAATCACGAGAGTATATGATCCATTGAGGTGTCTGGCAATCACCTAATTGAATGCAATATTGATCTGGGTAATTTCCACACTGTTATTGAATGATTGAATGATTGATTGAATTGTTATATGTAAAATGGCCAAATCTATTGTACATGTCATTGTTATTGAATCCTACATGTCATTATCCATTGGAGTTCTATGGAATTCAACTTGGGAAACCTATTGTACATGCTGCATGCTATTGAATCTCTTCTATATGTCAAGTGATTGTAATGTCATCTATCTCATTGATAATCATTCCGTCCTATATGAGAATTGTCATGAATGTTACTAAACAATTTCATACATGTTATAGCTTGAAATCATTTCCATCGTTATTGTCATGAGCATTGCATGATAGTGTTGCCACTATTAACATGTTAATTACGTAAAGCATACCCGCACCATGAGATATAAATCCAACTGAGCGCTAGTGTGCTCACACCTACTTTCCTTAATATTTTTAGGTAATGAATATTATGAGAACCTGGAAAATGAAGGGACTGAGGATGAGTGATGAGCTACTCAACTGTACCCGTCCACATAGCTAGTCAGCCAAGAAGAGTCGTACTGAAGAGTCTGTAATAGTTAGTTTCCTTTTATTGAGTCATATGTACTGGAAATACAATATTGGGCCATATGTTTGGCTCTGATGATGTAAGATGGTTAAAATAGTTGATGGAATGAAATAAAGATTATGTTGGTTGGAAATATTATTGTCTTTAACCTTGTGTTAATATTTAGTTGTACTCTGAATTACTCGACTGTGATACACATACTTGTTTCATTCACGCGCTCGACGTTTATTTTCCGCTGCTAAATGTCAGGGCGTGACAGTTGGTATCAGAGCCTAGGCTTCCCTTAAGTTCAATGCAAATAGAAATTTTTTAGGCTTAGTCAAAACTAAATCCCATGTGTCAACTTGTCAAAAAACCAATAGTAAGATTGGGGTAGAAACACAGGCTAAGTCATTTGTTAGAATTACGTAGTGATGAAGTTAACATCTAATGATCATAATGTGGTTATCTTGAAGGATTGCAATGGCCGCTGCATGTGAGAGAGACTTGTAGAGGACGATCGATACCTTAACCCGGGCACTATTACAAGCTACTCAGGGTAGAACTGAAACTCAGGGAGATCTCCATAGGAATTTCTGGAGTATGAACCCACCCAGGTTCGGGGGTAGCACTGATCCGGACGAGGCTGAGCACTAGCTCCAAGAGATAGAGTGTGCGTTCCGTGTGATGGGATGCATTGATGAGAATAAGGTTACTCTAACTACTTATCAGCTAGAGAGGGAAGCACGTGCTTGGTGGGAGTCGATCGAGGCTACATTAGGTGATGCCCAGGCCACTTATGCACAGTTCAAGTAGTACATCAACAACAAGCAGTTCTTTGACAGAATACAATAAAGGAAGGCGGCGAAATTTGCCAATATGAAGCAATGGAGTCTGTCTGTAGCTGAGTACGAAGCCCAGTTATCTAAGCTGGCTCGTTATGCCCCACACTTGGTCCAAACCAAGCGGTTGAAGGCCAAGAAGTTCATGAGCTATCTAAGGCCCTAGTACATCACCCAATGGGACCAATGGATCTGTAGACATATCATGAGATGGTTAGACAAGCGTTACTATTAAGGACTCACTAGCCATTGTAAGACCGGGCCCTCATGGGCCCTTGGTCCTTTCCTCAGAGTCGCGATGGCCACCTTGGTTATGACATGGTCGTGCCAGGGGAGCCCGTCGCAATAGGGTTTGAGTGGCGATACACCTGGCAATCGCATTCTGGTCGCAATAAGGATGGGCATCGTGTTCTTGTCGTACCGTCTGAGGCCATGCGACTGCTTTTCTAACCGATCTGACCGTTGTCTTGTGTGTCAGAATGGTCTTCTCGGGTGTCAGGTGCATAGAACATTGACGCGATCCGGCAGACCGTCACGTTAAGGTTTTCCAAGTCTTCGAGGTTTGACTACTTTTGGTGTTGTGCTGGGCCAGGCAGTCGCGACATGGTCGCGGCGCTCTGGGGTGTCGCAACATGACTGCTGTCGTGCTGGCCCGACCGTCGCGTCTTGGGGCCCATCGATTTAAAACCAAGGCCAGAGCCCCATTTGCCCACTTCTCCCTTTCCTTCTCCTCTTCTTTCTTCTTCTTCCTCCTCTGAGCTCTCTCTCCTCTGGAAGTTTCTTGGCGTGCTTGAGGTGCTCATGGTGGGAGGTGATGCCCGTTCATGTAGGTGGTGTTATCGTGGAGCTTGGAGTGAGGAGGATGTGGCCATTCCGACGTGAAGGCCCCAACGGGTCGGATCTACTCTTGGAGGTAGGGACCCTTGACTCCTTTTGTTCTAAGCATGCTCCCTTCCCCTGTGAGAGGGTGATTTCTCCGTGGTTTGAGGGTTGTGGGGTGTGAGGATCATGCTCGTGGTGAGTGAGGTTTCCCTTCGAGCGTATATTCCTTGTAATCCATGTCTTGTGGGGTTGAGGGTGGTTTGCATGATTTAAAGGCTTTCCTACATGTTTAGCATGGTCCCCTACCCCTTGTGGTGTGTTTGTATCGATTTTGGGGTGGTCCTTTGGAGGACTATACCGGGATGCCCCTTGGCTGAGAACGGGACCTGTATAGAGGTCGCGACACACATGGTCGCGACAGCTCAGGCCTTCACGACTATGTCGCGGCAGACTGACGTGACGGCCCGATGCGTCGCGACAACACCAGAGACAGGTAAGTCTTGCGGATTTCTGTTTTGTATGGAGTCTTTGCCATTTTGCTTGTTACTATACCCGTAGCACGAGTGCCAGTTCGCTAGTACGGTCCTACACTAGTCATTTGCCCGATACTCAACACTTGAGGACTTGTCTAGTGAGAGAGGTTGTTATTATTGCCTGGGACCCCCATCCCCGTGTGTCTTACTCTGGGCAGCGGGCGTGCTCGAGTCACAGACTCTGGAGCGGAGGGGGAAAAGGTGGTTAGGACAGTGGTGTGGAGTCATTTGCAGAGCCCTCGTGGTTGGTCTGTGATGCCGAGGTCATTTGGAGTCCTTCTCGGCGCAGGCCAAACAGTCCTTTTCTCACTACCTTCCTGTTTGTGGCCCCGGAAACCGCTGAGAGAGGCCAGGCGTGGGACCGTAGTCTATCCAGACGACAACGGTTACTATTGTGTCACTTGTGTTTCTGCCTTACTCTAATGAGACATGGAGGTGGGGACCTGGGTCAAGGATAAGGCATCAGTGGACGCACCTGACTAGTTGACCAGTGGTAGTGTTTTCCATAGCTAATGTCTGTTGTCCAGGCAGGGTTCTCTCTATTTGCGTTGCCAGCCGTGTGTTGGTCACGTCATGTAGGTTCTCCGGAGTTTCCGACCGTGTTGTCCTTGTGTTCCATTGCTAGTTGGTAGGTTCGCTTCCGCTCTTTTCTTTTTAGGTAGAAGATATAACTATTGTCTTCTACCTGTTAGAGCCAATATGAGATTGGTAGTCCCTACTGAGCTTCTGTTGTGAAGCTCATCCCTTCCTTTTTCCAGGTGAGACTTCTCAGCAGTGGCAGGGCACATGCCGGGCGGAGGAGACAGGTCGGTAGTCATCATCCCCGTAGCTAGCATTGGTTTCTCCTTTTAGTTGTACGTCACCCTCGGGGTATGCCCCTAAGAAACTTGTTCTCCCCCCTTTTTACTTGTACTAGTTGTGTGTGTTGGGACTGTACCTGGAGCAATACGTAGCAATCTCGCTCTTCTTTCTACTTCCACATGTGTGCTCATAGTTAGCAGTTGACGTTTATTTCCTTTACATATTCTATTAGACATGTGTTATAGCCCTTCCGGGTCCTTGGATCTGTGGGCGGCGACCGCGAAAATCGGGTCCTCAGCTTAGGCCGAGGGTCGGGTTCTCGGGGTCGTTATAGTTGGTATCGGAGCAAGAGTCTGATAGGACTTGTAGCAGATTTAAACTGCAACAGAAAGTCCCAACAGTAGTACAAGTACACTGCTAGCCGCCCAAGTTGGTATTGTTAACCTTGTTGGTTGTGTGTCATGCAGGAAATGGCTGCGCCCAGGCGTAGGCAGGCCAGAGAGCTGATGGAGCAGTAGGATGAGTCAGATATTCCTGCGCAGGTGTAGGTTCAAGAGGATGTGTCAGTGGAGGAGTCCGTGGCATAGCCTCAGAGAGCAGCGGCAGCATCAGCCTCAGCCACATTAGTATATAGATTGGTTTCCTTTGGCCAAGAAGTTCTTTAGGACCCTGTACCAGAGAGTGTGGCAGCCTGGGTATGTAGCAGTAGGATGCTAGCCTCGAGTACCTCCCCCAACAGTACTAGAGTAGCAGGCAGATCTGCAAGTGGAGTAGCCAGCAGTTCCGCAGGCGTCGGGTACTGGGAGTACTCGGGCCGATCGGAGGAGGACGGTAGTCACTGAGGATAGGACTGCCCTCTTGGAGAGGTTCTTCCGTCTCTGACCACCGATGTTCTTCAGTGAGTATGATCCAGACAAGGCAGAGAGCTAGACGCACGAGTTGGAGCGCACGTTCGAGACCATGGAGTGCACCGTGTTGAACCAGGTCAGACTAGCAGTGTATCAGCTCAAGGGACCAGCCCATGAGTGGTGGAGAGTGCAGTGGCAGACCCACATTCCAGGGCAGCATTTGGATCAAATCACGTGGCAGTGATTTTTGGGGGTCTTTCATGGCGAGTATTTTCCTGATTATGCTCGACGTGAGAGACGAGATCAGTTTCACAAATTCGTTTAGGGTGATCTAACAGTTACTCACTACCACCAGAGGTTTGTCCGGTTGCTGAGGCATGTTCCTCATGTTGCATGTAGCAAGCAGGCTTGTGGAGAGAGGTTTATTGCAGGACTGAGGCCAGATATGAGGTGGGGCGTGACTACTCATATGTGTGGCACTTTGGGAGAGGCTGTGGCTAAGGCTACCGCCTTGGAGAGAGAGACCTGGTAGCCCCAGCAGCAACAGCAGAGAGGAGCCTCTTCTTGGTCCTCATCGTACCAGTGTCCCGCAAGTACTCACGGTAGTGCGACTTCTTCTTCTTCGGGCTCGGGCAGTTCGGGTAGTTCCGGTTTGTGCTCGAAGTTCAGGCAGATGACTACTCGCAGGGGTGGACGGAGTCGGCAGCAGAAGCGTCAGTCGAGGTTTGCGGAGTAGTCGGTCCAACAAGGAGCTTAGCAGGGCAGGCAAGAGGTAGTCTGTTACACTTGTGGTTTTCGGGCCACTTCAGGAGGGATTGCCCGATGGGCAAGTCCAGCAGCCACAACAGCCAGTACAGTACACACAGCAGCTACCGCAGTACCAGTTCCCTCCTCACTAGCAGGCACCTTATCAGTAGCAGCAGGGACAATATCATTTGCAACCTTACCAGTTTCAGCAGCATCAACAGCCTTAGTAGTTCCAGCCATACCAGTAGCAACAGCAGTTTCCGTAGCACCAGCAGCCCCAGCTGGCGCCGCAGCGTGGGCGTGGATGTTGTCGTGTGATGGCTCTTACCAGGGAGCAGGCTGAGGCGTCGAACCTTGTTATAGGTACCTTGCCTATTCTTGGTAGAACTGCTCATGTTTTGGTTGATCACGGTGCTTCCCTTTGTTTTGCTTCCGAGAAGTTTTACGAGTCTCTGGTTCGTCATACCGTTGAGAGGCAGTGTGATGTGATGGTCGATCTCCTGTCCGGTGATTACATACATTCTTTCGGTTACATGGAGGGCATCACAGTTGAGGTCCAGGGGCACCAGTTGCCGACCAGGTTGTACGCATTGCAGCTTCGTGACTTTGACGTCATCCTGGGCATCAACTGGTTGGAGGCTCACTCAGCTGTGGTGGATTGTCAGTGGAAGACTGTTCGATTTGAGATACCTGGAGTGCCCATTCTCTGCTTCTGAGGTATCCGGTCTACCCGTCGATCTTTTATTTCCATCTGTAAAGCTCGTCATTTGATCGGCGATGGTTGTGTAGCATATCTTGCTTCTGTTTGTTCCTTGGAGCCTAGCGGGTCGTCAGTTTCTGATGTGCTTGTTGTTCTTGAGTTCTCTGATGTTTTTCTAGAGGACCTACCTGGATTACCGCCAGAGCGGGAGGTAGAGTTCTCCATTGAGCTTTTGCCTGGTACGATGCCTTTATCTAAGGCACCTTACCAGATGGCTCCGACTGAGTTGCACGAGCTGAAGCGCCAGTTGCAGGAGTTGTTTGAGCTGGGTTTCATCCATCCAAGTCGTTTGCCGTGGGGAGTGCCAATGCTGTTTGTGAGGAAGAAGGATGGCAGCTTGAGGTTGTGCATCAATTATAGGCAGCTGAACCAGGTGATAGTGAAGAACAAGTACCAATTGTTGAGGATCGATGACTTGTTTGATCAGTTATAGTCAGCCAAAGTGTTCTCGAAGATTGACTTGAGATCAGGCTACTACCAGTTGAGGATTAGAGAGTCAGATATTGGCATGACAGCTTTCCGTTCGAGGTAAGATCACTTTGAGTTTGTCGTGATGCCGTTTGGGCTCACGAATGCACCCACAACTTTTATGGAGTTGATGCATAGGGTGTTCAGTGAGTCCCTGGACAGGTTTGTGGTCATCTTTATAGATGACATTTTGGTCTACTCGGCTTCGGAGGAGGAGCATGAGGAGCATCTAAGGATCATGGTAGAGACATTGCGGAGTTACAAACATTATGCCAAGTTCGACAAGTGTGAATTTTGGTTGAGGGAGGTGCACTTCTCGGGCACGTGATCTTTGGTTCTGGTGTGGCAGTGGACCCTGCCAAGGTTGAGGCAATGTTATCTTGGGAGCAGCCCACTTCAGTGTTAGAGGTTCGCAGCTTTCTGGGTTCGACAGATTATTATAGGATATTCATCCAAGATTGCATAGCCATTAACTAGATTGACTAGACTTGAGGCCAGATTTGTTTGGACTGAGGACTACGAGCGGAGTTTCCAGGAGCTGAAGACGAGGTTGACTTCAGTGCCAGTGTTAGTCTTGCCATCAGGAAGCGGAGGCTTTGTGGTCTACACTAATGCGTCGAGGTCAGGTTTGGGTGCGATGTTGAAGCAGCATGGTGGGGTCGTTGCCTATGCTTCTCGGCAGTTGAAGAGGCATGAGGAGAACTACCCTACCCACGACTTGGAGTTGGAAGCATTGGTGTTCGCTCTGAAGTTGTGGAGGCACTATTTGTATGATGAGGCGTTTCAGATCTTCACCGACCATCAGAGTTTGCAGTATATTTTCACTCAGAAGGATTTGAACTTGAGGCAGCGCAGATGGATAGAGTACTTAAAGGACTACGACCTTACCCTTTCCTATCACCCGAGAAGGGCTAACGTCATGGCGGATGCTTTGAGTAGGCATGTTCGCTTGAGTTCGTTGATGGTCAGAGAGTGGAGGTTGTTTGAGGACTTGTCTCAAGAAGTTTTCTACCCTTCGAGGCCCAGAGACCGTGCAATGATGGCCAGTTTGTCAGTTCACCCTTCAGTGTACCGTCAGGTGCTGGAGGCACAATAGGCAGACTTAGAGTTGGCAGATATTTTGTAGATGCCAGATGTTGAGCTGGATGAGGATAGTGAGGTCAGGTTCAGAGGCAAATTGTAGGTTTCTTGTGATGTGCACTAGGTGCTATTGTCAGAGGCACACCGGTTGAGGTATGTTGTTCATCCTGGTTCCACCAAGATGTATCATAACCTGGAGAGGTTCTTCTGGTGGCCAGGGATGAAGAAGGGCGTGGCAGAGTTTGTCGCTCATTGCCTTACCTGTCAGTAGGTGAAGGCTGAGCATCAGCATCCGGGTGGTAAGCTACAGTCGTTACCCATTCTCGAGTGGAAATGGGACGACATCACCATGGACTTCATGGTTGGTTTTCCATGTACTCGGCAGAGGCATGATGGTATTTTGGTGATGGTAGATCGGTTGACCAAGTCAGCGCACCTTCTTCCAGTCAAGATGTCTTCGTTAGTGGACAGGCTCGCCATACTGTATGTGGACCGAGTTGTTCCGTTGCACGGAACCCCACTTTCGATTGTTTCCGGCATAGATCCAATGTTCACTTCTGGGTTTTGGCGCAGTATGCAGAGAGCTCTTGGTACAGAGTTGAGACTGAGTTCAGTGTATCACCCACATTCAGATGGGCAGTCATAGAAGACTATTCAGACTTTGGAGGATATGCTGAGAGCATGCTGTTTGGTCTTGAGTTGCACCTGGGAGTCCCACCTTCCGATGGTAGAGTTTGCATACAACAACAGTTATCACTCAAGCATTGGAATGGCACCATACGAGACTTTTTATAGTTGGTTGTGCAGGACACCAATTCACTAGTTCGAGGTAGGTGAGAGGCAACTTTTGGGGCCAGAGATGGTACAGCAATGTGCAGACATGATCAGACTGGTCAGGCAGAGGCTTCAGACAGTACAGAGTAGACAGAAGAACTATGCAGATGTCCGCAGGAGGCCGTTTCAGTTTAGGTGGGTGACCTTATGTTCTTGCGGGTTTCGCCGACCAAGGGTGTCATGAGATTTGGTAGGAAGGGAAAGCTCAGTCTGAGGTATATTGGGCCTTTCCCTGTTTCAGAGAGGATCGACGAGGTTGATTACTGGTTGGGTCTTCCGGTAGAGTTGGCAGGTGTGCACAGTGTCTTTCACGTGTCGCAGCTCAAGAGGTACGTTGTAGATCCATCGCACATGTTGGATTACTCACAGCATGAGGTAGCGCCAGACTTGTCAGTGCCAGAATACCCAGTCAGAGTTGTGGACCGCAGAGTGCAAGAGTTGCGCTGGAGGCAGATTCCACTAGTCAAGGTTGTCTGGGAGAACCGTGTTTATGGCAAGGCCACGTGGGAGCGCAAGGATGAGATGAGAGAGCAGTTCTCGTATTTGTTTGATTGATCGGTATGTTATTTTCCTTTTTATGTTGCTTCCTATTGAAACTGAGTTTCTCTATAATTTCAAGGACGAAATCTCTTTAAGGGGGGTAGGATGTAAGACCCGGGCCTCATGAGCCCTTGGCCCTGTCCTCAGGGTCGCGATGGCCACCCTGGTCACGACATGGTCACGCTAGGGGAGCCCGTCGTGATTGGGTTTAAGTGGCAACACACCTGGCCGTCGCATTCTGGTCGCGACAAGGATGGGCGCCGCGTTCTTGTCGCACCGTCTAAAAGTGATGCGACTGCTTTTCTGACCGATCTGACTACTATCTTATATGTCAGAATGCCATTGTAAGGTGTCAAGTGCGTACAGTGTTGACGCGACCTGGCAGACCGTCGCGTTAAGGTTTTCCTGGTCTTTAACGTTTGACTACTTTTGGTATCATGCCGGGCCAAGTGGTCGCGACATGGTCACGGCGCTATTGCACCGGCCTGACCCGTCGCGTCTTGGGGCCCATCGGTTTAAAATCGAGGCCAGCACCCCATTTCCCCCTCTCTCCCTTTCCTTCTCCCCTCCTTTCTTCTACTTCCTATTCCGAGCTCTCTCTTCTCTGGCAGTTTCTTGGCGTGCTTGAGGTGCTCGTGGTGGGAGGTGATGCCCCGTTCGTGTAGGCGGCGCGATCGTGGAGCTTGGAGTGAGGAGGAGGTGGTCATTCGATGTGAAGGCCCCAACGGGTCGGCTCTACTCTTGGAGGTAGGGACCCTTGACTCCTTTTGTTCTAAGCATGCTCCCTTCCCCTGTGAGAGGGTGATTTCTCCATGGTTTGAGGGTTGTGGGGTTTGAGGATCATGCTCGTGGTGAATGAGGTTTCCCTTCAACCATATATTCCTTGTAATCCATGTCTTATGGGGTTTAAGGGTGGTTTGTATGATTTAAAGGACACTCCCCTTGTGGTGTGTTTGTATCAGTTTTGGGGCGGTCCTTGGGAGGACTATACCGGGATGCCCCTCGGCTGAGAACGCGACATGTATAGAGGTCGCGACACCATCACGATAGCTCGGGCCGTCGCGACTGTGTTGCGGCAGCCTCGGGCATAGCGACAGTGTCGCGATGGCCCGATGCATCGCGACAATAGCAGAGATAGGTAAGTCTTATGGAGTTCCTTTTTCTATGGAGTCTTTGTTGTTTCCACTTCTTACTGTACCTGTGGCACTAGTGCTAGTTCCTTAGTATGGTCCTACACTAGTCGTTCGCACGGTGCTCAGCACTTGAGGGCTTGTCCCATGAGAGAGGTTGTTACCGTTGCCTAGGACCCTTGTCCTCGCTTACCTGTTGAGGGAGTACTCCAGGCGGCGAGCGTGCTCGAGTCATAGACTCTGGAGTGGAGGGGAAAATGGTGGTTAGGACAGCGACGTTGAGTCATTTGCAGAGCTCTCGTGGTTGGTCTGAGACGCCGAGGTCATTTGGAGTCCTTCCCGGTGCAGGCCAGTGAGTCCTTTTCTCACTGCCTCACTCTTTGTGCCCCCGTAACTGCTTAGAGAGGCCAGGCGTGGGACCGTAGTCTGGCCAGACTATGGCGGTTACTGTTGTGTTACTTGTGTTCTTGCCTCACTCTGACGAGACGTGGAGGTGGGGACCTAGGTCGAGGATAAGAAGTTAGTGGACGCACTTGACCGGTTGACTAGTGGTAATGTTTTCCGTAGCTAGTGTCTGTTGTCTAGGCAGGGTTCTCTCTGTCTGCGTTGCCAGCCGTGTGGTGGTTACATCGTGCAGGTTGTCCGGAGTTTCCGACCGTGTTGTCCTTCCGTTCTTGTGCTAGTTGGTAGCTTCGCTTCCACTCATTCCTTTGTAGGTAAAAGATATAACTGTTGTTATTTAATTAATTATATATATATGTTCTTTTGCCTGTTAGAGCCAGTAGGAGATTGGTAATCCCTACTGAGCATCTGTTGTGAAGCTTATCCCTTCCTTTTTCTAGGTGAGACTTCTCAGCAGCAGCAGGGCGCACGCCGGGCAGAGGAGACAGGGCGATAGTCATCGTCCCCGTAGCTAGCAGTGGTTTCCCCTTCTAGTTGTACGTCACCCTTGGGGTATGCCCTTAAGGGACTTGTTCTCCCCCCTTTTTACTTGTACAAGTTGTGTGTGTTGGGACTGTACATAGAGTGATACGCAGCTGTCTCGCTCTTCTTTCCGCTTCTGTGTGTGTGATCCTAGTTAGCAGTTGACGCTTATTTCCTTTACATATTCTCTTAGACATGTGTTATAGCCCATCCGGGTCCCCGGATCCGTGGGCGGCGATTGCGAAAATCGGGTCCTCGGCTTGGGCCGAGGGTCGGGTTCTCGGGGTCGTTACAGCCATGGCCGATAGCATTAAGAGCAGTATAGTGAGCAAGGGAGCATTCAACACTACTAGAACCCCTCACTACAACCACAATGAAAGCAAGAGACCAAATGGGGGAAGCAGCGCAATTAAAGACAAGAAGATCAAGGTGGAAGAGGAACCAATCATAGAGTATTGTAAATTCCGCGATAAGTCAGGACATCGAGTGTAGCACCCCAGAAAATTCAGTGGTTTAAAAATTTTAATAAATGGAAATAAATCATTTATGTATTATCAGAATGGTAGAACATACGTACCACTACCGTACATGCAAGAACACATCGGAAAATTCTGTAAAAATTATAAATGAACCCCAAACATTATTCCTAAGTGTTCCACGATGGAATTCATGCAACGAAAAATCCAATTGGCCAAGTGTATGTCACATTGTGACTAATTATCCAAATTAGGAAACAAAGTCGGAAAATCGTTAACATGGAAATATGACATGATAAAAAATTAAATAACATGTTGGAGAGATTTCCAATATCATGTATTGATGACCCATTATCATAATTGGGCCAACGGATCACCTTTGGCCCAAGAATAAAAGGAAGGAAGAAAAATACATGGAAATTCGTAACCCTAATTTAACTGAAAGTAGAAAGAGGTAATTAGGGCAAATTCTAAGGTAGTTAGGCTTTCTTGGCAACCCAATTTCGTGGCTAACCATGGTGGGAGGTTTCCTAAAGCCTCACACACACTATTGGGATGAGAAATCATCAAAATATGTAAGGTGGGAAGCCAAAACCGCACCATCCTTTCCTTCACCCAATGGGACTTCTAAAACACACTAGATACATATATGCATGCTATGAAACCCTAGGGGATGATTTTACACATTTCTGGGGTCGTGGAAGGCTGTTCATGAGCACCCAAAGGAGGATGAAACTGCCCCAACTCGAAGCTTCTTCCTTGCTGTGTTTCTGCATCGACCTGTGCAGAGTGCCCTTCTTGGAGTCGACCAAAGGTAGGCCAAACCCTAACCAAACCTTACAAGACATATACCCCTGGAAGGTGGGTCCAGTCTAGTTCCTAATCCCATTGGTTTGCTCAATTTGATCCATAGGATCGAGAGTATTAAGCGTTCTCCAACAAGCGGTCAGAACGAGGATTGTCTAGAGAATGAGACTTCTTCAACCCAAAAGTTTGGTGATCTCAAGATAAATACCTATAAATCATATAGTAATGTATAGAGCATCGAGTCCACTGTCATGTGCAAGTGATTTCATTGATTTTCATTGAGTATATCTTGAGTTTTAAGCGTTTTGCCAAAGTCGCGCATGTTAATGACTTTTCACGTTCATGTCAATTTCTCACACACCATGAGGCCAACTTTAATGATTCCAAAACCATAGTTCTATTCTCTTCCATGTCCCCAACAAGTTTCATGTCGAGACTTTGTCCCAAAAGCTCTAGTTTAGAAGTTATAAGCGTTGAATGAATCGAGTGCATGTTTTCTGCGTTTTCGGGCAAGATCCCAAAACGAGACGGGACCAGGCGTCGCATTTTGTCTTGCATGAACGCGACGCATGAGCCCAACACATTCATGTAAATTGCGACCGTGCCATACGTCATGATTTTAAGTGCGGCCGTACGGCTCTTGTGCCTCGAACTGTGAGCAGCGTGGTTTTTAGCGCCTGCATGAAACGCGACGTGGAACCCCGTCGCGATTCAGACTATTTTCCCATCAAGGATTTCAAACGATTCTTATATTGTTATTTTAAACACATTTCATGAACACGATGGGGTAACCCGTTGCGATTCAAGAATTAAGGTGACGACATTGGCCGTCGCGATTTTGATCTTTACATGTATGCCTTATTTCGACTGTACATAGTGTTTTAAATGCATCGACTGTCTCCGACGTGGATTTCTAGGCCTACTCGAGATCTATTTTTACAGTGTTTAATGTTAGTCTTGCATGATATGTTCTTAGGATGCATTGTGTAGTATGTCTAATGGCCTAAAAGCCAGCAACCCATGTGAAAAACATAATAATGTGAAGACTATTCTAATTGTTCATTAATGCTATGATTTACTGTTGCAAACTATTGATTGAATCATCTATTGTTCTAGCTTGTTAAAGTGATTAATTGTTATCTTAAAATGTTGCTACCCATGTATAATTAAATGCATAGTTCATCTCATGCTATCATGTTAATTGTTTTCCGCAAGTTTAAAACCGATGGACTGTGGATTGAGACATGCTCTACACGTCACTTTGCACATATAGGCAGCCCCTTCATGGGGAATTGGAAGCTCTCTGTCAGTCATTCCGTATCGATGGACTAGCGACCTTTTCTCTAAGACCTCCGTAAATCTTCGTACTTCATGGATTCCCTCATGAAGACGGAGTTGGTTGTACCATGAAGTACCCAGAAGATAGAATGCACTTCTCTTCTTATCTTCTTCTCGTGAGAGTGATTTGATAACATTGAAACCAAGCCATTAAATGTAAAGATTGAACTAATAAGAATAAGCTTTTATACTGCCGAAATTAGTCTAGATCAAGTCCTCTTGGATTGTTCTGTATCATCATTGACATGATTATTAGTTCATCATTGTCCATTACTTTGAAATTCATGTTGCCATAAATGAATGAATGTAATTACTAGAAACTATCGGAACTTCGGTTCACAACTTTGCCTGTGCAAATAGGGCCCTGTTTGCTCCTGGGAGGAGCACCCGAAATACTTATAATCGCAAAAGTATATAACCCATTGAGGTGTCCGGCAATCACCTAATTGAATGAAACATTGATTTGGGTAATTTCCAAATGTTATTGAATAAATGATTCATTGATTGATTGAATTGATTGAACTATTATATGTGAAATGGCCAAATCTATTATACACATCAATGTTATTGAGTCCTACATGTCATTGTCCATTGGAGTTCTACGGAATTCAATTTGAGATATCCATTGTACATGCTACGTGCTATTGAATTTTCTCAACATGTCAAGTGATCGTTCTGTCATCTATCTCATTGATAATCATTCTGTCCTATATGAAAATTGTCATACTCGTACATGCTGTAGTTTGGAATTGTCACTATCATTATTGTCATGAGCATTTGCATGATGGTATTGCCAATGTTAACGTGTTAATCACGTAAAGTATGCCAACACCATGAGATGTAAATCCTACTCGGCGCTAGTGCGCTCACACCTGCTTTCCTTAATATTATCAGGAGATGAATATAAAGAACTGGAAAATGATGGGACTGGGGACGAGTGATGAGCTGCTCAAGCGTACCAGTCTACTTAGCATGTCAGTCATTGAACTAGAGTTCATAGAGTCTGTAATAGATAGGTTATTTCATTAGATGTCATATGTAGTTGAGATACAATATTGGGCCATATGTTTGGCTCTGACTATGTAAGGTGTTTAAACTAGTTGATGGAATGAAATAAAGATTATGTTGGCTGGCAATCTATTGTCTTTAGTCTCGTGTTATATTTAGTTGTTACTTTGATTTACTCAACTGTGATACGTACGCTTGTATCGTTCACGCTCTCGACGTTTATTTTTCGCTGGTAAATGTCGGGGCATGATAGTTGGTATCAGAGCCTAGGCTTTCCCTTAATTTCTAGGCAAACAGGAAATTGTTAGGCTTAGTCAAAACTAAATCCCATGTGTCGACTTGTCAAAAAAACCAACAGTGAGATTGGGGTAGAAATACGGGCTAAGTCATTTTGTTAGAATTAAGTAGTGATGAAGTTAATATCTAATGAACATAATGTGGTTATCTTGAAGGATTGCAATGGCCGCTGCACGTGAGACAGATTTGCAATGGACAATCAACACACTGACCTGGGCATTACTTCAAGCCACTCAGGGTAGAGCTGAAACTCAAGGAGATCTCCACCGGAACTTCCAAAGCATAAACCCACCTAGGTTTGGGGTAGCACTGACCTGGATGAAGTTGAGCACTGGCTCAAGGAAGTTGAGCATGCGTTCCGTGTGATGGGATGCACTGATGAGAATAAGGTTACTCTAGAGGGAAGCATGCACCTGGTGGGAATCGATCGAGGATACACTAGGTGATGCCCAGGCAACCTGGAAACAATTTAATGAGTACTTTAACAACAATTACTTCATTGATAGAGTACAAGAGAGGAAAGCGGCAGAGTTTGCCAATCTGAAGCAATAGTGTCTGTCCGTAGCTGAATACGAGGCCCAGTTCTCTATGCTAGCTCGTTATGCCCCATGCTTGGTCCAAACCAAGCGGTTAAAGGCCAAGAGATTCATGAGCAGTCTAGGGCCCCAATACATCACACAATTGGGACCGATGGATTTACAGACTTATGCAGAGATGGTGAGGAAGCATTGTTACTGGAGGATTCGCTCGCTATTGCGAAGAATATCAAGAATAGCATGATCAAGAGAGAGTAGGGAACTAGATCAAAGAGGCCACGGCTGTTGTCGGGACAACGAGGCGGATGGGCCAAGGTGGAAATCAGCAGGTGAAGAAGTTCAAGGATGGAGGTAATCAACAAGCCCCCACCAACAAAGAACCATGCAAGCATTGTGACAAGACTAGTCACAAGTCCGAGGACTGCTGGAAAGCACTAGGGAGGTGCTTGCACTGCGAAAGCTAGAATCACAATATCTCGGCATGTCCGTGCATGACGAACCAAACACAGGCAGCTCAAGGAGGCCAGAAGCACCAAGGTAGGTTGCAGGCAGTACAAGAACCGACTACATCGGAGGAAGGTGGTGTGGTTGAAGGTACACTTACTATTTTATCTTGTTCTACATTTGTTCTATTTGATACGAGAGCTACTCATTCTTTCATATCCCAAACCTTTACTGATACCTTATCTATAAAACTCATTCCAATGAAATCTGGGATAGTCGTGTCAACCTCTATTAGACCAGGCACTAAACTTAGAAACCACTTTTCATGTAGCGAAGTGTTGATTGAAAGTCAAAATCTACCTACAAATTTAATATGCATGAACATGGAGGGTTATGATGTGATTCTAGAAGCAGATTGGTTGTCTGAACATGGGGCTAGTGTCAACTGTAAGAGGAGTCCGGTGACATTTAGTCAACACCCAAAGCTAGTGTTCTCGGGAGATAGGAACCGCAGGAAACTGTTCCTCATTTCTGCACTACAAGCCAAGAGGATGGATGAGGAAAGGTTGTATAACCTTTCTAGCTGCTGTTATCACCACGAAGAAGGAAGTCAAGATTGAGGACATCCATATTGTCAACGAGTACGCTGATGTATCCCCGAAGACTTCCCAGGAATCCCTCCTGAGAGAGAGGTGGATTTTACCATTGAGTTGATCCATGGAGCAGCACTAGTATCTAGGGCACCATATAGAATGTCCCCCGCAGAAATGAAGGAGTTAAAGGAGCAACTGATGGAACTACTAGAGAAAGCATTTATTCGACCAAGCACATCACCATGGGGTGCACCTGTTCTCTTTGTCAGGAAGAAGGATGGGTCAATAAGGTTGTGCACAAACTACATGCAATTGAACCAATTGACAATTAAGAACAAATATCCCCAGACAAGGATTGATGAATTATTTGATCAACTGTGTGGAGTTAAATATTTCTCAAAGATAGATCTCAGATCCGGCTATCATCAATTGAGGATCAAAGGAGATGATATACACAAGACAAGCTTCCAAAGCAGGTACAGGCATTATGAATTCATTGTTATGCCTTTCGGACTAACAAATGCTCCTGCATTTTTTATGCAGTTGATGAATAGTATTTATCGCCCCTACCTCGATAAATTTGTTGTAGTGTTCATTGATGATATACTGATTTATTCCAAAACAATAGAAGATCATGAGGAACACTTGAGGATTGCATTGCAAATTCTGAGGGAGAATCAATTGTACCCCAAGTTAAGTAAATGTGAATTCTGGCTGGAGGAGGTATCCTTTTTGGGACATATGGTAACCATGGATGGTATCGCTGTTGATCCATCAAAAGTTGAGGTTGTATTGAAATGGGAAAGACCGACAAGTGTCAAAGAGATCAGAAGCTTTATGGGATTAGCAGTGTATTATAGAAGATTCATAAAGGATTTCTCAATGATCGCAGTGCCATTAACCAAATTGACCCGGAAGGAAAATCCCTTTGTGTGGACCGATAAATGTGAAGAGAGCTTTAATAGCTTGAAGAAGTGTCTGACTTCTGCTCCCATCCTCGCCTTACCCACGGAAGAAGGAGGATTTGAAATCTATTCAGATGCTTCTGGAACAGGTTTAGGCTGTGCCCTAATGCAACAACGAAAGGTAATAGCTTACACCTCTAGACAATTGAAGACCCACGAGGTAAATTACCCCATACATGACCTAGATTTAGCAGGCGTATTGTTCGCCTTGAAAATATGGAGGCCCTACATTTATGGGGAGCAATTTAAAGTCTTTTCTGACCACAAGAGTTTGAAATATTTATTCTCACAGAAGGAGCTTAACATTAGACAAAGAAGGTGATTAGAGTACCTCAAAGACTTTGACTTTTCCATTCAATATCACCTAGAAAAGTCAATGTAGTGGTAGATGCTCTAAGTAGGCAACCAGAAGCTATGCTAATTAGTATGATGCTGGGCGAATGGAAGTTACTTGAACAATTTGCAAGTCTGAACTTGGACATGGGAAAGAAGAGAAACAAGTGATGATTTCCAATATCCAAATACAGTCTGATCTACTAAATGTAATCAAAGAGAAGTAAGGAGAGAATCCATTCTTAGTTGAGATTAGAGAAAAGCTAGAACAAAGATCGGAATTTTTCCCTGGCAGCTGATGGGAGACTACTATTCCGAGGCAAAACGTGTGTCCATAATCAAGGGGAACTCAAGAAGAGGTTGTTAAATGAAGCTCATCAGTCAAAGTACATAATTCATCCTAGTTCAACAAAGATGTACCAAGACTTGAAAATGTCATATTTGTGACGGCCCTCATTATACCGGTACGGTTATACCAACCCACGTCGGTATAGCAAGAGTCCTCACAGTGGGACATTTACCCAAACGATACATACAGCTGAGATACACGCGAATATACAACAGAGTAGCGGAAAAAAAGACAATTGTCTCCATTCATTCATCATCCACATTTAACGTACATGAAGTTTGCAATTAACAATAAAGAACTAAAGTTCACATAATTTAAACTGCTGAAATAAAAATACATAATATCCACACTTATACATTCTTTTCATGATAATTCTAATACAATGTTCAAAGTACATACTATGAAATACACAAATCACAAAGAAGCTCCAAAACTAGCTAATCTCCGCGCTCGGAGTCCGTCTCCACTGTCTCCTCCAAAGGTGCCACGTCACCAACTACACCTTATGCCGAAGCAAGGAGTGAGTCCAAAGACTCAGCAAGAAACACTACTCATAACATACACGTATAAGTCATAGGTGTTTCTACATGCACATTCAACATTTACAACACATGGCATGCAAATCATTTGAAGGTTTCAACCTATCATGAAAGTTTTACAAGTTTATACATGGATCATGCTTTCAGATTTCTAAGAATAAAACTTTACCTATCACATGCTCTCTATTCAATTTACTCATGAAATTTTGTCTTTAAAGAATCGAGACATGAGAGCTACCCACATGAACATTGTGCATACACGAAAAGAAAACACGACTAGCATGGATCTTACATGGTTTTAAACACATACATGAACATTTTCACATGCTTTAAGTTGCTGATTTCACATGGTTTCATGGCTGAAAACTTATACATGAGAGCTACAATATTGCGTAAAACATATCATGCGAACAACCCATCATGCTATCTTGTACCCGTGTTCACCAATTATCCCTAACATGGATTCTAGGCTTCTTTGCACATACAAACATAATGATAATAACATGAATTTACTGATTCACATGATTTCAGATTTGTCTCACATGGGTTTCAATATCATAACCTCTCATTTAGAATTTCACATTTTCTTTACACAAGTTTCCTCTTTCACATAGTTGCACTTTACACATACACATTTCACATTTGTTCACTTACACATTTACACATGAACACATACACATTACACATTACACATTTTAGGTGCCGTGACACATAGTCCAAACCACCAAAAAAGGACATATAAACATCACATTATACATAGACGCCATCTGGGCATTCCAATGGCGACTCTTGGACTGCACAGACCGGGAGAACAAGTCTCCACCTTAACCAGTGGTACTTGTCCACCTCCAGGATTCCCCCCTAATGCCTTAGGGTCACTTACATATTGAACTTTCTCAGGGGGACTTTTCCCTGATACAGCTCCACTGCCCTCTACGGAAGCAGTGTCACATTGGCACAGTTACACATTACACATTTTACCGATTTACACATGGTTTTACACATAGCACTTTTCATCTCATTCACTTTCTCACTCACATGCACAGCTCTATTTTTCCTAACATGGCACTAAATTTCAGGAGCTTAACACACAGTAATTTCACCATTCAAGTTAGGTTTAAGCACTATCTAATCACATTACGATATCATACGTAGATTACTATATTTCACATGGAAAATACATAACATCTTATATACTGGTCCAAATGACCTGAAATTTTAACCACATCTGTTTTCGGGTTCTAGATCATACACTCAAATTTTCAAATTTTTCTGAGCTAAATGGAATTTACAGTAAATAAAACACCTAATTAGCATGCTATTCACAATTTAAGTTAACATGGGGTTTAACACATCATGAATTTTGCCACTTACTGTTTAAACAGAGGTTATTGTCACATACATGATCTGAGAATACAGAATTTACTCTAAATCATACAACTGTAGATCGATCACCACAATCATTCTTACATGCCGTTTTATTTACCGAACCGAGTTTATTAGCAATTTATACAAGCATGGATAATTCATCAAAAACTGAGTACATGTATACTGATCTACTATTCTTCATGATCAGACAAAACTGAGGCATTAAGACTAATCCTAATCATAAAGCATAGATTTGGCAAGATCATCAACAAGTCATGCTTACAATTTCATGGAATACACTCTCCTAACATTCACCACCACACATCACACTCATCCACACACCACACTTAACAATATACATAGTATATAGGATTACCATATATCCTCATCACGGATACCATACCAAAAATAGTGTATAGGAAGGGCAGAACAGGTCACTGTTCTGTCCAGAGAAACTTGGCAGCAGTCTCTGGCCGCTGACTCAGGGTCAGCGGCATGGTCGATGGATGCCAAGCATGATCTCAGCGTCTATTGACCTTGCCGTCAATGTAGGTCTGTGCAGAAACACAGACCCGAGCTCTCAAGTTTGGGTGAATGGGAGGGTCTAGGACTCGAGGGAAAATTCATAAAAATATTAGAAACGACCTAGACACATATGGGACATCATGGTTAGGTCACTTGCCTTTTAAAAATTGCTTCAAAGGATCAAAGTGCTCGGAAGAAGCCCTCCTTGGGCAGTCCTAAGAAGGTGCAGAAACGCCTTCTAGATCTCTTCCTCCTGGTTCCTGGATGATCTCCACAGTAGGCGGATGTCGGGGAAGCCTCCTCCTTTGCTCCAGCTATCTTCTTGTCGGAGAAGATGGCCAGATCAAGCTCCAGGGAGTCGGATTCTTGGGTGCAAAAGTGGGGTTTTATCAGTTTTTTTTTCTAGGGTTTTCTCTCTCTTTTCTCCTCTTGCAAGGTGAAGAGAGGGGTGGGGAGGTAGCTCCGGGTTCAGACTAAGGAGAAGCCTTTCTCCCACTCTTAGGGTGACTTGACAGCCTCAGAGCCGTTGGGGACAGCCCCCCAATGGCTGGCTTTCTTGTTTCAGAAGTTTGCAGCTCTGCTGCACATGCAGGCCAGAGAGATTGGCATCCAAATCGCTGGACGCCAGGATTAGTGTTGGCGTCCATGTCTGGACGCTGACACCACCTCAACGGCCTGGGGTTGACGCCAAGATGGCCTTCGGCTAGAACTCTAAAATATGCAGAAAACATGCATACCATGCATATATACATGCAATATGTATAAGGTAGTGTATCCATACTATCACCATTCAATACATGCATTATTTAATCTAATATAAATATGCACACGTACTTGTACTAATCAATACGTACGTAAATATGTATATACATCACAAGCATAAATATACACACACAAATACAAATAATGCGACGGAAATTCAAGGGCCTTACACCCTCTCCCCCTTAAGGAAACTTCGTCCTCGAAGTTAGAATGACACTACTCAAACAAAGGGGATACTTCTTCTTCATCGCATCCTCAAGCTCCCAAGTAGCCTCCTCGTGTGAGAAGTTCCGCCATAGAACTTTCACTGACGCAATACTCTTGTTCCGGAGATGCTGAACCTTCCGGTCAAGAATGGCTACGGTTGCTCGACATACGAAAGATCTGGCTGGATCTCCACTGGCTCATGACTAATCACATGAGACGGATCTCGGACATACTTCCTGAGTATAGATACGTGGAATACCGGGTGAACGCTAGCCAAAGCTGGGGGTAAAGCTAGCTTATACGCCACGCTGCCCAAACGTTTGAGAATCTCATATGGGCCAATGAATCTAGGGCTTAGCTTGCTATGCCTTCCAAATCTTACAACACCACGAGTAGGCGATATCTTCAAGAAGACATGATCGCCAACCTCGAACTCCAAATCCTTCCTTCTGTTGTCGGCATAACTCTTCTGCCTATCCTGTGCCGCAACAAGCCTTTTCGGATAAGCTGGATCTTATCCGAAGTATCCTGAACTAACTCCGGTCCGATCAACTGCCTATCACCAGTCTCCTCCCAACATAAAGGAGATCTGCAGGGCCTACCATACAACGCCTCGAATGGAGCCATACCAATACTAGCATGAAAGTGTTGTTGTATGCGAACTCCACGAGAGGTAAATGACGCTCCCAATCATCCTTCCAATCCAGAACACACGCTCTCAACATATCCTCGAGCGTCTGGATAGTCCTCTCAGACTGTCCATCGGTCTGGGGATGAAACGCCGAACTGAGCTTAAGCTCCGAACCTAACGCATCCTGAAGACCCTTCCACAATCTCGAAGTAAATCTCGGATCTCGATCCGAAATGATCGACTTCGGCACACCATGCAATCTAATGATACCACTAACATACAATCTAGCTAAACTCTCTACTGACTGCTTCTTCTTCATAGGCAAGAAATGAGCAGTCTTCGAGAATCTATCTACAACAACCCAAATCGAGTCATTGCCCCTTCTAGATCGAGGCAAACCCGAAACGAAGTCCATAGTGACAGCTTCCCACTTCCACACTGGGATATCCATCCTCTGCATAAGGCCGGATGTCGCTGCCGCTCGGCTTTCACTTGCTGACATACTAGACATCTAGACACATAATCCGCAACATCCTTCTTCATGCCGGACCACCAAAATGATCTCTTCAGGTCTTGATACATCTTAGTGTTACCCGGATGAATAGAGAATCGCGATCTATGAGCCTCCGCTAACACATGCTCACGGACATCTACTACATCAGGGACACAAACACGGTGCTGAAATCTAATCACACCGTCCTCATCACGAGCAATGCCCGCTTACCCACTAACTCTAACAATCTAGGGTCGGCTTTCTGCTGCTCAATCACCTCATCCAAGACTGAGGATCTAAGGGATAGCTGAGCTACAAAAGCCTGACACAACGATGGCTCTAACTCGGTCATAGAGCACGCTGCATCCTCCAACATCTTCCAATCCTGCTGGAGCGAAGACCTCTTTCTACTAAGAGCATCTGCTACGACGTTCGCCTTTCCAGGATGATACTGAAGGTCGAAGTCATAGTCCTTCAAGAACTCAATCCATCTCCTCTGCCTCAGGTTTAATTCCTTTTGGGAGAAAAGATACTTCAAGCTCTTGTGGTCGGTAAACACCTCAAATCTGACACCATAAGATAGTGCCTCCAGATCTTTAGTGCATGAACCACTGCTGCGAGCTCCAAATCATGAGTCGGATAGTTCCTCTCATGCTCCTTCAACTGACGAGAAGCATAAGCCACTACCCTCTCTCGCTGCATGAGTACACAGCCTAAACCAATCTGAGATGCATCCGTATAAATGGCAAAGCCCTCTAGACCACTAGGCAATACCAATACCGGAGCAGAAGTAAGCTTAGCCTTCAATAGCTGAAAGCTACGCTCACATGCCTCAGACCATACGAACTTCTCACCTTTCCGGTCAGCTTTGTCAAAGGGGCGGCGATGGATGAGAAACCCTCAATGAATCGCCGATAATAACCAGCTAACCCAATGAAACTACGAATCTCCGAAGGAGTCTGGGGAATCTCCCAATCCATAACTGCCTGGACCTTTGCTGGATCAACTGCAACACCAGCGCCGGAGATCACATGCCCGAGAAAGTGAACCTCGCGCAACCAGAACTCGCACTTGCTGAACTTCGCATACAGCTTGTGCTCACGGAGAACCTCTAAGACTAACCTCATGCTGACGATGTTGGCCTCATCCGGAGAATAGACCACACTCATCATAAACACAACAACAAAGCTATCTAAATACGGACTAAACACCGTTCATGAGATCCATGACGCTGCAGGGGCTGGTCAATCCGAAGGGAAGGACCAAAAACTCATAATGTCCATAACGGGATCTAAATGCCGTCTTGGACACATCCTCACTCCTCAATCCTCATAACGATGATAACCAGATCGCAAGTCAATCTTAGAGAAAGTTGATGCATCTGCAACTGGTCAAACAGATCATCAATCCGAGGTAAGGGATACCTGTTCTTCACAGTCACTTGTTTAGCTTTCTATAATCAATGCACAACCTAAGTGACCCGTCTTTCTTCTTGACGAACAATACAGGTGCGCCCCAAGGGGAAACACTAGGGCGAATGAATCCCTTATCAAGCAATTCTTGCAATTGCTTCCTCAACTCGGCTAATTCTGCAGGGGCCATCCGATATGGGGCCTTCGAGATAGGAGAGGTGCCTGGAAGCAACTCTATAGTGAACTCTATCTCCCTATCCGTGGCAATCCAGACAAGTCATCGGGAAAGACATCTGGAAATTCCTGCACCACATCGATCTCTGCAAGAGTCAGTGACGAACCAGCATCGGGTACTAGCATAACGCTGGCAAGAAATGCGTCACAACCCTTGTTCACCATGCGCATCGCCTTCATGGCAGAGATAACTAACTTTCCCGCTAAGTTCTTTGGCAAGGGATGAGAGAACTCGTCCTCACCAGGAATGCGGAAAACAATCCTCTTCCGACGACAATCCACTAACGCATAGTGCTCCTCTAGCCAATCCAGACCAAGAATAGCATCATAGTCCTTCATCTTTAGCAAGAAGAAACACCCATCTAGGACTCTATCCTCAATGCACACAGGTAACGACGGAATGCACTTCCTAGTCGATACCGTACCCGCAGGGGTGTGCACAGACAAAGGGACCTCTAACTCCTCAGACTCTACGCCTGACTCTAGGGCTAACTGCCTAGCGAACCGCTCGGAAATGAACGAGTGAGTAGCACCCGTATCAAACAAAACCCGCGTGCACACCGAAAAGCAAAACGTACCTTCGGTGACATGCTCCGCCTGCTCGGCGTCCTCGCGAGCTAAAGCAAACACTCGAGCTGGGGCTCGAGGCCTTCCTGGTCTTCCTGTAGCTGGCGCGGCTGCCGCTACTGCTGGTGCTGGCGCTCCACGCTGAGCTCCTTGCTGAAGTCTTGGGCAATCTTTGATCTTGTGGTCGCTGCTCCCACACTTCAAGCATCTACCCGCTACCAACCAACACTCGAACCACCGTGTGTCTTCCCGCAGTGGGGACACTCTTTCTTCACACCAGGGGAACGTACAGAAGGTACCTGAGAGTTGCTGACTGTCATTGGTTTCTGCGGTGTCTGGTACACATTTTCTTCTTATCCTGCCGCTGGAATGTCGCTGCCGGCCTCTTCTGCGAAGCCTTCTTCTCCTCCAGATATTGTTCCATTTCTCCCTCCTGCCTGCAGGCAGCACTGAGGGCCTCGTCTAGCGTGCGGTGGTCAAACGCCACGAGTCTCGTCCGCAGTGATGGCTTGAGTCCCATCACGAACTTCTTGGTCTTCCTGCGCTCATCCTCTACGATATGCGGTGCATACTTAGAAAGTTCAGAAAACCTTGCCTCGTATTCCAGCACGGTCATGGAGCCTTGCGTCAGGGAGAAATTCCTGCTCCATTTTGTCCTGGATATGCTCTGGGACGAACTTGGCTCGAAGAGCCTCACGAACGCGTCCCACGTCACGTCTACTGCTCCGTCCTCAAAGCGTGTACGTAGTAGGGAGGACCACCATACATCCGCTCTCTCCTGCAATACACCTTCATAAGCACCAACTAACAATTCTAAATTAAATAGAACAAACAACATACAAAATTAAAAGTCTACCTGTAGCATGTAGGTGGCTAATGTCACCTTATCCTCATCAGGGCACCTGATGGCTCGGAAGATTTTCTCCGTCTCCCTTAACCAGCATTCTGCCATTAGTGGATCACGCTCCCCCTTAAAAGAGAGTGGGGTCATCCTCTTGAATCGCTCATGATGGATGGTCCACCATGGTCCTGAGCTGGTTCCTGAGCCTGCTACATTAAACAATAACAAACACAATAAACCACAATATCATGCAATTTAAATAGCAAACTACAGTTGTTTCATTATTCTACCTGGGCCTCCAAACTGGGCCTGGAGTGCTGCCTGGGTATGAGCCTGCGTCGCATGGCTTGCAGACAGACCTTGCATGATACTCCGTAGTCACAGGCGGCGGTGGTGGAAGACAGGGCCTCGCGGTGCTAGGGCCTGTGCTCGCCTGATCATCACATCGCGGCTCGTCCTCACGGGCCGACGCTCCACCACGCCTACCTCTCGAAGCCATGGCTGTAATAAAATTTCAGCCACCATTAGAGCTAGGTTACTAAGTTTCTAACCATTTTCTTATTATCTTTCACTCTTATTAGTGTTTTCTACACATGTGGACATACTTAGCATGCAATGGGGATGATGACTTAGTAATTCATGTGCAATCTCAACTGGTCGCTCTGATACCAATCTCTGTGATGGCCCTCATTATACCGGTACGGTTTATACCAAACCCACGTCGGTATAGCAAGAGTCCTCACAGTGGGACATTACCCAAACGATACATACAGCTGAGATACACGCGAATATACAACAGAGTAGCGGAAGTAAAAGACAAACTGTTTCAATTCATTCATCATCCACATTTAACATACTGAAGTTTGCAATTAACAATAAAGAACTAAAGTTCACATAATTTAAACTGTTGAAATAAAAATACATAATGTCCACACTTTATACATTCTTTTCATGATAATTCTAATACAATGTTCAAAGTACTACTATGAAATACACAAATCACAAAGAAGCTCCAAAACTAGCTAATTCCGCGCTCGGAGTCCGTCTCCACTGTCTCCTCCAAGGTGCCATGTCACCAACTACACCTGTACGCCGAGCAAGGAGTGAGTCCAAAGACTCAGCAAGAAACACTACTATAACATACACGTATAAGTCATAGGGATTCTACATGCACATTCAAACATTTACACACATGGCATGCAAATCATTGAAGGTTTCAACCTATCATGAAAGTTTTACAAGTTTATACATGGATCATGCTTTCAGATTTCTAAGAATAAAACTTACCTATCACATGCTCTCTATTCAATTTACTCATGAAATTTTGTCTTTAAAGAACCGAGACATGAGAGCTACTCACATGAACATTGTGCATACACGAAAAGAAAAACACGACTAACATGGATCTTACATGGTTTTAAACACATATATGAACGTTTTCACAAGCTTTTAAGTTGCTGATTTCACAGGTTTCATGGCTGAAAACCTATACATGAGAGCTACAATATTGCGTAAAACATATCTGCGAACAACCCATCATGCTATCTTGTACCCGTGTCACCAATTATCCCTAACATGGATTCTAAGCATCTTGCACATATAAACATAATGATAATAACATGAATTTACTGATTCACATGATTTCATATTGTCTCACATGGGTTTCAATATCATAACCTCTCATTTAGAATTTCACATTTCTTTACACAAGTTTCAAGTTTCCTCTTCACATAGTTGCACTTTACACATACACATTTCACATTTGTTCACTTACACATTTACACATGAACACATACACATTACACATTACACATTTTAGGTGCCATGACACCGTCCAACACCAAAGAAGGACATATAACCATCACATTACACATAGACGCCAGCTAGGCATTCCAATGGCGACTCTTGGACTGCGCAGACCGGGAGAACAAGTCTCCACCCTAACCAGTGGTACTTGTCCACCTCCAGGATTTCCCCCTAATGCCCTTAGGGTCACTTATACATGAACTTTCTCAAGGGACTTTCCCTGATACAGCTCCACTGCCCTCTACGGAAGCAGTGTCACATTGGCACAGTTACACATTACACATTTTACCGATTTACACATGGTTTTACACATAGCACTTTTCATCTCATTCACTTTCTCACTCACATGCACATCTCTGTTTTTCTAACATGGCACTATAGATTTCAGGAGCTTAACACACAGTAATTTTCACCATTCAAGTTAGGTTTAAGCACTATCTAATCACATTACGATATCATACGTAGATTACTATATTTCACATGGAAAATACATAACTTCTTATATACTAGTCCAAATGACCTGCAATTTTAACCACATTCTATTTCGGGTTCTAGATCATACACTCAAATTTTCAGATTTTTCTGAGCTAAATGGAATTTACAGTAAATAAAACACCAATTAGCATGCTATTCACAATTTAAGTTAACATGGGGTTAAACACATCATGAAATTTTGCCACTACTGTTAAACAGAGGTTATGTTACATACATTGATCTGAGAATACAGATTTACTCTAAATCATACACTGTAGATCGATCACCACAAATCATTCTTGCATGCCGTTTTATTTACCGAACCGAGTTTATTGGAAATTATACAAGCATGGATAATTCATCAAAAACTGAGTACATGTATACTGATCTACTATTCTTCATGATCAGACAAAACTGAGGCATTAAGACTAATCCTAATCATAAAGCATAGATTTGGCAAGATCATCAACAAGTCATGCTTACAATTTCATGGAATACACTCTCCTAACATTCACCACCACACATCACACTCATCCACACACTACACTTAACAATATACATAGTATATAGGATTACCATATATCCTCATCACAGAAACCATACCGAAGATGGTGTATAGGAAAGGCAGAACAGGTCATTGTTCTGTCTAGAGGAACTTGGCGGCAGTCTCTGGCCGCTGACTCAGGTCAGCGGCATGGTCGATGGACGCCAAGCATGATCTCAGCGTCCATTGACCTTGCCTCAATGCAGGTCTGTGCAGAAACACAGACCCGAGCTCTAAGTTTGGTGAATGGGAGGGTCTAGACACATACGGGGACATCATGGTTAGGTCACTGCCTTTTAAAAATTGCTTCAAAGGATCAAAGTGCTCGGAGAAGCCCCCCTGGGGACGTCCCGAGAAGGTGCAGAAACGCCTTCTAGATCTTCTTCCTCCGGGTTCCTGGTTGATCTCCACAGCAGGGGATGTCGGGGAAGCCTCCTCCTTTGCTCCAGCTATCTTCTTGTCGGAGAAGATGGCCGGATCAAGCTCCAGGGAGTCGGATTCTTGGGTGCAAAAGTGGGGTTTTCTCAGTTTTTTTTTTCTAGGGTTTTCTTCTCTCTTTTCTCCTCTTGCAAAGGTGAAGAGAGGGGTGGGGAAGGTAGCTCCGGTTCAGACTTAGGAGAAGCCTTTCTCCAACTCTTAGGGTGACTTGACAGCCTTCACAGCCGTTGGGGACAGCCCCCCAATGGCTGGCTTTCTTGTTTCAGAAGTTTGCAGCTCTACTGCGCATGCAGGCCAGAGAGATTGGCGTCCATATCGCTGGACGCCCGGATTAGTGTTGGCGTCCATGTCTGGACGCTGACACCACCTCAACGGCCTGGGGTTGACGCCAAGATGGCCTTCGCCCAAAACTCTAAAATATGCAGAAAACATGCATACCATGCATATACATGCAATAGGTATAAGGTAGTGTATCCATACAATCACCATTCAATACATGCATTTTTATCTAATATAAGCATATGCACACGTACTTGTACTAATAAATACGTACGTAAATATGTATATACATGCACAAGCACAAATATACACACACAAATACAAATAATGCGACGGAAATTTGAGGGCCTTACAATATTGGTGGCCGAATATGAAGGGGTATGTGGCCGACCACGTGGCATACTGTCTAACATGCATGAAAGTTAAGGCTGAGCATTTCTGAATGGCCAGTGGATTTCTACCACTAGAAATTCTTGAATGGAAGTGGTTTAGCATCGGGATGGACTTTATCATGGGATTGCCCAAGACTAGAGGTGGTATGAATGAAATATGGGTAATAGTAGACGATTGACTAAGTCAGCTCATTTCATGCGATTAAGAGCACATGGTCAGTGGATGTGTTGGCCGTGCTTTATGTCAATGAAATAGTTAGACTGCATGGGGTTCCATATAACATAATATCTGATCGGGACCCTAGATTCCCTTCACACTTCTGGAAGGGTTTACAAGCAGCAATGAGAACCAAATTGAACTTTAGCACTGCTTTCACCCTCAGACGGATGGACAAACTGAAAGAACCAATCAAATTGTGCAAAACATGCTTCGTGCCTTGTGCTATTTTAGAGGATGGTGGGATGACCAACTATATCTTATGGAGTTTGCATACAACACAGCTACTAGGCAAGTTCAAAATAGCACCGTTCGAAGCTTTGCATGGCAGGAGTTGTAGATCACCTGTTTGTTGGAGGAGGTTGAGAAAAAACCAATGGGTTGGACCCGATTTAGTTGAAGCAACTGTAAGGAAGGTACAAATTGGTAGGGAACGTCTGAGATAGTACAATTAAGACAGAAGAGTTATGCAGACAAAAGAAGGAGAGAACTGGAATTCCAAGTGGGCGACCATGTTTTATTGAAGGTTTCACCTTCAAGGGAATCCAAGATTTGGAATCAAGGGAAAATTGAGTCCAGATTTATTGGCCCTTTTGAAATCCTTGAAAGGGGTCGGTCAGGTGGCTTACAGACTAGCACTACTGCCACAACTGGCTAATGTGCACAACGTCTTCCATATATCCATGTTGAGGAAGTATCTATTTAATGCGGAATATGTAATAACCATGAGGACTAGAGATCCGTGAAGACCTGACTTATGACGATAAACCGATCAAGCTACTAGATCGGAAGTTGCAACGACTCCGGAATCGTACCATACCTATGGTAATGGTCCAGTGGAGTCGAGATGGAGTTACCAACGCTACCTGGGAAACGGAAGAAAGAATGAAGAAAAACCACCCAGAACTATTCTCAGGTATGATACTATACCGTTATGTATAAATTTTGGGACCAAATTTTCTTAAGTGGGGGAGGATGTAGCACCCCATAAAATTATGTGGTTGACAAATTTTAAATAAAGGAAATAAATCATTTATGTATTATTGGAATGGTAGAACCTATGTACCACTACCGTACGTGCAAGAACAGATCGGAAAATTTGGTAAAAAATTATAAATCAACCCTAAACATTATTCATAAGCGTGCCACGAAGGAGTTCGTGCAACGAAATATCTAATTGGCCAAGTGTACGTCACATTGTGACTAATTATCCAAATTAGGAAACAAGTCAAAAAACCGTAAACAGGGAAATATAAAATGACAAAAATTAAATAAACATGTTGGAGAGATTTCCAACATCATGTATTGATGACCCATTATCATAATTGGGCCAATGGATCACCTTTGGCCCAAGAATAAAAGGAAGCAAGAAAAATATATGGAAATTCGTAACCCTAATTGAGCTGAAATTAGAAAGAGATAATTATGGCTAATTCTAAGGCAATTAGGCTTTCTTGGCAACCCAATTCTTGGCTAACCATGGTGGGAGGTTCCTAAAGCTCACACACACTAGGGGGTGAGAAATCATCAAAATATGGAAGGTGGAAAGCCAAACCGCACCTTCCTTTCCTTCACCCAATGGGACTTCTAAAATACACTAGATGCATATATACATGCTATGAAACCCTAGGGGACGATTTTACACATTGCTGGGGGGGGAGGCTATTCTTGAGCACCCAAAGGAGGATGAAACTGCCCCAACTAAGAGCTTCTTCCCTGCTGCGTTCTGCATCGACCCTGTGCAGAGTGCCCTTCTTGAGTCGACCAAAGGTAGGCTGATAATTGTGCCGTTATTGATGATAATCATGTTATTTTATTATCTTATGGTCCTTAATTTCACACAAACTCATTGTCACTTTATTACAAAATGATAATTTATTAAATCTCTATTGTGTTGTGTTTGAAGGATAATGGGCACAGAAATGAAGTGTCAATGGGCCAATGGATTTAATTCGATCAGAGAGAATAATGAGAGATTCTAATTTTTAAATATTCCCTCTCTCTCTTTCTTTTTAAAACTCTTCCTCAATTTTAAAAATCTCCCTCTCATTTTCCAAAATTTCCTTCCTCTCTTTTCTTTAACACTTTATAAACCCCCTTCCTCTCTCTATGACGGAGGATTCTTTTACATTCTCTCTCCCTCTCTCCTGCGCATCTCCTCCTCCTCTTCTCTTTCCCTTCTTCTTCTCTTTCTTTCTTCTCCCTCTCTTGCTCCCGGTTCTCTCCACTCGAAAAGAACAGAAGCAGCAACAGCGCAGTCGCCCGCCAACACCACGCGTGGCCGCCCAGCGCGCACGCACACCCGCCCAGTCTGCACGCCGCGCCCGTGCACCCGCCCCACGTGCCTACCGCCTGGCGCCCGCACCCGCCCGGCTGCCTACCCGCACCCGCGCGGGAGCCCCCGCACCTGCCGCCTCCCCCTTCACGTTGCATGTGTTTGCATGCAACGTGAAGGGCCGCGTCGCCCTCTCTTCTCATCCTCTCTCTCGCGCGCCTCTCTCATCTCTCTCTTCTCTCCCGCTTCCTCACTCTCTTCTATTTGCGCTCTCGCCCTCCTCTCTATCTTTTCTCTCCGTCTGTCTTCCCTCTCTCTCTTCTTTCTCTCTGTCGCTCTCTCTCTTCTCTCTTCTAGTCTCTCTCTTATTCTCTCTCCTTTTTCTATCTATTTCTACTTTCTTTGGTGTTATGTTGATGTCTATTTGTTGGTATAATTATTTCTTTGTTAAACATTTTGACTGTTTAGTAGATTGTAATGTTAAATCATGTCTCATGTTCTCTCATTCCCTCGTTATCTCTCTCTTATTACTTAGTTTAATTAGTTTAGTTTATTTAGTGCAACTTAATTTTAATATCACAACGTTATTTTCCTACACAAAACTCAAGGTTTTCAACTCTAAAATCTTTTTCCCCGTGGATTCGGCTCGGCTCTCACCACTTAACTATTGTCAAAATAATTAGTGTAGGACGATACTTTTGAGATTGTTAGTCACGTGTTAAAACGACGCATTTGTGGGCTATCATAGGCCAAACCAAACCAAACTGTGCAAGACTTATACCCCTGGAAAGAGGGTCAAGTCTAGTTCCTAATCCATAGGTTTGCCCAATTTTAATCCATAGGATCGAGAGTATAAGTGTTCTCCAACAAGTGGTCTGAACGTGGATGTCTGGAGAATGAGACCTCTTCAACCCAAAAGGTAGGTGATCTCAGCCAATACGCTAAACAATGACAAATCATATACCAAGTGTAGAGCATCGAGCTATATCATGTGCAAGTGATTTCATCGATTTCATTGAGTATATCTTGAGGTTTAAGGTTTTTTTCCAAAGTCGCACATGTTAATGACTTTCACATTCATGTCGATTTCTCACACACCACGAGGCCAATTTTAATGATTCCAAAACCACAGTTCTATTCTATTCCAGTCCCCAACAAGTTTCATGTGACCTTTTGTCCAAAAAGCCACAGTTTATAAGTTATAAGCGTTGCATGAATCGAGTGCATGTTTCGGTGTTTTTGGACAAGATCCCAAAAGCGACGGGACCAGGTGTCACGTTTTGTCTTGCATGAACGCGATGCATGAGTCCGAAGCATTCATGTAAATCACATCGTGCACTACATCACAATATTGAGTGCGGTCGTACAGATCTTGCGCCACGGACTGTGAGCTGCGTGGTTTTCAGCGCCACATGAAACGCGACATGGACCCCCCGTCACAATTCAGACCATTTTCACGCCTAGGATTTCTTCCAAGCAATTTTATTGTTTTCAACGCATTTCATGAACACCGATGGGGTAAACCATCGCAATTCAAGAATTAAGGCGAGGACATAGGCTGTTGTCGCGATTTTGATCTTTACATGTATGCCTTATTCTGACTGTACACAATGTTATTAAATGCGTCGACTATCTCCGACACGGATTTCTAGGCCTACTCGAGACCTATTTTTACAGGTGTTTAATGTTAGGCTTGCATGATATGTTCTTAAGATGCATTGTATAGACTGTCCAATGGCCTAAAAGCTAGCAACCCATGTTAAAAACATAACATGTGAAGACTATTCTAATTTTCATAATGCTATGATTTACTCTTGTAAAATATTGATTGATCATCTATTGTTCTAGCTTGTTAAAGTGATTAATTGTTATCTTAAAATGTTGCTACCCATGTATAATTAAATGCATTGTTCATCTTATGCTATCATGTTATTGTTTTCCACAAGTTTGAAACCGATGGATTGTAGATTGAGACACGGTCTACACGTCACTTTGCACATATGGGTAGCCCCCCTTCTTCGGGAATTGGAAGCTCTCTGTCGGTCATTCCGTATCGATAGACTAGCAATTTTCTCTAAGACCTCCATAAATCTCCGTACGTCATGGATTCCTTCATGAAGACAAGTTGGTTGTACCCATGAAGTACCCGAAAGATAGAATGCACTTCTTCTTATCTTCTTCTCGTGAGAGTGATTTGATACCAGAAACCAAGCCATTAAATGAAAGATTGAATTAATAAGAATAGGCTGTTATACTGTCGAAATTAATCTAGATCATGTCCTCTTTGATTGTTCTGTATCATCATGACATTATCATTAGTTCATCATTGTCCATTACTGGAATTCAGTGGCCACAAATGAATGAATGGAATTACTAGAAACTATTGGAACCTTTGGTTCACTATAGCTCTGTGCAAATAGAGCCCTGTGGGTCCTGGGAGGAGCACCCGAAATACTATAATCGCGAAAGTATACAACCATTGAGGTGTCCGGCATCACCTAATTGAATGCAAGATTGATTTGGGTAATTTCAAATTGTTTTGAATAAATGATTGATGATTGATTCAATGATTGAACTGTGTATGTGAAATGGCCAAATCTATTGTACACATCAATGTTATTAAGTCCTACATGTCATTGTCCATTAGAGTTCTACGGAATCAATTTGAAATATCCATTGTGCATGCTACGTGCTATTGAATTTCTCTACATGTCAAGTGATCATTCTGTCATCTATCTCATTGATAACGTCCATCCTATATGAGAATTGTCATACTCGTACATGTTGTAGTTTGGAATTGTCCACTATCATTTTTGTCATGAGCATTTGCATGTTGGTATGCCAATGTTAACATGTTAATTACGTAAAGCATGCCCGCCCATGAGATGTAAATCTACTGAGCGCTAGTGCGCTCACCATGCTTTCCTTAATATTTTCAGGAGATGAATATGAAGACTGGAAAATGATGGGACTGGGACGCGTGATGAGCTGCTCAAGCGTACCAGTCTACTTAGGCACGTCAGCCATTGAAAGTAGAGTTCATAGAGTCTGTAATAGATAGGTTATTTCATTTGATGTCATATGTAGTTGAGATACAATATTGGGCCCTATGTTTGGCTCCGACTATGTAAGGTTGTTAAACTAGTTGATGCAAGAATAAAGATTATGTTGGCTGGCAATCTTATTGTCTTTAAACTTGTGTTATATTTAGTTGTTACTCTTATTTACTCGACTGTGATACGTACACTTGTATCGTTCACACGCTCTCGACGATTATTTTCTGCTACTAAATGTCGAGGCGTGACATCGAGAGGACTCGTGCTGGAAGAAAATGGGAACTTGTCTGCGATGTGGGAGCACGACCCACCGCATTCCCAACTTCCCCATGCTAAAGGATCAGATCAAAGGGAAACCAGTTGTGCCGAAGCGTCAAGTGAATCTCAACGCTGTGATTCAAGCAGGACTCCCTACAGGAGGAGGTATGTAGCACCCCGAATTTTAACTGTATAAAAATTCGAATAAATGGAAATAAATAATTTCCATAATATCAAAGTATTTAAAACATACGAATCATTATCATATGTGCTAAGACATATCGAAAAATCTGTAAAAATTATAAATCAATCCCACACATATTCCTAAATGTTACAAAAGAAATTATTCCAAGAAAATTGGATTAGACAAGTTTAAAGTGTTTCGCGACTTATTATCATAATTCATGAAGAAGTCAAAAAATCACTTATCCACGTACTTGGATGAGTCAAAATTAAATAAAAATCATATAAGGACATAAAATAATATCCTCTAATGACCCATCAAGAAATTTGGGTCAATAAAAATCATTTGGAGTAGGTTTAAGAGTATTGTGACCGATATCCAAATTAGTAAACAAGTCGGAAAACCATTAACACGAAAATACGACGCAACCAAAAATTAATAAAAGTGTTAGAGGGAGTCCCACATTATATATTAATGACCAATATATTAATTGGGCCAAGGACCACATATGACCAAAATCAAATAAAGTTATAAAATACATGGAAATCCGTAGCTTAAATTAGCTGAAATTAAAAAGTGGCAATAGAGGTGAATTGGGAAGAGATTTGCACTCTGGCAACCCAATTTGTGCCCTACCCACCCAGGAGGTTCTTGATGGCCAAGGCTCTCTAATGGAGGGAGAGATCATCAAATTTTGGGAAAGACACAAGCCAATCCCGCAACCCTTCTTTCCTAGTTACAATAGGACTCCTAAATACCTTGGTTGCTTAAATACTCTTCAACCAAAACCCTAGGGACGAGTTTACAACTTTCTGGGGTCGTGTGGAGGAGCTCTTGGGGGCTGGGGAGCTGGGATTGACCACAAGAAGGACATCTTCTTCCCCAGTTCGTTGCTGCGGCTGCACAAACCGTCTCCATTGAAGCCGATCAAAGGTAGGCCAAAACCTAAACCAAACTTGCAAGGTTATACCCCTGGAAAGAGGGTCAAGCCTACGTCCTAACCCAAGTGGAATGCCTAAAATTCCATGTAGTATACATGGAGTATTAAGCGTTTTCCTCCCAAGTGGTCTGAACACAGGTTTTCTAGAAAAATGGGACTCTTCAACCCAGAAGGTAGGTTTTATCATGCAAACCTTGACATATCCCATATCAATGTGTAGATCATCAAGTTAACTTTCATTTCCCACTAGTTTCATAGAATTCCAATGAGTAGATTTTGAGTTATAAGCGTTTTCCCCAAGTCGTCCACTGTTAGGGCTTTTTCCATTCTTTATATGTTGCATGTGATTTGAGATAGAATTAGAGCAAACCCAAAACATTAAAGTTTTTCTACTATTTGTTCTCGTCATGTCCTGTGCTGAATGTTTTGTCTAAATGTCATTAGTTAGAGAGTTATAAGCATGATAAGAGGGTTCTACATGACACTACGTTTCGGGTTGCACTTCGTTTTACGTTTGTGCTGGACTTGATTAAAGCCTATTGAAACCATCATTGTTTTTAATTTCGATTTAGTGTAAGCACCCTTGCATGTCTAGGTTGGTGAAACTAGTTTCGTTATTTTTCATGCACTGTAACAATTTGTCTTAATTTTAGAACAACCCTATGTCAAAATAGGGAAAGTCTAGTCCGCAATCGAAAGCACTATCCTTTCTCTGGCAGACGCAGGCCAAGGACCTGAGAATGTGACGGCTTGATAGGTTGCATTCTCCGGCAGATCGCGACAAGAATTCCGTCGTGATCTGATCGCGACCGGACCGCCGTTGCGACCTGACATCTGGGTCTGATAGCCATGTCGCCTTCTTCATATGAACCCATCACGAACTGCCTGCCTGATTAGACAAGCCTGTCGCGATCCTTACAGGCAATGTCGCGATCTGATCTGACCCCGTTGCAACCCTTACAAGGGTCTGTCGTGACCTCAGGATTTTTCATGAAACCCCCACTTATTTTCTTGCAAATCTAACGCTGTACCTGAGGTCTGTTTAAATATATATGATTTTTAGCATGTAATTAACATGTCTTAGGTCTGATCATTGCATGATGGTTATTTAATGGCTTAAAGTGGGTACCTATTTAAAAGTTTAATTACATGAAGGATATTTAATTGCTTTGAAATGTTATGATTAATCATGCAACTTGTGATTCAATCTTTCCATTTATTCTACCATGTTTAAATCATAATTATTATTCTTAAACCTTGCAAACCTATATGTAGTTAAATGCAATGTTCAATTCGTGCCATCATGTTAAGTGTTTTCCGCAAGTTTAAAATAGATGGTTGTGGATTGAGATGCGTACATCACTACACACTTGCACTGTTAGGAAGCCCTTTCTTGGGAATTTGGAAGCTCTCTACCGGTCATTCCGAATCGGTAGACTCGTGACCTTTTCTCCAAGGCCTCCGTAAATCTCCTCTGACCATGGATTCCCACATGGCCGACGAGTTGGTTGTACCATTCAAGTTCCTGGAGATAGCGTGCACTTCCTTTCTCATCTTGTTCTTGTGAGTGTGATTTACAATCTAGAATAAAGCCATTAATGTAAAGATTAAACTAAAGTATAAATCGTACCGTTATGCTGCTGAATTATCTCTTGACCTTGTTATCATGAAATCAGGTTCAATTACATATTACTTGTTCCCATCATCATCATGAACATGACGTTACACATGCTACATTTTGAAACTCTCATTGACCATTATTAATGATTGTGGGTATCTACATTAAAACTTTACATGAGATGCTGACCTGGCACAACGAGTGTCCAAGGGCTCCAGTCTAGCCCCAATGACGGAGAGTCATAAATATACTGTAATCGGGGTATAATGATTACTAGCGTTGCATCTGCACTGGGAGTCTTGCTTGCTTGTTGAATGATAGATACAATAACCACATACACGTGTCCTGGTGTACATTCTTGATCAATCTTTTCTTGGTGTACATTAGTGTCTACGTGCCTGATTAGTGTTACATTTCGTGCTCGTACATTCTTGCTTGCTTGCTTGCGTGATATGGCCAACCTGCATTTAATGCAATTAGTGATATTGCGTTCTTGACATCAATGGAAATCTTTGCATGCTTGTACAAAGTGATCTATTGCTAGTTCTATCTTGTCATCTTGTTCACAAATCTTGTTCTATCATAATCACTCTCTCTAGCTGTTCATGTATCATGTTTTAACGAGTTTCTCGTACATGCATATCATGACATTCTTTGTGCTTACTAGTTCTAAATTGCTAAGCTTTTGTATCATTGGCCGCACATTGAGATAAATCCTACTGGGCTAGTTTGCTCATCCCCCTACTTTTACCCAATCTAGGTGACTATGAAGTCAAGAGGAAGATAAAGTCGATGATGGGAATGCGTCCGAGTGATGAGTGTTCCAACTATGAGTCTAGTAATAGTAGTTGCTTGAGTGTTAGATTCATGTAGTAGGAAGTGAGGAATAAAAGTGTAATTTCCCTTTATTTTGAGTCTTAGTCCTGTAATAGTTTCCATACAATAAGTTGAGATTTGAATCCAATTTATATTGAGTTCAACATTTGGTCCCTATTATGATGTTGTGTTGATACACATTAGTGCATGCTAGCTAGAGGCTTATTTGCCGACTGTTCACATCTCGGGTTATTGTCTTGAATTATTTCCGAATTATTATTAATATCCACTGCGTAATTCTTGAGACGTGATAAGGTATGATGGAATAGCCATCTTTGTTAAACCTTTAGATCAGTTATGATGATAGTCTTCTCTTGGTTATCAATCTTAAGTGGAGACATGATTGGAAATCAGACCAACCTTATCATAAAAAAAAAAAAAAAAAAAACTTGCTCCCAGGATGCTAAATGAATAGATAGAACTCTACCCGCTTACAGGTGCGGTGTTTTGTAGCTATATGGTGATCCAAGGAATTAACCAAATAGAAACCAATTACCGAGTTCACATGGACACACTTATGAATTGGAGCCAAATTCTCTTAGTGGGGGAGGATGTAACACCCTAAAAATCAGTAATTGAAAAATTAGAAATAAATTGAAATGATAGATTCATATTAGTGAAATAACAAAAAATTATATATACGTGACATTATTGTACGTACAAAAACCCATTAGAAAATTCCATAAAGATCATAGCTCAACTCTAAATAATACTCCCTAATGACCCACGAGATTTCGTGGAAAGGAAAATCGGATGGTCAAGTTAAGAAGTTTTGCGACTGAGTATCGTAATCAAGGAATAAATCAAAAAATCATTTTCACATGTACTGAACGGAGTCCTAAATTATAATAAAAATTATGGATGGACTCTACAATATGTGGGTATAGCCATAAGAGATATGGACTAATGGACAACTTATGACCCATGAACGAATTCAAGTATGAATAATAAATGAATAAAAATGCTCAAATAAAAATGTTGAATATAAATAAAATAAAAGTATAATTAAAATTGCCACATGTGGAATTAACCATTTAAAATATATTGGGTTAAGAACAACCCTAAATGGCCGCAGATCAAAACCCAATAGCAATAAACCCCAAAATTCATAACCATAAATATGCAGAAAATAGGAATGGGCAAATAGTGTGTTAAATCATGGGTGATTAGCCATGGATGGCAATCCAAATTGTGCTAGCACCATGATCGGAAGGATCCTAATGGTAATCCTACTCCAATGGGTGAGGAATCCCCAAAGCATGGAAGGGGCCAAGCCAAAACCGCAGCCCTCTTCCTAGTCTGGTTAGGACTTGAAATTAAACCATAATATAAATAATAACTCAAAACTAGTTGGGAAGTTTACCATTGTGTTGGGGCGTTTGGAGGTGAACTAGGACACCAGAGGAGGAGGAGAACGGCAGGAACCGAGCTTCTTCCCTAACTATTCTCTGGTTCGACTTGTGCAATCACCCATCTTAGAGCTACAAAAGGTAGGTGTTCTTGGGCTTAAAGTAAACATTGCACATACCATTGGAAGAGCATCGAGTCTAGTTTCAATGCATGTATTTCGCCAATTTCTATGCACCATGTGAGTCTTATTAAGTTTTTTCCAAGAGTTGCGCAAAGACAGGGCTTTATGTGTTTTTTCATGTGTTTCACATAAACTGAGGCCAAATCTCATGCAACCAAAGTGATAGTTCTCTTCTACTCCCTGTTCCCAACAAGTTTCATGTTTACACTTTTGTCCCAAGAGCCCTAGATCATGAGATACAAGCATTGCATGCATCGTGGTACTTGTTTTTTGCGTTCTCGGGCAAGAACATGAAACGCGACGACACTAGACGTCGCGTTCCTTGTTGCATGAACATGATGTACTAGTCCATCGCGTTCATCTAAAATATGACTATGCCCTACGTTGTGATTTTACTATTGGCTTGACCGCTCTGACACCTCTGACTGTGCATCGCGTGGGTTTTTGTGCCATGCATGAACGCGACGTCGTACTATGTCACGATTTAGACCGTTTTCCCGCTCATACATTTTTGATAATTTTTATATTCGAATTTGAAGTCCACTATTGAACGTGACATAGGCATACATCGCGATTCAAAGTTCATCGCGCCATGTCGGCCTGTCGCGACATGAAGGTGACGACCCTAACCGTCGCATTTTGATCCCATAATCGATCTGGCAATCGATTTCCATGTAAAAGGTGACCACATGACCCGTCGTGATTTGAATGCGATGGGTAGGTCCGTCGCTATTTAGTGACCTTGAACAGAACCGTGTTTTGACTGTGCATGGTCCTTTGAAGTGCGATGACTGTGTCCATCGCGATTTAAAGGCCAACCCGAGACTGTGTTAAAGAGCTGTTCAGTCTACCATATGCACGTCCTTTTGTCATATCATGTCATATAGTTATGCAATGACCTTAAAGTGATCAACCTACATGAAATCATAAGATTTTGAATATCTATTCTAAGTGTTAATGATTCATTGATGTCATCTACCATGTGATCATGTGATTGATATATGCTTGGTCCATATTCTGACTTGTCCATAACTGAAATGTGATATATGTTAAAAGTACAGCAACCATGTGATAGATTCAATTGCATACATGTCATGCTTAGTTGTTATAAGCTTTCTGTCTTGTTTAAACCGATGGATTGTGGATTGAGACACTCTCTACATGTCACATTGCACATATAGGCAGCCCTTTCTTAAGGAATTGGAAACTCTCTGTTGGTCATTCTGTATCGAGAGACTACTGACTTTTTCTCTAAGACCTCCGTAAATCTCCGTACTCCGTTGATTCCCTAATGGAGACCAAGTTGGTTGTACCAATGAAGTACCCGGAAGATAGAATGTACTTCTATTCTTATCCACTTCTCGTGAGAGTGATTTGATAACATTAAAAACAAACCATTAAATGTAAGGATTGAATGAATGAGAATAAGACATTATGTTGCCGAAATTAATTTGGATCATGTCCTCTTGCATTGTTCTCTAGCATCATTGACATGATCTTTAGTTCATCATTGTCCATTGCTTGGAAAATCATGTTGGCCATAGATGAATGAATGGAATTACCAGAAACTATTAGAACTTCGGTTCACAACTATGCCTGTGCAAATAGGCCCAGTCTGGTCCTGGAGGAGCACCCGAAATACTTATAAATCACGAGAGTATATGATCCATTGAGGTGTGTAGCAATCACCTAATTGAATGCAAGATTGATCTGGGTAATTTCCACACTGTTATTGAATGATTGAATGATTGATTGATTGATCGAATTGTTATATGTAAAATGGCCAAATCTATTGTACAGGTCATCGTTATTGAATCCTACATGTCATTGTCCGTTGGAGTTCGACGAAATTCAACTTGGGAAACCTATTGTACATGCTAAATGCTATTGAATCTCTTCTATATGTCAAGTGATCATACTGTCATCTATGTCATTGGTAATCATTCCGTCCTACATGAGAATTGTGAATTGTTACTGAACTATACTCGTACATGTTATAGCTTGAATTGTTTCCATTGTTATTGTCATGAGCATTGCATGATAGTGTTGCCACTGTTAACATGTTAATTACGTAAAGCATGCCCGCACCATGATATGTAAATCCTACTGGGCGCTTGTGCGATCACACCTGCTTTCCATAATATTTTCAGGTAATGAATATGAGGAACAGGGAAATGAAGGGACCGGGGACGAGTGATGAGCTGCTCAACTGTACCCATCCACATAGCTAGTCAGCCAAGAAGAGTAGCATTGAAGAGTCTGTAATAGTTAGTTTCCTTTTATTGAGTCATATGTAATAAAAATACAATATTGGGCCCTATGTTTGGCTCTGATGATGTAAGGTGTTTAAACTAGTTGATGGAATGAAATAAAGATTATGTTGGCTGACAATATTATTATCTTTAACCTGTGTTATGTATTTAGTTGTCACTTTGAATTACTCGACTGTGATACACACACTTGTATCGTTCACGCGCTCGACATTTTTTTCCGCTGCTAAATGTTGGGACGTGACACTCAGGAATGAGAGTGATGAAAGATGGAGTAGGTAGGTGAAGAGAGGAGAAAGATGAAGTGGGAGGAGGTTGAGTAGTTAGTCCAGCAGAGGAGGGACCTTTAGATGAGGGACCAGATGAGGAGGCTGGAGGTGCCTCAGAAGAGGGAGGAGGAATAGAGGATGAAGGAGTAGGTGATGATGAGGGTTCAAGAATGAAGGGAGTAGGAGAGAAGACATGTTTGGAAGAGGTTTCTTGGAGGGTTCAAGAGCATGGGGAGCAGTTAAAGGAGTAGAAGGGAAGGAAGGAGCTGGATTCTATAAGATTAGAGGAGGATCAGAAGGCCCGGAGTGCTCCATATGCATTGAAGGCCTTGGTGGCACAACAACTTCCATTTGCTCAAAAGGCCCTAATGGCCCTACCACTACTTCATCTTGCTCAGTAGGCCCTGATGGCTTAGCTACCTCTTCTGGGGAATTAGATGGCCCTGAGGGCCCTGCAATTGATTCAGATGGCACTGACTTATCTCCCTGTTCTGACTGTTCCTATTGAGAAGGCCGGATGGCCCTGCAACAGCTTCAGTTACTATTTCAGATGGCCTTAAAGGCCCTGGTTCATACACAACTGGAGGAACAGGAAGGACTTGATCTGAAGAAGGTGCAACAGTAGAGGAAGAAAGATGATGTCTTACAAATTGGTGAGATCAGTCACCAAGTTCTTTAAACCGCCCAATTCATTTCTTATATCATGATGCTCAGATCTTACTGCACAAATATCTTGGCGAGAGAGATTTTACTGAGAAAAATGGATGAAACATCTGACTGAATGGAATACAAAAGCTCTCCATGAGCATCCAACTGAGCAACAACTGTCCAGATGAACACATAATTTTTTTTTCTTGGACTTATTGTGAGCTCTTCTAGTGAGTCTGGGAACACTACTAGCAATAGCCTTATCTTTCCTTCCATTACAACCAGTTGGCTCATCATGCATGGCTATAAAATTTGTGTGCTGGTGAGCATGATCATCATCATCAGATACATCATCCACCAACTCTTCTTGAAATGGATTTACAAAAACACCAGCAGCAGGTTCCCCCTGAGCAGGAGCATCTTCTACATGGACTTCTTCTAACTGTCCTTGGGGCAAACACTCTTGAACAATTTCTAGAAGCCCTTGGTCAGCGGGGGTTTCTTTAACTGGAGCATTGAGTGAGTCTTCAACAGGAATTTCTATATGCTCCCCTTCAGTATGAGCAACTTCTTCTTCAACCGGGCTGACAAACATTTCTTGTGCAATAGGAGGCTCATGTATAAGTGCAGGTACTTCACCTTCAGTTATTTGCCTAAAGGGCTCAATATGCTTAGGCGCAATGTCTGCAATCCTCCGTTCAGATACTGTGGATGCCACTGGTTCAACATTACTTTCAATAGCTTCAAGCTCTTGAACAGATGGAGCATCGGTAGTAGAAGCGTCTCCAATGATTGCTTTTCCTTCATCCAAGGAAGTCTTTGACCAAATATTTGCTGTGAGTGAAAAACAACTCTTCATTAGATTTCTAGTATGAATGGGCTGTCCCATTTTCTCCAATAGTTCACCTTCCAATCAACTTCAAAATGTTGAAAATCCTGGTAAGCAAATGAGCATAGGGAAGGGAGACTGCTAGCTTGTTCTTCTTGTCCCAAATAAGCTCAGTGGCAAGTTTCATCTTCTCAATCATAATCTGTGCCATATTAATATCTTGTTTTTGCATAGCCCAAAACATAACATCTGCATCTCCTTTGTGCATGAAGAAAAGGTGGCACTGCGAGGTACTAGAATTTGGCAAACAATGAAATGTAGTAGCCTTTTGAAAGCATTGAACTGATTCTATTTTTCCATCCCTTAGCTTATACTCTATTCCTATAATCCCAAGGCCTTTGACATGAATGTCTACGGAATCAATCAGACTGTGCCTATCTTACAGACACCAAACAACCTCTCCAATAGATCATGAGTGATGCGAATGGGATTACCTTTGACAAGGGAGGTGAGAGCCCCATCTTCTTCAGATTTGAGGCAAGTATAGAAAGCCTTGGCTAGATGCAGATAACTGGGTTCAGAAACTGTACATACCCATGTCCATTTCATCCTCTGAAGGGCTTCAATCACACTGATCATCCCATGCTTCTCCAAATCTGCCAAATCCACTGCCTTGTGCCCACAAATCTTGATCATCACTGTCTGGAATCTCTCAAGCTGTTCTGTTGTGAGGAAAGTAGCACTATAATCACCCAAACTGCTGGAACTCCCAGAAGCAGCCATGGAAATTTTTGAGAGAGGGTTCTAAGGGATCGTGGAAGGAAGAGGAACAAAACCCCCCTCAAGAAATTTGGTGGGAAGAATCAAATCTTTTGAGAATGGGAAGAAGGATTCTGGAGTCGAATGAGGGTTTTGCAGACTTCAGAGTCGAAAGGGCGTGATAAGAGAGAGAGAGAATCGGTAAGGGATGAGTTGCCTTCGTAGCAGAGAGAAGTAAAGTGACATTCAAAAAGGCGGAGCATTTATTGCATAAGATGACAAATAGAGGATGACGATAGCGTAAAGATAAAAAGAATAGATTTATTTATTAAAGCGGGGAGAATTAAACTTGTTTTGAAATATACTATTTTATTTCAGTTATATGCAAAAACATCTGTTACAAGTTGCACATGTCTAAATCCCTTCTCAGAGAGGTAATCTCTCGATAGGTAAGGCTTTTGTAAAGATGTCTGCTAACTGATTTTAAGTATCTACGAATGAAATATTAATATTACAATTTGCTACATGATCTCGAATAAAATGATATATAATCTCAATATGCTTTGTCCTCGAGTGCTGCACATGATTTTTAGTGAGATTTATAGCACTGTTGTTGTCACATAATAATGGAATAGTCTTGATGTGTAGTCCATAATCTTCAAGTTGTTGTTTAATCCAAAGGAGTTGTGTCCAACAGCTCCCAACGACTACATATTCAGCTTTAGCTGTTGATAGAGCTATTAAGTTTTGTTTCTTTGAAGACCATGAAATCAAGCATCCTGCAAGAAATTGGCAACAACCACTGCTGCTTTTTAAATCCACTTTGCATCTAGCATAGTCAGCATCTAAGTATCCAATTAAATTTGTTTCACAAGTTTTAGGGTACCATAGACCTAAGTTATGAGTATGAGCTAGATATCTAGAGATTCTTTTTTCTGAGATTAGGTGTGATTCCTTAGGATTAGATTGATATCTTGCACATATGCATACATTGAATAAAATATCAGGTTACTTGCGGTTAGATAGAGCAATGAACTAATCATACCTCCGTAAAGTTTCTAATATACTTTATTACCTTCTGGATCACCATCTAACCTACTTGATGTGCTCATAGGAGTAGATAGTGCTTTGGCATTCTCAAACCCAAACATCTTTAACAGTTCCTTGGTGTATTTGATTTGACTAATGTGAGTTCCTTCATTGCTTTGCTTATTTTGAAGTCCAAGGAAGTAGTTGAGTTCTCCCATCATGCTCATTTTAAATTCTCCCTGCATTAGCTTTTCAAAATACTTGCCCAGAGATTCATCAGTGGATTCCAAGATAATGTCATCTACATAGATTTGTACAATTAATATATTTTTGGCATTAGATTTAATAAATAGAGTGCTATCTACTTTTCCTCTAATAAAATCATGGTTTAATAAAAATGCATTAAGTCTTTCATACCAGGCTCTGAGTGCTTGTTTTAAACCATATAGAGCTTTATGTAATTTAAAAACATGATTAGGATAATCTAAGTCATCAAAACCAGGAGGCCGTTCTACATAGACTTTCTCCTTCATAACAGCATTCAAAATGCTGATTTAATATCCATTTGAGTTTTAAATCCAATGCAGATGCATAAGTAAGCAAGATTCGAATAGCCTCAAGTCCAGCAACTGGTGCATAGGTTTCATTAAAGTCTATGCCTTCCTCTTGAGAATAGCCTTGAGCAACCAGCCTAGCGTTATTTCTAGTAATAACACTAGATTCATCCAATTTGTTTATGAACACCCATTTGGTGCCGATCATAGGATGATTTGATGGCTTAGGAACAATGGACAACACCTGATTTCTCTTGAACTGATTTAGTTCATCTTGCATGGCTAAAATCCAAGATTCATTAGTTAGTGCTTCATTGATTGTCTTCGGATCTATTTGAGAAATAAATGCTAGGTAATCATAAGGAATGATATTACATCTAGTTCATACCCCAACATATATGGATCTCCAATTATATTATCTTTTGGATGATCCTTTTTATATCTCCATTCCCTAGGAAGATCATCATGAATGATATCTTTTTGTCGCAGTTCTCCCAAGGGTGGATCTTCATCATCTTTGATGGATGTTTCCTTCAGTTTCTGGGAAATATTTTTTGTATCTTCATCATCACTAATAATTTCCTTTCTCAAAGAAGGGTTAGATTCATCAAAAATAACATGTACAGTTTGTTCAATTAATAAACTTCTTTTATTGAAAACTCTATTCATTTAGGTTTAGAAGTGTAACCCATAAAAATACCTTCATCTAATTTGGGATCCAACTTACCAATATTTGACTTACCATTGTTGTAAATGAAGCATGGGCATCTAAATATTTTGAAATGGCTGATCTTGGGCCTTTTCTACTTGTACAGTTCGTATGTTGTTTTCTTCAGAATGTGCTTGATCATGGCGCTATTGATTAAGTAGCAAGCTGTATTGATTGCTTCTGCTCAGAAATATCTTGGAAGATTGTATTCAAATAGCATAGTTCTTGCCATATCCAGTAGAGTTCTATTCTTCCTCTCAGCTACTCCATTTTGTTGTGGTGTTCATAGTGCTAAGAAGTTGTGTTCAATCCCTAGATCATCATAGAATTCTGCAAACCTGTCATTCTGAAATTCTCCTCCATGATCTAATCGAATACTTATGATGCTGAACGTTTTATCTTTCAGAACTAGCTTGCTAAACTTCACAAAGATATCAAAGGTGTCATCTTTGTGTTTAAGAAATGATACCCATGTGTATCTGGAATAATCATTAACAATAACAAATCTGAAATTCTTCCCTCCCAAACTTGTAGTTCTCATTGGTCCAAATAAATCCATATGAAGCACTTCTAATGGTTTGAAGGTAGTAACAACTGTCTTGGAATTGAAAGAAGATTTTGCATGTTTTCCTTTTGAACATGGTTCAAAGATGTTATCCAGTCTTGAATTCATCTTTGGTAAACCTTCCACTAGATCATATTTTATAAGTTTTCTAATTCCATCCAAGCTAGCATGTCCTAGTCTTCTGTGACGTAGTTCAACATTTTGCTCTTTGCTAGCTGCCAAACAAATGTCTTGACTTTTCAAATCTTCTAGATGTAGTATAAAAATATCTTTCTTTGCAGGCTTCAAAGATTGTTGTTCCATCCTTGATGATTAAGCATTTAGATTTCTGGAACTTGATTTGATGACCTTTGTCGCACAGCTGACTGATACTGATCAAGTTATGCTTGAGTCCTTCGACGTAGAGAACATCTTCTATCAAAGTCTTGTTCTTGCTCCCAATTGTTCCACAACCAATGACTGTACCTTTACCATTGTCTTCATATGTTACTATTCCTTCTTCATTCTTGATAGACGAGAATAGCCTTTTATTTCTGGTCATATGCCTTGAGCAACCGTTGTCCAGGTACCACTTTCATGCTCTAAGGCTTCCCCGTAATAAATCAATGAGATTTAGGTACCGAAGTTCTTTTGGGTCCTGAGTGGTTAGTTTCTACAAAACTTCTTTTTGGCATCAACTTTAAGTGTTTAGTTGCACAAGTGTTTTTAGTATGGCCCAGTTTGTTACAATGAGTGCAACAGACAATGTTCTTTATTGTTTTATAGACTTACTGTTTTTATTTGTTTTTGGTTTATAACCAGGTTCCTGTTCAGTTACGAATTTTGGTAATGGATATACTTTGAGTTGTACAATCGTTTCTTCATGCTCTGGTGGAGTATAGCCAATTCCATATTTCTTCCTGTTGAGCAACTTTTTCAATCTCCTTGTTTACTAAAATTTCTATCACAATACTTTTGTTATGATAAAACCTTTAATATTTTCGCCTTTACTATTTATGGAAATCAAAAGGCTATTATATATATACAAACATACCTTCTGTCAAAAACTATGTCTACACAGAACCTAAGCATCATCACAGTGAAATCTTTCTATGTCCATAGCGTATACTGTATATCACACTGACTTCGACTCCTAACTGCGACTCTTGAAAAGTCGAAGTAATGCTTCGAGTGATGAACAATCTGATAAACACTCCGACTCTTGAGAAGTTGTAGTCTGACAGTACTCCGACTCCTTAGAAGTCGAAGTCTGACGGAACTTCGACTCCTTGAAAATCGAAGTCTTTGTATCGATTGATTATCTATTTAAGCCTTACTCCGACTCCTAAAAAGTCAAAGTTTGAGGAAACTCCGACTCCTTAAAAGTCGAAGCTGGACATACTCCGACTTCATATAAGTCGAAGTCCACTATCTATTTGTTGGCACTCCGACTTCCCAAAGAAGTCGAAGTCATTGCTTTCTCACACCGACTTCAATGAAGTCGAAGTAGTTGTATTCATCATGAAGTCAAAGTTTATTGTCTACATTACTGTCTTACTCACACTTCTTAAAAATCGAGGTGTCTCTTATCAATTGTATATCTGTACTTAGCTGTGAATTCAAGCCTCTATTAGTAAGTACAAGTTAACATACATCATTACATAAGCTCTGCATTGAAATATCTTCCACGTTGAGACAGTTTCCTTAAAATCCTTGTCCTCAGTAAAAATCAATTATCCTTTTTGGCGGGAAAAATATTTTATTCAAAACTATTTTTCTGAGCAGCATCTCTTTGGGATCTGTAATATATATATAAGATATATTTGCTATCTCTTTTACTGACAGGAAGATAAGCTGATCCCTGGTTGACGGATGGTCAAAAATTAAATGCTTGATAAGTCTAATGTGCTATCTGTCAGAACCTACCTGCTACTGTCAGAAATACCATGACTTTCAGAAGAAAAACGTGTGCATCTGTCTGCTCATTCTTAAATGTTATGAACTTCTGTCTGAATGTTTTCATATTCTATCCTTTATCTTACCTACCTCCGAAGGCATCTATGGAGGCATTTGCTCTTATCTTGTCCTTTCAGGTTTGCAGAACATTTAATGAAGAATGGCTAGATCACTGCAATGAGCATGAAACTTGCAGAACATTCATGAGAAAGTCCTTCAAGCATGAAGCTACATTATATAGCCTAAAGACGTTGAGACTCATGGAGCTAACGATTTTATGGAGAAACCTAAGAAGATCAAAGCATTCTCTCAACGGCTATCTCCTTCAAACGGCTAGCTTCCAACGGCTAAAAATCAAACGGGCAAAATTTGATGCGTATATATGAAGCTGAAGCTTGGAGACACATATATAGAATAGAAGATACACAGATAGTCATATACACAAGAGAAGAGACTTAGAGTGACACACATAGAAGACTTAGAAGCCTACACTTCACTCCTATACGAAAGCTAGAAGAGCCACTCAAAGATAAAGAGAACCACTCCTCAGTCTTACAATTCTATCTCCTTCTACAATTTTAAGTCTTCTTCGCTTGGTGGACTACTGTATTTCAGATCCTTTTCAGATCACCTCTTTGTTTCAGAAAGAACTTGAGTTCCACTCCCATCTGTTTTTCATTCCAAATTTTTGTGTTTGCTCATTGTTGTTGAGCAGACACACAAGCTTTCATACATCTGTGTAAGGAAACCCATAGGAGGTTTGTATCCTGTTGTACCCCTCTTGTGAAGGGAAGATCTACAAGTGTAGATGGTTTTTGTACCCCTTGGTTAAGGGAAGACTTCCTGACTGATATTTCATTTTGGTTAGAATTCGTTGTAGTCGTCTGGAAAGTAAGGCTTCTTCATCTTCACTATTTTCTTCACTCCTTTCACTTTCTGATTCACCTTCAGAAGTGTTTCTAAAGCTTTAAGGGCATTGATGTGCTTTTTCCTTCTAGAGGATTCTCCCAGCCTTTCCATGTTTGTCTCGTGAGCCATTAGAGACCCAATGAGTTTTTCTAGAGATCATTTGCTTCCTCTATGGCAGTTACCTTTGGAGTCCGCAAAGTTGGCAAAGATCTTAGTATTTTTCTTACCATATCTCCCATCTCATATCTTTTATCTTGTCAGTTCCTTCATGAGTGAGCTTTAGATTAACCCACATCTCTTTAGCCGACTTGCATGGAGATATTCTATTGAATTTCTTCTTGTTTAGAGAGCAGCACAGTATACTCTTAGCTTTGCTGTTCTGACACAGTTTCTTCTTGTCATCATTTGTCCATTTTTCTTTGGGGTTAGTTACTGCCAGATCTCCATCTTCCATTATTGTCCATAGTTGGAAATCAAGCCCTTGAACAAATAACTCCATTCATGTCTTCTAATAGTTGTATTCTTTTCCATCGAACGGTGGAGGTTTGTTGACCAATTTTCCTTCTACATGACCTTGGGCTACCATTTATCTTTGCTCTTCAGATCGTAAGATCCACTTACTAGAAGAGACTTGGCTCTAGTACCACTTGTTGACCAGGTTGCAAGCCCATAGGGGAGGTGAATGGACTGCTAATATTTTTTTTTATGAATATTCCTATTAATAAAAACACTTTGACAAAAGATACTAAATTCGAAGGTTAGAGTTAGTAAGTAACAAAGACAGAATAAGATCAATCACAAGAACAACAAAATTTTTATCCTGGTTCAGATCTCCTATCACAAGGAGTCCTACGTCTAGTCCCCAAGCAAAGACTTTGGATTCCACTAACCAAGGGTATAGTCCCCCTCAAGGACACTTACACATCCAGCCGTAACTGGCCTTATCTTCACTACACGAAGAGACACTACACCACCTGATACAACAGGTCTTTCTTCTTACCAAAGGGAAACAAATACCCACTCCACAACAGATCCTCTCTTCACAGATGAAGAGGAGCACTCAAGAATAGTAAGGAGATGATGGCCCCTAGACCAAGCTTATAACAAATGCTTGATCTGAGGCAGAATCTAAGAGACAGAAAGATTACATAGGATGAATGTCTCTTAGATCTAAAAGAAGCTCTCGAAAACTAGAAAATAGCGCTATGTAGAGAGCTAAGAGGCGGAGGCTTTTGAATGAAGGATTGAGCTCTTCTTTCTTTTTGTTCCTTGATGGTTCAAAAATTATCTTTGTGGAGTCCACAGACTTCTATTTATCTTCTCTTGAAGAAGTGTATGTTGTCTCTTATCTTCAGGTACATTAGCTATGTCTGATCCAACGTAGAAATCAGGAAACACCTGCAGTCATTAAATGCTGGGATAGACACAAACAGAGAGAAAGATTATCTGAATATCTTCTTTGCTTCTGTCAATGTGACAAGTCCAACGTTGTAACATGTGTGACTACCGAAAACCTACACACAATAAATGTTGGAGCATAGACATCATAAATGTGTCTAAACTATCAGTCAACGTCATAGGCCATGCTATAGGATGATATATCAAAGAGGAAATTCCGTTTTGTCATCTTTTAAAGTTTTACTTTTTGTGACATGAATATGTTAACTTAAAGATATGTCGTACAGAGATATTGTACTCAGCATAATAAATGCTTGAGTGCACAGGATACAACATGGTTCGCGGGAAAGTTTGAAATGCACAAAGATTTGAAAATATATTTGAATATCATGAAGGTTAAAATTTACTCAAGACTTATCTAAAATGATTTTAATAATAGTTTCCATTAATTGTCTAATACATAGTTTGTCAAAGAAAAGTCGATGTTTAGAGACAGACTATGTAAACTGGCAGTCGATGTCCAATCACAACTGATGTTCAAGAGAAGTCGTTGTGAGTGTAATCGTTGTTGGAATGGAATCAATGTTAATATGAAATCAATGTTGAGATATAACCATAATCTATGTGGAAATGTAATCGATGTTGAAATGAAGTCGATGTGAACATAATCCATGTATAAATGTAATTGATGTGGAAGCATAATCGATGTTGGAGGGAAATCGATGTTCTGGATGAAATCATTGTTGAGCTGAAATCAATGTTTAACTGAAGTCGATGTTCAAGTGAAATCGACGTTCTAAGTCAAATCGTTGTTGAACTGAAATCGATGTTTGACTGAAGTCGATATTCAAGTGAAATTAATGTTCTCGGTGAAATCGTTGTTGAATTGATCGATGTTCGAATGAAGTCGATGTTCTAGATGAAATCAATGTTGAAATTAAATTGATGTTCAAGTAAAGTAGATGTTCTAAATGAAATCGATGTGGAACCGAAATCTATGTTTAAGTGAAATCGATGTTCTAAATGAAGTCGATGTAGAACCAAAATCGATGTTTGAACCGAAATCGATGTTTAAGTGAAATCGGTGTTCTAAATGAAATCGATGTTTGAATGAAGTTGATATGTAAGTGAAATCGATGTTCTAACTGAAATCGATGTTTTAATAAAGTAGTCGTTGTTTAAGTGAAATCGATGTAGTAACAAAATAGTAATCGTTGTAAACTTTCAATAGTAGTCGATGTAGACTTAGGCAAATTATATGCAATTGACTTCAAATAAAAATGAGCGTAAATAACTTACTAAATTTGTTTTATTTGATATCTGTTGACAAGCTTCAAAAAATAATGTTAGTCAATAATTTCCATGCTTTTGTTAATCACCAGAAATACATATAATATATAAAAATTTATATGGAGATGGACTGATCATCAAGAGCCTTGCAAACGAATGACATAAATGATAAATCTACACAAAGTGAAACAATTCAACTTTTCAGAATCCAACTTTTAAGGATAGATGTTCAAGGATGTTTTTCTTGCAGAGGTTCAGACATACTAAAACAAGGCAGAAAGCTTTGCATGAAAAATCAAAAGTGCTTTCCAATAGTAATTCCAGTGGGTTTTCTAAGTGGTTCAAGTGGTTCCAAACCAACCAATATTGATATCAAAAGTTTAAAATAGAAAAGTGCTTTTCACTAGTAAACCTGGTGCAAGAAACACCACAAAGCCTCAATTATGGAATTTCTCACAAAGCACTCATCATTCTAGATTTTTAGTGTCCAAGTAGTGATTTAGAAAAAAAGAATAGGGTTTTGTAATATAATCATCATAAAAAATAAACACATCATAATGCTCATTTCCAATTTTGCTTGCAATGAGAAAATAACTGACATGTATGATGACAAATCATCACCAAGAGAACAAGTTGTTCATGCTCACATGAAATTTATATAGTTTGAGAGTTATTTATACAATCCATAAGTCTAGAAGTATAAATAATAGTTCACATTAAATAGTAATAAAAATGTAAATGTATTTATAACTAATAGAGTATTTTCCACTCATTATTTTAAATTTGAGTTAAGTGATCTCTATATATATATGTATATCAAAATTGTCTTTTCCTTTTATTCATGTAAGATTTCCTCAACTCAATGTATAAATTTTGAGTTAGAGTTTAGATTTTTAATACATAAAGAAATGTCCAACTTCAATAGCACATTTTTTTGAACCTTTTTATTGTCTCTCTGCATATATCACATTTTTTATTTGGTCAAATGATGATATATTTTGTCGAGAAATGTGATATGCGGTTAGGATCAATTGTTTTTGCATTGAGTCATTGTCTTTTGACATCTTTTGCCCTATGGTGCCTTACTTGATTTCTTTTTCTAAAAGAGGAGGTTTTTATCTTTTAAAATGTGAACAAAACCAATGAGCATATTAAGCCATGAGAGCCTCCATCCATCTCCAAATACATGTGTCCACCCAATGTTTTTAACTTATATGTTGTTCAATTTTCAGAATATGAATGTATATCAATGTGTGTGCTTATTTAATTAGTTTGACTTTTGTTTAATTGCATGTTATATGTGAGTTGAGGTGCGTAGGTGCAACCTAACACTACACACAACTCAAGAGAGCATGTTAAGCACCTATCAATGAATTTATCTTTTCAAGAGTTTGGGTTAAATGTTTTTGTTCTCATTATTTTGATAAGAAGCAATAAGAACATACATATCTAACTTAAAGTCGAGCTCGAGCTTTAATGAGTATTTAAAATGGTTGTTCAAGCTTGGTTCATTTAAATACTCTCGAGTTTGAGCCTTTAACGAGTATCCTAACGAGCCCAATTGAATTTACTAGTTAGTAAACATAAATCATATATGCTAACAACTCTTATAAATAGAAATCACATATGCTTACATATTGAAACATGAGATGTAAAGAAGTCAAATGGAAACACCAATGAGGTATATATCCAAATCCAGGAACAAAAATTTGAGTACAAACTCTTCCTTCTAGACATTAGATCCCTGATTCGAACATAATTCAATAGGACACTATTATATAGATTGATATTAATTATTTATTTTCATTTTAGTGATTAGTATTGCATTTCTTAATTTAATGTAATTCATTTACATGTACGTGTGAATTTGGTTTAATATTGCAATTGTTCACATGTAATATTTTGTTTTCATTTAAGCTTCATACTTATGTAGTTTTTAAATTTGATTTATGCATGTATAGTAATTTACCACTGCACACACCACACGAGAGCGTGATAAGCCCATGTCAATGAATCTTCCCATTCAAGACTTTGGGATTAATGTGCACGATTCTCATTTTCAATGATGAGAACATGTATATCTAACTCAAAGTCTTGACTTGTCCTATTTTGGACAGTGTATGAATGTTTGATCGTAGTTAGGTGGTTATTTACTCTATGTGTTTGTGTAGTTTCTTGAAAATTTTGGTTGTGTCTTCTCACTCCTATCTAGTATAACTTTATTGATTTTGAACATTTTATTAACCACTTAGAAATAAGTGTTTAAGAAATTTCTTAATCAATAAATATTTTTGGTATATTGGAGAGGTGTGGGGAGATTCTGCCAAAATTTTCAGCAAAATATACAAAAACATAGTAAATGGCCATCTGAGTGCGATCAAATATTCATGGATGGGTAAAAAGTGATAATATAATTAATATGTCCTACCTATTCATTTTGACTTACTCGAATGATGTGAGGGTGGGTCAGGTTTTAACCCAACAATTGGTGAAGAAGGGATTTTATGGTGACTCTTTTACGTTGTTATACAATTTCTAAATTTCTAGTGATGCTCGTGAAATGACAATTAATCTATGCAGAAAAAATGTCGTATGAGAATCGGTCATGGATGTACCATGGTATAGTTCATGGAGTTGTACAGAGAAGTTTAAAGACGGAGTTGACAGTTTCATTCGCTTTGAATTGAGGAATTCATCGGTAGCAGTTGATGCGATGGGTAACATCTGATGTCCCTACTCAGCTTGTAAGAACAGAAAGTGGATATCGACGTGAGATGTGCAACATCATTTGTATACGAGAGGATTTGTTGCCCATTTTGAGTTATGGTCGTCTCATGGTGAGTTTAATCTCTAGTCGTATGAAGCGGCCAACTTTACCTCCACAAGTACGTACGTAGACATGGTTGTCGATGTTGTTGGTTTGGAGTTACACATTCGTCATGACCAATATAATGAAGAAGTGCTGAATTGTAGCAACCTGCTATTTTAAATAATTAAATAAATCAAGATAATTAAAGAAAATGATTTAATTAAAATCCAATAAGCGAAAATAAGTAATGGGCATTATTAAATGATTCATATAAAATCTATGGGCAAAAATAGGAGTTTAAAAGATAGAATAAAATAAAATACCTTAAAATTTGTTGCTCTATTATTTCCTAATTTAAAAAAGGCAAGTAAGTAATTAATATGACTCATATACATCTAAATTGGACTCCTAACCCTACCCTAACTAGCTAGCCACGAAATTAGAGTCCCTTCCTAACCCAATTAGGAGGATCAAAGCTAGAAAGGTTAGATAACATGAAAATTAGTAGTTAAAGAGAAGTTAGAGTTGTGTTAGGAATCAACAAGGCTAGAAGCATAAATACACCATTTTATGGCCGACCTTATTGCTCTGTTGGGACTACTTGGACATGGAGAAGAGTCCATAAAAGGAGGGAATCGTGGGGAGAAGACTGCTAGAAGATCTACAAGCCTGCTCTTCGTGTCCAGAACCATAAGAGTTTACAACATCCAAAGGTAGGTGTTCTCAAGCTAAACAAGAACAAATCATACACCATGTCAAAGCTCTTTCTGTCTAGTTTCATGTGCACCTATTTTACCTAAATTCTATTGAGCATGTTTTCCAAACATCACTCATGACTAGGGCTTTTAGTGTTCATGTCATGTTTCATGCCTATCGATGTTGACTCCTTTATCTCCATGATTATACATTTCGGTGATAACAAAGCTTATCAAAATATTTCTATATTTATCTAAAGTATGAGCATTTACCATAACTTTATTTTGGTTAAGTCGGTTAACAGGAAACTCAAAGGAAATAAAAAATTACATTAAGGATCACCACTATAAGTATTCCAAAATTTTTCTAAGTCCATTATATATATATTATATATATATATATTATCTCTTTTTGGGTTTCACTTTGACTTTTCTAAAGTCGAAGTCTTACATCGATTACTGTTATGAACATCGATTACTCATTTTAAGTCCACATCGATTACTATTTGTAAGTCCACATCGATTACTATTTTGTCCACATCAATTACTGTATAAAATTACATTGATTACAGTTAACTTAAACACCAATTCTAAGATCGATTACTGTTTGTAAGTCCAATCCAATTACTATTTTGTCCACATCGATTACTATATAAATTACATTGATTACAGTTAACTTAAACACTGATTATATGTCCACATCGATTACTGCTTTAGGTTCATAATCTATTACTATTTCAAACTTCAATTATGTTCAAACATCGATTGCGTTCACATTGATTATCTTAGACATCGATTCCCTTTAAACATCGATTACCTTTCTCTTTAACATTGATTGTTTTAGACATCGATTACCTTAGACATCGACTGTCTTGAATATTGATTACCTTGCACTAAAACATTGATTGCCATCTCATATCGATTGTCTTCCTAAACATCAATTACCATTTTAAATAACATTGATTACTTTTTTAGACATCTATTACACTTAGACATCGACTGTCCTTCTTAAACATCGATTACCTTTGGATATCGATTGCCCTCAGACATCGACTGTCTCAAATATCGACTGTTCTGCCTTAACATCGATTACCTTTGGACATTGATTACCCTTAGACATCGATTGTCTCAAACATGACTATCTTGCTTAAACATCGATTACAGTTATGCTCAAACATCGAATGTCTTCATGGATTGTTCTTGAACATTGGTTGCTCTTGGACATCGATTATTTTTTGAATATTGACTATCTTAACATCGATTACTTTTGAATATCGACTGTGTCTTAACATCGATTACTTTTTGAATTTCGACTGTCTTAACATCGATTACTTTTTGAATATCGACTGTGTCTTAACATCGATTACTTTTTGAACATCGACTATGTCTTAACATTGATAGGCATTATATTATCCTTTGTTATTTAAGATATATTAGTTTAGAATACCTTGATAATTATCTATGCAATAACCTTACTGATTGTGGTTGAAATTATAATGATTGCCCCTATGATTAATCTTTGTTATTAACATAACTTGGCGCACAGTATTTTGAAATCATTTTTAAAGATGTGCAGTTCAAATTTCCCGCTATATGTTGCATATCCTTCTTACAAGAGCTTTCAAGGATATTTTCTTACAATATGACTTTTTGAGTGACTACTATTTTCATGGTAAGTCTTCTAATACTTTACCTGTGAACAGAAAGGAACATATCTGTCTGTGGCTTACTTAGTCGCGGGACACAATTCTCTTGGAGAAAGCACTTTATGATTTCACATTCTTATAACAAGTTTTCTTGTGATTTATATGATGACAAAATGGATATTTCTATTTCTGTATAACACCTTTTTGTTCGCTGACTGAAGATTTCTCTCTTAGCATTTTATGCCTGTGGGTTTCCGATACTCACATGTTTCTACAAAGACTTGTTGCCACCGCATGGAAACATCACCAAGGAATAAGAGACAACAGACACTTCCACAGACACATCTGAAGAATGTTGAAGTGCTTATAAGAAGACGATGGTTGTGAAGAACAAGTTAAGGATATACAAGCAATGCATGCGGATTCACACAAGCCTTCACAACCACCATTGAAAGCAGTGCACCTTCACTCCAAGATGATCTGCTCCAAGCTCTCCTGAAGCCCTCACTTCTTTCTTTGAGAGCCAGTTATTCTTAGAGGATAGCTTCATAGTCTATATTCTTCTGCTCTCAGTTTGTGCCTCAGATCAAGCAATGCTTATTGTATAAGCTTGATCTAGGGGCCATCCCTTCAACTCTTCTTAAGAGTGTTCCTTTTCCTACGAGAAGAGAAGACCTGCTGTGAGCAGGTGGTTTTGTTCCCCTTGTTGAAGGGTGATGTGTTGAATGTGTTTTGGAATTTCCTAATGATGACCTATTAACATCACTCATATTTTTATTTTGATGATGACACAGTGAAAATATTGTACATATTTAAAATATCACAATAATGCTACAAAACATGTTCTTGATACTTAATATCTCATATCTTACTGTCTATGACATGTTTTGATGGTCTACTCTTCATTTGTACAGGTTCATAGAGTTTTTACAAAGTAGATCGATTCTAGATGACAGATAGGTCGACTCTACAAGACTGCCCAGCAAACTTCTGAGAAAAAAGTATCAATTGTGTCGACACCAGCTCACAAACAGGTCGACACACATAGTCTGCTCAACAAGTTCCTAAAGAACAAATGTCAGTAGTGTCGACTCTTGTTGGAGATGAGGTCGACACTAGCATTCACCCCATGAACTAGTCTTCGAGCAATTCATAGGAGGTCGACTCTGTCTGTTGAACAGGTCGACTCTACCTATTGTTCAGGCCAACACTAAGTGTCTGACAGGTCGATACTAGTGTTCTGACAGTAAGCCCTGAATTGAGGATTGGTCAGTAGGCTGACTCTCTTGAAGAATGAGGTCGACTCTCTCCTTCTGTACAAACCCAGAATTATGCAGAGGATGAATCTGATGGCTGAGATTTTGTTCTGAGGTCTTTATGAGAGATGTTATAATTACAAAATTGCCCTTTCATCCAAGTGGCAATATGATGAAGACCTTTTTGGAAACGTGGCAGCCCAAGATGCTTTCTAGGTTTACTGTGCACATTCCCTTCACGTAAAAGGGACTGCACGGAGGCTATAAAAGCAATTAGCTATGTTCTAAAGCCATAAGCCCCCAAGAGAGCCTCCAAACTTCCAGCAATTACACCCAAAGGGACATAGTGATCAAGGCCAAGTTGTGATGTGCTGAGAAAGGAAGCAGATCGGGCACAAGAGAAGCAGAAGAAGAAGAAGAAGTTCTGGCAATTCAGATGCCACTGAAGCAGAGCATCGGGAATTGAAGAGGATCTTCATCGAATTCCGTCAAGACTCTTCAATTCAAACTTCTGCAAGACTTCTTCACCGAGGAACATCCAACCCCCATCTATTTTACATATTTCTTGGAGTGTTCATCTCTTTTTCGTCTGTGAGATCTGTGCATGAAGTTCTGTGCAGATTTATGTGTATGATTAAGTCTGTGAATCAGATCATTGCTAGATGATCTGATCTCTTATGTTTTTTATCTAGCCAGTGTGTGAGCAATCGTGCTCAGTGTTTGAGCCGCAGTGCTCAGGTTTGTGAGTTGTCGCACGCAGTATGTGTTTGAGTCGTCGTGCTCAGGTTGGAGTCGTCGTGCTCCGATTGTGCTTTGAGCCGTCGAGCTCAAAGGTGTGTTGGAGTCATCGTGCTCCAGTTGTGTGTTGAGCCGTCATGCTCATGGTGTTTTGGAGTCGTCATGCTCGGGTATGTGTTGTACTCGGGTTTGAGTAGTGAAGCCTCACTATGTGAGGGGTGGATATAGGAATCACTGGTGTGATTTTCGAACCACCTAAAATTCCTTGTGCAATGGTTTGATCTATCTCCTTGCGCTAGATGATTGCATAGGATTTCGCTTTCACTCTCTTTCCAATTGGTTCACACATCATATCCACACAATTACACATATTCACACATTTTAGATCAGTGAGATTTCTATTTGAATAGGTCTATAAATCGAAGTAATCTTTGAATTGCTTAAGCTTCTGCATGAATTGGTGTTAGATCTATTCAACCCCCCTTCTAGATTTGTTCACATTCTGTATTCAATCCTACAATTCGTATCAGAGTTGGTTAATATATATTTCTGATCTATTTTGGTTGCTTTTATTTGATTTGTGTGTTCTGTTTGCTTGATTGCTTGTTTGCTCTTTCCCTGCCTCTTAATTTGATCCATGGATTCTCGAGGATTTGCAGTTGAGGGCCATCCATTAATAGACACCATTTTTTGTTGGGTCTGATTACTCTATTGAAAGAATCACATGCAAGTTTCTAGGGGCACAAAACTATGAAATCTGGAAAATAGTTGATAAGGGTCCTTATGAAAATCAGGGAGATGAGGAAAATTGGACTAGAGAGCAAATTAGGAAAGCTACTCTTAACTATAGTGCCATGAATATGCCTCAGTATGCAGTTCACTCTAAAGAATATTCAAGAATATCCATGTGTAAATCTGCTAACGAAATGTGGGATAAGCTTGAATTAATGTATGAGGGAACATCTCAAGTTAGGGAAACCAAAGCAAACATACTTGTTTCTGAATATGAACTGTTTATGATGAAAACTAATGAGTCAATCTCTGAAACGTTTGCTATGTTTATGACAATTGTCAATGGACTGAAGGCACTAGGTAAAGAGTACACTGATGTTGATTTGGTAAGAAAAATCTTGCGCTCTCTATCATCTATTTGGCATACAAAAGCTACAGTGATTGAAGATTATAAGATTTATCGAAATATCTTTGGATGAATTTATAGGATCTTTAATGACTTATGAAATAAATTTGAAAAGAACTAAAGAACATATGCTTAAAGGTAAACCAATAGCACTTAAAGCTTCATCAAGCAACAAAGAGAAAAGTCAATAAAAATCAAGTTCTGAAGAGTTTGAGTCTGAGTCTGATGAGGATGAACTTGCCCTCATGACTACACAATTCAAATTTTTTTTAAAATAATGAAAAGGAAAATTCAATGGAAAGAAAAAATATACTTCTGGTAAAAGAATGTTTCTTCTTCAAACTTTATTGCTAGCAGAAATCAAAAGCTGATGAAGGTGTTATTTGTACAGTGCAACAATGCTGGACACATGAAGGCTGAGTGTCCTAAAGTCAAGAAAGACAAGTACAAGAAGAACAACAAAATGAAGAAGCCAAAAGCAATGATTGCAACTTGGTCGAATGAAGACCAAAGTGAGAATGAAGAAGAGAAATCCTCAAGCTCATAAAATAAGGAGTTATGCTTTATGGCTAACAACAATGATGGAAGAGTAAGTTCTTCATTTGAATATTATACAATTGAAGATTGGGAAGATGCATATGCTACTTTAGTTGAAAAGTATTCTAAAATAAGAAAAGAAAACACAGTCCTCATTGGTACCATTCACAATCTTTCTATTCAAAATTTCCAAGATATCAACATAATTCTTTCTCTGGATTTCCATACATGAATGATCATTTTAAAATGTATAATTTTCCTACTTATGAAAGCAAAAACACTGGTGTGTTCATTCCAAATCAGAATGTTAAAATACCAAAAATAGAAATTATTTCTGAAATAAAACAAAAGACAAAAATAACTCAAATATGGATCAGAGAAGTCTTATTGTTTTTGCTCAAACAAACTGATGGTCCCAACAATGTTAGGGTAGCAAAATCTTTTCTTCTATGATCTGATTTGTGCAAGAAGGTCGTGCACCCAACTCCAATGTGTGGTTCCTTGACAGTGGGTGTTCACGACACATGACTAGAAACAGAACAAAATTCTCATTACTGATTGAAAAGGAAGGGGGATCTGTTACTTTTGGAGGTAAAAACAAAGGAAAATAATTGGATTTGGAAAGGTTGGTAAATTCTCCTCAAACTCAATTGAAAATATTCTGTTAGTTGATGGCTTGGATTATAATCCTTTGAGCATTAGCCAATTGTGTGACAAGGGTCATAAAGTTGTTTTTGAATCAGACTTTTGCAAAATACTTGATTCTTCTTCTGTAAAAATAAAATTCTTTGGAAAAGAGAAAACATGTCTACATGATCAATCATGATAAAAACTTTGCTGAAAACATCTATTTGGTTACTAATAAAAGTGAAATTGCATGGACATGGCACAAGAGACTTGGTCATGCAAGTTTCAACACAATAAATAAACTCTTAAGGCCAAATTTAGATAAAAGACTTCCTGAATCTTTTCCAAATGTTGAAAATAAACTATGTGGGGTATATGCTCAAGGAAAACAAACCAGAAAATCTTTTAAAATTTTCAATGATATACTGACTTCTAAGCCACTAGAATTACATCATATGGACCATTTTGGCCCAACAAGAATTCTTAGTCTTAGTGGCAAAAGATATGGATTTGTAGTCATTGATGATTTTACTAGATACACTTGGATCATCTTTCTATCCCACAAAAATGATGCTTGATAAGAATTAAGGAAATTCTGTACCATTGCCTTAATGGGTTTTTCACATAAAATTAATCTATTTTGACAGATCATGGGGGAGAATTTGAAAACAAAGCTTTTTCTAATTTATGTGCTGAACTGAACATCTTCCACATATTCTCTTCTCCAAGAACTCTAGAACAAAATGGAGTTGTGGAAAGGTATAATAAACCCTTGTGGAAATGGCTAGATCCATGCTTCTGGAAAGTAATTGCTCAAATCCTTCTCGGCTAAAGCTGTGAACACAACAAATCACATATTGAATAGAGCATTGGTCAGACAAAAAATTAGAAAAAACCCCTAGAACTTTTGAAAAATAAAAAACCAACTTTGTCTTACTTTAAAATCTTTGGTTGCAAGTGCTTTGTACATAACAACAATAAAGAAAATCATGATAAATTTGATGCCAAAAGTCTTGAAGCCATTTTCCTTGGTTATTCTGAAATTTCAAGAGCTTATAGAGTTTACATTCTCAAGAATAAAACTGTGGAAGAATCTCCACATGTAGCTTTTGATGAAAATTCATATCAAATTGATGACTCTACATCTTGCAGGGTTCCTCTAAGTAATGAAGAAGATGACTTCGTTGTTAAATCTCCACCAACTATTGAAGAGGATGAAGATCCATTTGAAAATCTAGACAATCAGTCACCTACTACAAGTGGATCAGGTAATATTATTCCAGGACTGAATGAACCTCAAGGGGTAATTCATGAAAACCGATTTCTAAGAGATCATCCAATTGAGAATGTAGTTGGTAATGTGCATGATAGAGTTAGGACTAGATCATCCTTTCTGAATTCAATAATAAAGACCCACTGGCACTAATTTCCTAAATTGAACCTAAGTCCATAGATGATGCTCTAACCAGTGAGGATTGGATCAATGCAATGCATAATGAACTTCATCAATTTGACAGAAATCAAGTGTGGGAATTAGTACCCAAACCTGGTGATCAATCTGTGATTGATACTAAATGGGTATTTAGAAATAAATTGAATGAAAATGGGCAGGTTGTTAGGAATAAAGCTAGACTAGTTGCCAAGGGGTACAATCAAGAGTTTGGTATTGATTTTGAAGAATCATATGCCCCTGTAGCTAGACTAGAAGTTGTGAGGATATTTCTTGCATTTACATCATCTTTGAAATTTAAAGTTTATCAAATGGATGTAAAAAGTGCCTTTTGAATGGCTACAACAAAGAAAATATTTTTGTGGAACAACCTCCCATATTTGAAAATGAAAAACATCTTGATCATATTTTCAAACTTAATAAATCTCTTTATGGTTTTAAGCAAGTTCCAAGAGCTTGGTATGACCGCCTGAGCTCATTCTTGCTGAATAAAGGTTACACAAGAGGAAATATAGACCAAACTTTGTTTACAATAACTATCAATAATCAGATTATTGTTGTCCAAATCTATGTTGATGACATAAGTTTTTGATCTACAAACAAAGCTCTTTGCACTGAATCTGCTGATCTTATGAAAACTGAATTTGAAATGAGTTTGATGAGTGACTTACAATTCTTTTTCGGATTGCAGGTACATCAAACAAGTGAAGGGATTTTCATAAGTCAAACAAAGTATGTGAAAGAACTTTTGAAAATATTTGACTTTCAGCACCTCAAGCACTCAAGCACACCAATGGCAATAAATGTAAGATTAGAGGAAGATTCATTTGGTAAGTCAGTAGATCCAAAGACGTACAAAGGTATGATTTGTTCTCTACTTTATCTCACAACCTCTAGACCTGACATTCAATTTAGTGTGTGTAGGATCGAATAGGTGGATGGATCAGATCTAGAAGGGGGGTTGAATAGATCTGACACCAATTACTGTGGAAGCTTAAGCAATTTAAAATTACTTCGAATCAGAGATCAGTTTAGACAAGCAATTTACGGATCTAAAGTGTGGGTGTGTATAGATGATGTGTGAAGCAATTAAACACTTAGTGTTAAAGTGAAATCCTATGCAGGCATCTAGCGCAGGCAACTAGATCAAACCATTGCACAAATGATTTTTAGGTGGTTCGCAAATCACACCAGTGATTCCTACATCCACCCCTCACACAGTGAGGCTCCACTACTCAAAGAGTAAACTCACACCAGAGCACAACGACTCCAAACACCCTTGAGCTTGATGGCTCAAACACACAACCTGGAGCACAACGACTCCAAAAACTGAGCACATCGGCTTAAACCACAACAGGAGCACAACGACTCCAATTGAGCACGACGGCTCAAACCACAACAGGAGCACGACGACTCCAAACTGAGCACGACGGCTCAAACCACAAAAGGCTTGATCAAACACAAAAGAATTCAGATCCTCTAGCATTGATATGATTCACAGACTCAATCGTACATAGAAATCTGCAAAAAACTTCATGCACAGATCTCACAGATGAAAGTGAGAAGAACAATCCAAGAACTGGGTAAATAGATGTAGATTGGATGTTCCTTGGTGAAGAGGTCTTGAAAAAGCTCGAATTGAAGACACTAGAAAGAATTCGATGACGATCCCCTTCAATTTGCGATGCTCTGCTCCACTGGCATCTGAATTGCCAGAAATTCTTCTTCTGCTGCTCTTCAGTTGGATCTGCTCACTTTCTCAGCACATCACACTTCTCTCCAGAGATTGGGCTTGATTACCACGCCCTCTTGAAAGGATGGTATGCAGCTTCTCGAGATGGAGCAAGATCTAGAAAGACCCATTTTGCCGCCAAAAACTTTTCGGGGAGTTGTATGGACTTGGTTCCCTTTGGGGTATGAAGATCATGGGTATTTATAGTCCCAAGAGTGCATGAGGACCCTTGGAGTGCGTGGGCACAAATATCTATGTCAATCCCCTTGATCCCTAAGCAGCCACGTGTCTAGAAAAATTCCGTTTTTGAGCTTCAGTCGAAGTGTGTCGACACACAGGCAGACTGTGTCGACACCACTGGCTTCAACTGTTATGACTGCTTCTTGGGACAGTCATCTAGTGTCGACACATAGGTGAACTATGTCGACACCACTGGTTTGCTTCTCTCAGAACATGCTTCTGGGACAGTTAGCCAGTGTCGACAAGGTGGACTGTGTCGACACCACTGTGACAAATTTGTGTAAACCTGAAAATATAAAGTGTAAACATTAATACAAGATATTATCATTAAAATGTGAGATATTAAACATCAAAACATGTTGTTTAAGCATTGTTTGTGATATGTACAAAATGTATAACATGTTCAATATGTCATCATCAAAATCAAGGTATGAGTGATGTTCATTGGCCATCATTAAAATATAACTTTAGGAAATTCCAAAACACACTCAACCCAACATTCTCCCCATTTCTGATGATGACAAAACATATGCACAATCTTCCAATAGCCTGACTCCCTTGACTGCATAACTCCCCTTGACCATATTCACACCTTTGAACTTTCTCCCATAGAAACATTCTCCTCTTTAAAGAACTTTCTCCACCTTTTTGACAGCATGAAAAAGATAGATAAGAGAGAGAAACAAAGAATGTAGGAGATCAAGAAATGAAATGTAGCAAATGAATTGTCAGAAATAATAAAAATAAGTGAGGCAAAGTGATATTGTCAAATGAGAGAAATTTTGTGTTTTTGTTATTTGCAAAAAGTTTAATCACAAAGACACACTCAACACAAGGTATTGCATGATATAATGATCTGAATGTAGTAAAATAATGATGCAAATATGAAGTAAAGTGACCTATATGAGTGAGCAGAAGTATTAACAAGGATGTTAGGAGCTTTAATTTAACATAATGTAGAATAATAGGTCTAAACTCACTATACATGAACTTTATTAAGGTCTTAAGCTTTTCCATCCTGTCAATTAGATTTTCTTTCATTTTTTAACTAGGAAAAAATACAAGAATAAATTAGTTAAATCTCACTTTTCAGTGCAAGAGATCACATGGATCAGATGCAAGACCTCGTGATTACTCAGTGGTTAATAATCATTATCTTATACAGAGTTGAAAATTTTGATTTCCAATTTCTGACGCGAAACAAATCACTTTTTAGGTGAAATGGCCCGGTTACTCAAGGTTCAAGAATTTGCATTGCTCTGTATGTATCTTTCCAGATTGTTGATCATTTTCTTTTGATGTTTTGCAAGAATATATTTTCTTTGACCAGAAAACTCATGACCACGAATTTAGAAAAAATATCTCAACATGTGGTAAAAATGAAGCTTAAACATGCACATGTTAAATAGTAAAGCTACTCATGTGCCTACAAGTGTTTTGCCAGTCATTTAAAGACATTCAGTATAACATTGCTTAACCTTGAAATGATAATGAATGTTTGAAATTAAACTAAATGCACAATGAGTTTAGTTTCAATGTCTTAATTCTCATAAGAAATAACACAATGACTCAAAAATTCTGATGAGTTTGGGGTTCAAGATAGACAAGTAAGGTCATGGAATGTGTCAATGACTCCCCCTTTCATGTATCTCCCACTCACAAGGTGAACATGAAGATTATTGAAGAAATAGGAATGGAATGAAGTGAAAATAGAATGAACAAGAGTGTTTTATTGAAAGACAAGGACTCCCTGTGACGGCCCTCATTATACCGGTATGGTTATACCAACCCACGTATGTATAGCGAGAGTCCTCACAGTGGGACATTTACCCAAATAATACGAACAACTGAGATACACGCGAATATACAACAGAGTAGCGGAAGTAAAAGACAACTGTCTTCATTTATTCATCATCTACATTAAACATACATGAAATTCGCAATTAACATAAGAGCTAAAAGTTCACATAATTTAAATTGCTCAAATTAAATACATAATGTCCACACTTATACATCTTTTCATGATAACTCTAATACAACGTTCAAATTACATACTATGAAATGCACAAGTCACAAAGAACTCAAAGACTAATCCCGCGCCGGAGTCCGTCTCCACTGTCTCCTTAAACGGGCCACGTCACCAACTACACCTGTACGCCGAAGCAAGGAGTGAGTCTAAAGACTCAGCAAGCAACACTACTCATAACATACACGTATAAGTCATAGCGGTTTCTACATGCACATTCAAAATTTTCAACAAATGGCATGCTAGTCATTTGAAAGTTTCAACCTATCATGAAAGTTTACAAATTAATACATGGATCATGCTTTCAGATTTCTAAGAATAAAACTTACCTATCACATGCTCTCTATTCATTTACTCGTGAAATTTTGCCTTTAAAGAACCAAGACATGAGAGCTACCAACATGAACACTGTGCATATATGAAAGGAAAAACAACTAGCATAGTTTTACATGTTCCTAAGTACATACATAGACATTTTCACATGCTTTAAGTTGCTGGTTTCACATGGTTAATGGCTGTAAACTACACATGAGAGCTACAATTTGTTTTTAAAACATACCATGTGAACAACCAATCATGCTATTTTGTACAAGTGCTCATCAATTATCCCTAACATGAATTCTAGAATTCGAACATATAAACATGATGATAACAACATGAATTACTGATTTACATGGTTTCAGATTTGTTCACATGGATTTCAATGTCATATTCTCACATTTTTAGTTTCACATTTTCTTTACACAAGTTTCCAATTCCCATGGTTGCACTTTACGCATACACATTTCACAGCGTTACTTACACATTACACATGAACACATACACATTACACATACACATTCACACTGTAGGTGCCGTGACACATAGTCTAAACCACCAAAGAAGACATATACACATCACATTACACGTAGACGCATCTAGGCATTTCAATGGAGACTCTTAGACTGCGCAGACGGGGAGAACAAGTCTCACCCTAACCAGTGGTACTTGTCCACCTCCAGGATTTCCCCCTAATGCCCTTAGGGTCACTTACACCATTGAACTTTCTCAGGGGGACTTTTCCCTGATACAGTTCCACTGCCCTCTACGGAAGCAGTGTCACATTGGCACAGTTACATATTTTACCAATTTTACACATGTTTTACACATATCACTTTCTCACTCACATGCATATCTCTGTTTTCCTGACATGGCACTACAGATTTCAGGAGTTTAACACACAGTAAATTCACCAATCAGGTTGGGTTTAAACATATCTAACCACCTTACGATAACATACAGATTTTTTACATTTCACATGGAAAAATGCATAACTCCTTTTATACTGGTCCAAATGACCTGAATTTTAACCACATGCTATTTTCGGGTTCAAGGTCATACATTCAATTTTTTCAAATTTTTCTGAGCTAAATAGATTTACAGAAAATCAAATACCTATTTCGCATGCCATTCACAATTTAGGTCGATATGGAGTTTAACACCATCATGCATTTTTGCCACTTACTGTCTGAACAGAGACTACTGTTATATGCATGATTCGAGAATATAGAATTACCCTAAATCATACAACCATAGATCGATCATCACAAATCTATCTTGCATGCCTTTTTATTTACCGAACCGAATTTTATTAGCAATTTATGCAAGCATGGACAAGTTATCAAAATTGAGTATACGTAACTGACACTAATATCATGATCTGACAAAACTTAGGGCATTCAGACTAGTCCTAATCATAAAACATGATTGGCAAGATTATCAACAATCATGCTTGAAATTCATGGGAGAATAATTCTAACATTCACCACCACACATCACCCTAATCCACACACCACATTTAACAGTAACATAGGTATAGGGTTACCATATATCCTCATCACGGAAACCATACCGAAAATAGTTGTATAGGAAGGGCAAACAGGTCACTGTTCTATCCAGATGAACTTGGCGGCGGTCTCTGGCCGCTAACTCAGTGTTAGCGGCATGGTCGATGGACCCAAGCATAATCTCGCGTCCAGTGACCTTGCCGTCAATGCAGATCTATGCAGAAACACAGACCCGAGCTCTCAAGTTGTGGTGAATTTGGGGGTCAAGGACACGATGAAAATACACAAAAATGTTAAAATAAACCGTCCTAGACTCATACGGGAACCTTATGGTAGGGTCACTTGCCTCTAGGAAATTGCTTCAATGGATCAAAAGTACTGGTGAAGCCCTCCTTGGGCAGTCCCATGAAGGTGCAAAATGTCCTCCAAGATCTCCTTCCTCGGGCTCCTGGATGATCTCCACAGCAAGGAAACGTCGGGAGGTCTTCTCCATCAGTCCAGCTAGCTTCTTGTCGAGGAAGATGGCCGGATCCAACTTCAGAAGTTCGGATTCTTAGGATGCAAAGAGGGGGTTTCCTCACAGCTCAGAAGCTAGGGTTTTTCCTCTTGTTTCTCTCTTACAAAGGGTGAAGAGAGGGCTGGGGAAGGCAGATCCGAGTTCAACATATGGGAGAGGCCTCTCTCCCACTCACAAGGTGACAAGATGGCTCTCAGAGCTGTTGGGGACAGCTCCCAATGGGTGAGCTTCCTTGCTTCCGGAATTTCCGGCTCTACTGCGCATGCAGGCCAGAGAAATAGGCGTCCATATCGTTAGACGCTAGGATTAGTGTTGGCGTCCATGGGTGGACGCTGACACCACCTCAACGGCTAGGGGTTGACGCCAATCTGGCCTTCGGCCAGAACTCTAAAACATGTAGAAAACTATGCATGCCATGCATGTATATGGTAGTGTATCCATACTATCACCATTCAATACATGCATTATTTACATCTAGTATAAACATATGGACACGAAATTGTACTAATTAATACGTACGTAAATATGTATATACATACACAAGCACAAATATACACACACAAATACAAATAATGCGACGGAAATTCGAGGGCCTTACACCCTCTCCCCCTTAAAGAAACTTCGTCCTCGAAGTTAGAACGACACTACTCAAACAAAAGGGGATACTTCTTCTTCATCGCATCCTCAAGCTCCCAAGTAGCCTCCTCTCGTGAGAAGTTCCGCCATAGGACCTTCACCGACGCAATTCTCTTGTTCCGGAGATGCTGAACCTTCCGGTCAAGAATAGCTACTGGCTGCTCGACATACGAAAGATTTGGCTGAATCTCCACTGGCTCATGACTAATCACATGAGACGGATCTCGGACATACTTCCTGAGCATAGATACGTGGAATACAGGGTGAACGCTAGCCAAAGCTGGGGGTAAAGCTAGCTCATACGCCACGCTGCCCAAACGTTTGAGAATCTCATATGGGCCAATGAATCTAGGGCTTAGCTTGCTATGCCTGCCAAATCTGACAACACCTCGAGTAGGCGATATCTTCAAGAAGACATGATCGCCAACCTCGAACTCCAAATCCTTCCTTCTGTTGTCGGCATAACTCTTCTGCCTATCCTGTGCCGCAACAAGCCTCTTCCTGATAAGCTGGATCTTATCCAATGTTTTCTGAACAAACTCCGGTCCGATCAACTGCCTATCACAGTCTCCTCCCAACATAAAGGAGATCTGCAGGGCCTACCATACAACACCTCGAATGGAGCCATACCAATACTAGCATGAAAGTGTTGTTGTATGCGAACTCCACAAGAGGTAAATGATGCTCCCAATCATCCTTCCAATCCAGAACACACGCTCTCAACATATCCTCGAGCGTCTGGATAGTCCTGTCGGACTGTCCGTCGGTCTGGGGATGAAACGCCGAACTGAGCCTCAGCTCCGAACCTAAAGCATCCTGAAGACCCTTCCACAATCTCGAAGTAAATCTCGGATCTCGATCCAAAATGATCGACTTCGGCACACCATGCAATCTAATGATACCGCTAACAAACAATCTAGCCAAACTCTCTACTGACTGCTTCTTCTTCATAGGCAAGAAATGAGCAGTCTTCGAGAATCTATCTACAACTACCCAAATCGAGTCATTGCCCCTTCTATATCGAGGCAAACCCGTTACGAAATCCATAGTGACAGCTTCCCACTTCCATACGGGGATATACATCCTCTGCATAAGGCCGGATGGTCGCAGCCGCTCGGCTTTCACTTGTTGACATACTAGACATCTAGACACATAATCCGCAGCATCCTTCTTCATGCCGGACCACCAAAATAATCTCTTCAGGTCTTGATACATCTTAGTGTTACCCGGATGAATAGAGAATCGCGACCTATGAGCCTCCGCTAACACATGCTCATGGACATCTACCAAATCAGGGACACAAACACGGTGCTGAAATCTAATCACACCGTCCTCATCACGAGCAATGCCCGCCTTACCCACTAACTCTAACAATCTAGGGTCGGCTTTCTGCTGCTCAATCACCTCATCAAGACTGAGGATCTAAGGGATAGTTGAGCTACAAAAGCCTGACACAGCATGGCTCTAACTCGGTCATAGAGCACGCTGCATCCTCCAACATCTTCCAATCCTGCTGGAGCGAAGACCTCTTTCTACTAAGAGCATCAGCTACGACGTTCGCCTTTCCAGGATGATACTGAAGGTCGAAGTCATAGTCTTCAAGAACTCAATCCATCTCCTCTGCCTCAGGTTAATTCCTTTTGGGAGAAAAGATACTTCAAGCTCTTGTGGTCGGTAAACACCTCAAATCTGACACCATAAAGATAGTGCCTCCAGATCTTAGTGCATGAACCACAGCTGCGAGCTCCAAATCATGAGTCGGATAGTTCCTCTCATGCTCCTTCAACTGACGAGAAGCATAAGCCACTACCCTATCTTGCTGCATGAGCACACAGCCTAAACCAATCTGAGATGCATCCGTATAAATGGCAAAACCTTTTGGACCACTAGGCAATACCAATACCGGAGCAGAAGTAAGCTTAGCCTTCAATAGCTGAAAACTACGCTCACATGCCTCAGACCATACGAACTTCTCACCCTTCCTGGTCAGCTTTGTCAAAGGGGCGGCGATGGATGAGAAACCCTCAATGAATCGCCGATAATAACCAGCTAACCCAATGAAACTACGAATCTCCGAAGGAGTCTGGGGAATCTCCCAATCCATAACTGCTTGACCTTTGCTAGATCAACAGCTACACCAGCGCCGGAGATCACATGCCCGAGAAAGTGAACCTCGCGCAACCAGAACTCGCACTTGCTGAACTTCGCATACAGCTTGTGCTCACGGAGAACCTCTAAGACTAACCTCAAATGCTGACGGTGCGTGGCCTCATCCGAAGAATAGACCAACACGTCATCAATGAACACAACAACAAAGCTATCTAAATACAGACTAAACACCCGGTTCATGAGATCCATGAACGCTGCCGGGGCGTTGGTCAATCCAAAAGGAAGAACCAAGAACTCATAATGTCCATAACGGGATCTAAATGCCGTCTTGGATACATCCTCACTCCTAATCCGCAGCTGATTATAACCAGATCGCAAGTCAATCTTGGAAAAGACTGATGCATCCTGCAACTGGTCAAACAGATCATCAATCCGAGGTAAGGGGTACCTGTTCTTCACAGTCACTTGGTTCAACTTTCTATAGTCAATACACAACCTAAGTGACCCGTCTTTCTTCTTGACGAACAATACAAGTGCGCCCCAAGGGGAAACACTAGGGCGAATGAATCCCTTATCAAGCAATTCTTGCAGTTGCTTCCTCAACTCGGCTAACTCTGCAGGGGCCATCCGATATGGGGCCTTCGAGATAGGAGAGGTGCCTGGAAGCAACTCTATAGTGAACTCTATCTCCCTATCCGGTGGCAATCCAGACAAGTCATCAGGAAAGACATCTGGAAAATCCTGCACCACATCGATCTCTGCAAGAGTCAGTGACGAACCAGCATCGGGTACTAGCATAACGCTGGCAAGAAATGCGTCACAACCCTTGTTCACCATGCGCATCGCCTTCATGGCAGAGATAACTAACTTTCCCGCTAAGTTCTTTGGCAAGGGATGAGAGAACTCGTCCTCACCAGGAATGCGGAAAACAATCTTCTTCCGACGACAATCCACTAACGCATAGTGCTCCTCTAGCCAATCCAGACCAAGAATAGCATCATAGTCCTTCATCTTTAGCAAGAAGAAACACCCATCTAGGATTCTATCCTCAATGCACACAGGTAACGACGGAATGCACTTCCTAGTCGATACCGTACCCGCAGGGGTGTGCACAGACAAAGGGACCTCTAAATCCTCAGACTCTACGCCTGACTCTAGGGCTAACTGCCTAGCGAACCGCTCGGAAATGAACGAGTGAGTAGCACCCGTATCAAACAAAACCCGAGCGTGCACACCTAAAAGCAAAACTGTACCTTCGGTGACATGCTCCGCCTGCTCGGCGTCCTCGCGAGCTAAAGCAAACACTCGAGCTGGGGCTCGAGGCCTTCCTGGTCTTCCTGTAGCTGGCGCGGCTGCCGCTACTGCTGGGGCTGGCGCTCCACGCTGAGCTCCCTGCTGAAGTCTTGGGCAATCTTTGATCTTGTGGTCGCTGCTCGCACTTCAAGCATCTACCCGCTACCAACCAACACTCGGAACCACCATGTGTCTTCCCGCAATGGGGACACTCTTTCTTCACACCAGGGGACGTACAGAAGGTACCTGAGAGTTGCTGACTGCCACTGGTTTCTGCGGTGTCTGGTACGCTATTTTCTTCTTATCCTGCCGCTGGAATGTCGTTGTCGGCCTCTTCTGCGAAGCCTTCTTTTCCTCCAGATATTGCTCCATTTCTCCCTCCTGCCTGCAGGCAACACTGAGGGCCTCGTCTAGCGTGCGGTGGTCAAACGCCACGAGTCTCGTCCGCAGTGATGGCTTGAGTCCCATCACAAATTTCTTCGTCTTCTTGCGCTCATCCTCTACGATATGCGGTGCATACTTAGAAAGTTCAGAAAACCTTGCCTCGTATTCCAGCACGGTCATGGAGCCTTGCGTCAGGGAGAGAAATTCCTGCTCCATTTTGTCCTGGATATGCTCTGGGACGAACTTGGCTCGAAAGAGTCTCACGAACGCGTCCCACGTCACGTCTACTGCTCCGTCCTCAAAGCGTGTACGTAGTAGGGAGGACCACCATACATCCGCTCTCTCCTGCAATACACTTCATAAGCACCAACCAACAAATTCTAACTTAAGCAGACACACAACATACAAAATTAAAAGTCTACCTGTAGCATGTAGGTGGCTAATGTCACCTTATCCTCATCAGGGCACCTGATGGCTCGGAAGATTTTCTCTGTCTCCCTTAACCAGCTTTCTGCCATTAATGGATCACTCTCCCCCTTAAAAGAGGGTGGGTCATCCTCTTGAATCGCTCCATGATGGAAGGTCCACCATGGTCCTGAGCTGGTGCCTGAGCCTGCTACATTAACAATAAACAATATATGATAAACACAATATCATGCAATTTAAATAGCAAACTACTTAGTTGTTTCATTATTCTACCTGGGCCTCCAACTGTGCCTGGAGTGCTGCCTGGGTATGAGCCTGCGTCTGCATGGCTTGTACCAGACCTTGCATGAATACTCCGTAATCCACAGGCGGCGGTGGGGGAAGTACAGGGCCTCGCGGTGCCGGGGCCTGTTGCTCCGCCTGCTCATCACGTCGCGGCTCGTCCTCACGGGCCGACGCTCCACCACGCCTACCTCTCGAAGCCATGGCTGTAATAAATTTCAGCCACCATTAGAGTTAGGTTACTAAGTTTTCTAACCATTTTCTTATCTATCTTTCACTTCTTATTAGTGTTTTCTACACATGTGGACATACTTAGCATGCAATGGGGATGATGACTTAGGTATATTCATGTGCAATCTCAACCGGTTGCTCTGATACCAATCTCTGTGACGGCCCTCATTATACCGGTACGGTTATACCAACCCACGTCGGTATAGCGAGAGTCCTCACAGTGGGACATTTACCCAAACGATACAAACAGCTGAGATACACGCGAATATACAACAGAGTAGCGGAAGTAAAAGACAACTGTCTTCATTTATTCATCATCCACATTAAACATACATGAAATTCGCAATTAACATTAAGAGCTAAAAGTTCACATAATTTAAATTGCTGAAATTTAAATACATAATGTCCACACTTATACATTCTTTTCATGATAACTCTAATACAACGTTCAAATTACATACTATGAAATGCACAAGTCACAAAGAACTCCAAAGACTAATCTCCGCGCTCGGAGTCCGTCTCCACTGTCTCCTCCAACGGTGCCACGTCACCAACTACACCTGTACGCCGAAGCAAGGAGTGAGTCTAAAGACTCAGCAAGCAACACTACTCATAACATACACGTATAAGTCATAGCGGTTTCTACATGCACATTCAAATTTTCAACACATGGCATGCTAGTCATTTGAAAGTTTCAACCTATCATGAAGTTTTACAAATTAATACATGGATCATGCTTTCAGATTTCTAAGAATAAAACTTACCTATCACATGCTCTCTATTCAATTACTCATGAAATTTTGCCTTTAAAGAACCAAGACATGAGAGCTACCAACATGAACACTGTGCATATATGAAAGGAAAACACAACTAGCATGGTTTTACATGTTCTTAAGTACATACATAGACATTTTCACATGCTTTAAGTTGCTGGTTTCACATGGTTTAATGGCTGTAAACCTACACATGAGAGCTACAATGTTGTTTAAAACATACCATGTGAACAACCAATCATGCTATTTTGTACAAGTGCTCATCAATTATCCCTAACATGAATTCTAGACATCTTGCACATATAAACATGATGATAACAACATGAAATTACTGATTTCACATGGTTTCAGATTTGTCTCACATGGATTTCAATGTCATATTCTCACATTTTTAGTTTCACATTTTCTTTACACAAGTTTCCAATTCACATGGTTGCACTTTAACATACACATTTCACATGTTCACTTACACATTAACACATGAACACATACACATTACACATTCACATTTTAGGTGCCGTGACACATAGTCCAAACCACCAAAGAAGGACATATACACATCACATTACACATAGACGCCATCTAGGCATTTCAATGGCGACTCTTGGACTGCGCAGACCGGGAGAACAAGTCTCCACCCTAACCAGTGGTACTTGTCCACCTCCAGGATTTCCCCCTAATGCCCTTAGGGTCACTTACACATTGAACTTTCTCAGGGGGACTTTTCCCTGATACAGTTCCACTGCCCTCTACGGAAGCAGTGTCACATTGGCACAGTTACACATTTACACATTTACCGATTTACACATGGTTTTACACATATCACTTTCTCACTCACATGCATATCACTCTTTTTTCCTTACATGGCACTACAGATTTCAGGAGTTTAACACACAGTAAATTCACCAATCAGGTTGGGTTTAAACAATATCTAACCACCTTACGATAACATACATAGATTTTTACATTTCACATGGAAAATACATAACTCCTTATATACTGGTCCAAATGACCTGAAATTTTAACCACATGCTATTTTCGGGTTCAAGGTCATACATTCAATTTTTCAGATTTTTCTGAGCTAAATAGAATTTACAGAAATCAAATACCTATTCGCATGCCATTCACATTTAGTTCGTATGGAGTTTAACACCATCATGCATTTTTGCCACTTACTGTTTGAACAGAGACTATGTTATATGCATGATTTGAGAATACAGAATTACCCTAAATCATACAACCATAGATCGATCATCACAAATCTTCTTGCATGCCTTTTTATTTACCGAACTGAATTTATTAGCAATTTATGCAAGCATGGACAATTTATCAAAAATTGAGTATACGTATACTGATCCACTAATCATCATGATCTGATAAAACTTAGGGCATTCAGACTAGTCCTAATCATAAACATGGATTGGCAAGATTATCAACAATCATGCTTGAAATTTCATGGGAGAATAATTTCTAACATTCCCACCACACATCACACTCATCCACACACCACATTTAACAGTATACATAGTGTATAGGGTTACCATATATCCTCATCACGGAAACCATACCGAAAATAGTGTATAGGAAGGGCAGAACAGGTCACTGTTCTGTCCAGATGAACTTGGCGGGTCTCTGGCCGCTAACTCAGTCATAGCGGCATGGTCGATGGACGCCAAGCATAATCTCAGCGTCCAGTGACCTTGCCGTCAATGCAGATCTGTGCAGAAACACAGACCCGAGCTCTCAAGTTGGGTGAATTAGGGGTCAAGGACACAAGAAAATACACAAAAATGTTAAAACCATCCTAGACTCATACGGGAACCTTATGGTAGGGTCACTTGCCTCTAGGAAATTGCTCAATGGATCAAAGTGCTGGTGAAGCCCTCCTTGGCAGTCCCAAGAAGGTGCAAAACGTCCTCCAAGATCTCCTTCCTCCGGCTCCTGGATGATCTCCACAACAAGGAAACGTCGGGGAGGTCTTCTCCTTCAGTCCAGCTAGCTTCTTGTCGAGGAAGATGGCCGGATCCAGCTTCAGAGTTCGGATTCTTGGGCTGCAAAGAGGGGGTTTCTCACAGCTCAGAACTAGGGTTTTTCCTCTTGTTTCTCTCTTGCAAAGGTGAAGAGAGGGCTGGGGAAGGCAGATCCGGGTTCAACATATGGGGAGGCCTCTCTCCCACTCACAAGGTGACAAGATGGCTCTCAGAGCCGTTGGGGACAGCTCCCCAATGGGTGAGCTTCCTTGTTTCTGGAATTTTGGCTCTGCTGCGCATGCAGGCCAGAGAAATAGGCGTCCATATCGTTAGACGCCAGGATTAGTGTTGGCGTCCATGGGTGGACGCTGACACCACCTCAACGGCTAGGGTTGACGCGAATCTGGCCTTCGGCCAGAACTCTAAAAACATGCAGAAAACTATGCATGCCATGCATGTATATGGTAGTGTATCCATACTATCACCATTCAATACATGCATTATTTACATCTAGTATAAACATATGCACACGAATTGTACTAATAAATACGTACGTAAATATGTATATACATACACAAGCACAATATACACACACAAATACAAATAATGCGACGGAAATTCGAGGGCCTTACACTGCCCCTCAATAATTGCATACAAGACTCTTGATACTTGGCGGAGACATATACTCACGCATAGTGAAAGTGTCCAACAAGCTGACTTGTCTTTCTTCAAATCACCATTTGATATACCAAGAATGCTATTGCAATGTGAGAGTGGGAATTTATTTGCAAGAACATTTGTCAACAAACTGAATGGGAGTTTGTTGATAAATATGATATGAAATAATATTTCTCCAACATTTTCACTCAAAGATTCTTTGACTCACTCCCCCATAAGATATGCATGATATGAAATGATCATTAAGTAATTCAGATATGTTCATTCAAAGCAGTTTGTACAGAAAGAATATGAACATGATCAAGAATACATCAACATGCAATTTATTGAAGGAGAAAGTTTTTCAAAGACTAAAAATGTTCCAAAGACTTAAAATAAAGTTTTTTGAGATTTTCATTTTTCTTGATGACCTTATGCAGGAAAAGACTATTGATACTTGGCGGAGAATTTTTCTCACGCATGATGATAGTTTCCAGACAAGCCTAACTTGTCCTTTAACATTTCACCATTTGATATACCACATAGTCACTGCAAAAAGGTCAATTATTCTTCAGTTTTATCATGAAATTCATTGCATTTTCAAGACTATTTTTGCACTTTTTCAAATTTACTCCCCCTTAATATATGCATGGAATGAAAAAACTAGCAAGCAATTCACACATGATTATGCACACAATTAGCATTAAGCATAACATGACTTATGGTACTTGGCAGAGTATTTTACTCATGCATAATGATAGCTTCTAAACAAGCATACTTATTTTTCCACATTTCATCATTTGATATACCAAAAATGCAAAGCAGTTAATATGCACACATAATCATGGGCACAGTTAAGCAAGCATGATAACACAAACATGATTCCTAGTGTTAAGACACAAAGTTATTGTTGGGAGCAACATCAAAACACACTCTTCATTGTTCAGATAAGACCCTAAAAAATTTTCTTTAAGTTAAGCAGTTCAATCTGGAAATGATATGAGGTTTTACCTGAACAGTCTTCATTTGGATTTTACCTGTGGTTTCCAATTTTTCTTGCCTTGCATAGCCATTGTCTTGATTTCAGATGGAAAGGTATGGCTACAAGGCTCATCAACTTGCTGATCAAGTTGGCCTTAGGACCCTTACCTTCTTGGGTCCTATAGTGGAGCAAGAGTTAGATTGCAGCAATGAACCTTTTTGAATCCAAGAGAATTTTCTTTTAGTATAGATGCACTTCTTTATTAATGGAACTATGAGCAACATTAGTTCCATTACACAATTATTCTTTATTTAATGCATCTATGTTTTTAATGAAATGTTCAATTTATATTCACATGGAGTTTCTGAGCATTTTCAACAAAATCATGATTCTTAGTTACATGTGCATGATGTGAAAACTTTTGCAAGTAATTCAAGCAAAAATCATCATGGAAGAAATCAAATAAACAAGCAGTCATGTTTCAATCACAACCATTTTTTTTTGTTTTAAATTAATGACTCTTACACAAGGAAGATCATTGGTACTTGGCGGAGGTTATTCCTCACACATATTGATATTTTCCAGACAAGTCTGACTTGTCCTTCCATACTTCACCATTTGATATATCAATTGATCTTTGCATAAGAGTCCCAATTGATTTTAGTTTTTATTTAGTAGGGAATCTCTCAGAATATTTACCAAGTGAGATTTTCATTTTCTTTCATTCTCTTCACTTACTTTCCTTGTAGCCTTAGTTATGAATCCTTCATCTTGAAATTGACTACAAGGATCCATGCATCCAGTATTCAAGCAGCACAATTCAGAACCCAAACTGTTTGGGTCCTAAGGATCTTCCATGAATCTGCACAACGATTTTTGAATCCAAAATGATTTTATATTGGGTGTCCGACGACCCTCCTTATACTGGTACGATTATACCAATCCACGTCGGTATAGTGAGTCTCGTCACAGTGGGACATTTACCCAAGCACTAACACACATGATTGAGATGTACACAAATATGAATACAGAATAGCGGAAGTAAAAGAACTATTGTCTTTTCATTTCATCATCCACATTAAACATACATGATCCATATAGCAATTTAAGGAACTAAGTCCACATAATGAAATACAAAATTCAAATTACATTGTTCGTCCACAATTTACATAAGCTTCAATTACATAAGTCTCAATTACATACTATGGAAATAAGGTACAACGACAGTAACTCCACAACACTCTATCTCCTCGCTCGGAGTCGCTCTCAACGGTCTCCTCCAAGGAAGTAGGGTCACCTGCTAAACCTGTACGCCGAAGCAAGAGTGAGTCTAAAAGACTCAACAAGTAAACTCCATACACATCATACATGCATACATCACATGCAAGCCTTACATTCAATTGCATCAACTCAAATAGGTAACATGGTTGAACAATGTTAAGAAACAACCTATCATGATATTTCTACCAATTCGTAACACAAGATATATGGTTTATGTCATTCCAAAATAAATACCTACTGCATGCTTTCTACTCATTCATTCACATGAGAGTTACACTTACATTTAACTACAACATGATAGCCAATTTAGCATGGGATTTTCACATATAAGAAGGAAATACCCCTAACATGGATTCTACACACTTAGCACATAAAAACACCATTGTAAATACCTTAAGGTTGTTGTTTTGACATGAATCTAACATTATCATATCATAATCACAAGTTCGCATTTTAACACATTGGTTTCACATGTTTACACATTTACACGTTCGCATTGTTCACATTTACACATTTCACATTCACATGTTCGCACTACACAATTTGCACATATACACATTCACATTTTCACATTTAAATGCCGTGACACATAGTCCAAACCACCACTAGAAGGAGATTCACATCACATAACACATAACACATAGACGCCACCTAAGCAACATAGTGACGGCTCTTGGTATTCCACAGACCGGGAGAAGTAATCTCCACCCTAACCAGTGGTACTTGTCCACCTCTAGGATTTCATCCTAATGCCCTTAGGATTTTAACACATTGAACCTTCCAGTGGAGACTTTTCCACGGTATAGTTCCACAGCCCTCTATGGAAGCAGTGTCACCACGACACAATTTACACATTTTCCGATTTAACAAACGCATAATTTTACACAATTAACACACCATTTCTATTTCACACACATGCACAAAGTTAAAATTTTTTTCCTAACATGATACTACTGTTGACAAAATTTAAACACTCAGCAACTTACTCTAATCATGCTGAAAACACATTATCCAACCATAAGCATGTTAAGCACGCATTAATAGCTCATTTTCACATGGAAATTCCACAATGTACTCTGATGTTGCCCAAATCATATGAGATTTTAACCACAGGCTATTTGCAGGTTTCAAACCACACATGCAAATTTTCATATTTTTCTGAACTATATTAAATTTACAGAAAATAAAACATTCAACCATATGGCATTCATAAATCCGTTATCATGGAAGCATAATATCAAGGTCTGTTTTGATAGTGCACTAACCTGCTCTATCATTCATTTTACCATAGAAGTTTTCCCCGAATTTATTTCGCATCATACAATTTACTGCGAGTTTTAAGAACCTACACATGGTTTCTATCTTTAGTACAGAAATTGTAATATATCACATGATCATGGGAAAATTCCCAAATTTCGGGTCAGAGACTGACATACATACGCATGATCTAGAAAAATTATGGCATTCAAATTCTTCATGAATCAAGTGAACAATAAGCTATCTATCCGAGATCTTTATCTAACATGCATTTCACATAAACCTAACAATTTATACAAATTACAAAAATTCACAGAAATCTCACAATGCATTCCATTATCTATATTACATAGCATATAACATTTACAATATATCCTCATGCAAAGAAATCCAGAAAATAATCATATATAAGGAGGAACATTCCCTGTTCTGTCCTAAAGAACTAAACGACAAAGGCTGGCCGTTCACAGAGGTTAACGACAGCATCGTCTGCCGCCAACTGGAGATCTTAGCAGCAAGAGATCTTGTCGTTAAGTTCCTGTCTATACAGAAACACAGACTGAACTCAAAGATGGGGGAAATGGGGTTTCCAGGACACGAATAAAATCCCATAAAATACCTAAGACCTACTGGACATACACATAGACAATGAGGATGGGTTACTTGCCTTTAGAAAAACCTCCAAAGGGATCAAAATGGTTGTTGAAGCTCTCCTCGGGCAGTGCCAAGAAGCTTCCACAAACTCCTTCCTCCGGGTTCTAGGATGAAGTAGCCTTCAGTCCAGCGTTGGGGAAGCCTTCCCCTTTGTCCAATCTTCCTCCAAGTTGAAATAGTTCGCCAGACGGAGCCTCAATCGCCAGATTTGAGCTCTCAAAGTTCAGTTCTTCACCTGTTCTTTTAGCTAGGGTTTTCTCTCTTTGCAAAGAGCTAAGAGAGCTCTTTCAAGTTGCAAGGGGTAGTGATTTTATAAGATGGGGCTTGGGATCTCACGCAAGGCATGATGGGAGAGGTGAGAGCCGTTGGGGACATCTCCCCAATCGGTGAGCAAGCCCAATCCGAAATTTCGGGGTCTGCTGCGCGCAGAAAATCAGAGAAGTAGACGTCCACATCCATGGCCGTTTACCTAATAGTTGGCGTCCATCGACATGGACGTTTACTCAACATGGACGTCCATCCATGTTGACGCTAATTTGCTCTTCGGCCAGAGCTTAAACCATGCAGAAAACCATATATATACGCTATATACATATACATGCAATATATGTAGTATAATGTACACACTACTACACCATGCAAACAAACAATAGTTACAACTAACACACACGTGCATACGTAAGTACACCTTAGCTAATATGTACGTAGATATCTACATATGCATACATAATATTTATGCACAAGCATGAATCTACACACACAGCAAAATAAAAGGACCAAATTTGAGGGCCTTACACCCTCTCCCCCTTAAGGAAACTTCGTCCTCGAAGTTTAAACAACACTACTCGAACAAATGAGGATACTTCTTCCTCATCGCATCCTCAAGCTCCCAAGTAGGCTCCTCCCGCGAGAAGTTCTGCCATAGAACCTTCACCGACGTAAAACTCTTGTTCCGAGATGCTGAACCTTCCGGTCAAGAATAGCTACTGGTTGCTCCACATACGACAGATCTGGCTGGATCTCCACTGGCTCGTGACTAATAACATGAGACGGATCTCGAACATACTTCCTGAGCATAGATACGTGGAAAATGGATGAACGCCAGCTAAAGCCTGAGGCAAAGCTAGCTTGTAAGCCACGCTACCTAAACACTTGAGAATCTCATACAAACCAATGAATCTGGGACTTAATTTTCTATGCCTGCCAAACCTGACGACACCTCGAGTAGGTGAAATCTTCAAAAAGACATGCTCACCCACCTCGAACTCCAAATCCTTCCTCCTGTTGTCGGCATAGCACTTCTGTCTATCCTGTGCCGCAACAAGCCTCTTCCTGATAAGCCGAATCTTATCCGAAGTCTCCTGAACTAACTCCGGACAGATCAACTGCCTATCGCCGGTCTCCTCCCAACATAAAGGAGATCTGCAAGGCCTTCCATACAACACCTCAAATGGAGCCATACCAATGCTCGCATGAAAATGTTGTTATATGCGAACTCCACTAGAGGTAAATGGCGCTCCCAATCATCCTTCCAATCCAGCACACACGCCCTCAATATATCCTCGAGCATCTGGATAGTCCTCTAGAGTGTCCATCTGTCTAGGGATGAATGCCGAACTGAGCTTCAGCTCCGAACCTAAAGCATCCTGAAGACCCTTCCATAACTTCGAACTAAATCTCGGATCTCCATCCGAAATGATCGACTTCGGCGCACCATGCAATCTAATAATGCTACTGACATACAATCTAGCCAAGCTCTCTACTGACTGCTTCTTCTTCATAGGCAAGAAATGCGCAGTCTTCGAGAATCTATCTACGACTACCCAAATCGAGTCATTACCCCGTCTAGATCGAGGCAAACCCGAAACAAATTCCATAGTGACAGCTTCCCACGTCCATACTGGGATTTCCATCTTCTGCATAAGACCAGATGGTCGCTGCCGCTCGGCTTTCACTTGCTGACATACTAGACACTTAGATACATAATCTGCTACATCTCTCTTCCTACCAGACCACCAAAAATACCTCTTCAAATCCTGGTACATCTTGGTGTTATCCGGATGAATACAGAATCTCGATCTATGAGCTTCTACTAAAACATGCTCACGGACATCTACCATGTCAGGAACACACACTTGGTGGTGGAATCTAATCACACCATCCTCATCACAAGCAATGTCTGCCTTGCCCACTAACTCTTGGAGACTAGGGTCGGCTTTCTGTTGCTCGATCACCTCATCCAACAACGAAGACCTAACGGACAACTGAGCCCCAAAAGCCTGACATAAGGGCTCTAACTCAGTCATCGCACATGCCGCATCCTCCAACATCTTCCAATCATACTGGAGCGAAAGCCTCCTCCTGCTAAGAGCATCCGCTACGACATTCACCTTTCCTGGATGATATTGAAGATCGAAGTGGTAGTCCTTGAGGAACTCAATCCATCTCCTCTGCCATATGTTTAGTTCCTTCTGGGAGAAGAGATACTTCAAGCTTTTATGGTCAGTGAACACCTCAAATCTGACACCATAAAGATAGTGCCTCCAGATCTTTAGTGCATGAACCACTGCCGCAATCTCCAAATCATGAGTCGGATAGTTATGCTCATGCTCCTTTAATTGGCGAGAAGCATACCCACTACCCTTCCTTGCTGCATTACCACACAGCCTAAGCCAATCCGGATGCATCCATATAAATGGCAAAACCTTCAGCACCACTAGGTAATACCAATACCGGAGTGGAAGTAAGTTTAGACTTCAATAATTGAAAGCTACTCTCACATGTCTCGGACCACACAAGCTTCACCCCCTTTCTGGTAAGCTGAGTTAATGGGGCGGCGATGGATGCAAATCCCTCAATGAATCGCCGATAGTAACCAGCCAAACCAAAAACTACGAATCACTGAAGGGGTCTTGGGGGTCTCCCAATCCATAACTGCCTGGACCTTTGCTGGATCAACTGCTACACCAGCACTGGAGATAACATGCCCAAGAAAATGAACCTCGCGCAACCAAAATCGCACTTGCTGAATTTTGCATACAGCTTGTGCTCACGGAGAACATCTAACACTACCCTCAAAGGCTGACGGTATGTGGCCTCATCCGGAGAGTAGACCAACACATCTTCGATAAATACCACAACAAAGCTATCTAAGTACGGCCTAAATACCCTGTTCATGAGATCCATGAACGCTGCAGGGGCATTGGTCAATCCGAAAGGAAGGACAAAAAACTCATAATGTTCATAACGGGTTCTAAACGCCGTCTTGGACACATCCTCACTCCTAATCCTCAACTGATGATAACCAGATCGAAATCGATCTTAGAAAAGACTGATGCATTTTGCAGCTGGTCAAACAAATCATCAATACGAGGTAAGGGATACCTGTTCCTCACTGTCACTTGGTTTAGCTTCCTATAATCGATGCATAACCTAAGTGATCCATCCTTCTTCTTTACAAATAACACAGATGCCCCCCAAGGGGAAACACTAGGAGAATGAATCCTTTATCTAGCAATTCTTGCAACTGCTTCCTTAACTCGGCTAACTCCACAGGTGCCATTCGATATGGAGCTTTCGAGATAGGAGAGGTGCCCGGAAGCAAATCTATGGTGAACTCTATCTCTTATCGGTTGGCAATCAAGACAAATCGTCGGGAAAGACGTCTGGAAAATCCTGCACTACCTCAATCTCTGCACAAGTAGGTGACTCACCAGCCTCGGGTACTAATACTACGCTGGCAAGAAAAGCGTCACAAACCTTGTTTACCATGCACATCGCCTTCATGGTAGAGATGACCAACTTTCCCGCCAAGTTTCTTGGCAAGAGATGAGAGAACTCGTCCTCACCAAGAATACGGAAAACAATCCTCTTCTGGCGACAATCTACTAATGCATAGTGCTCCTCTAGCCAATCCAGACCATGAATAGCATCATAGTCCTTCATCTTTTGCAAGAATAAACACCCATCTAAAACCCTATCCTCAATGCACACAGGTAATGACGGAATACACTTCCCAGTCGATACCGTACCCGCAGGTGTGTGTACAGACAACGGGACTTCTAAATCATCAGACTCTATGCCTGACTCTAGAGCTAACTGCCTAGAGAAATGCTCAGAGATGAATGAGTGAGTGGCACCCATATCAAACAAAACCCGAGCGTGCACACATAGAAGTAAAACCGTACCTTCGGTGACATTCTCCGCTTGCTCCGCATCCTCTCGTGCTAGGGCAAACACTCGAGGTGGGGCTCGAGGCCTTCCTGGTCTTCCTATAGCTAGTGCTATTGTTGCTACCACTGCTGGGGTTGGCGCTCCGTGCTGGACTCCCTGCAGAAGTCTCGGACAATCCTTGATCTTGTGGTCGCTGCTCCCGCACTTTAAGCATTTTCCCACTACCATCCAACACTCCATACCACCGTGTGTCTTCCCGCAATGGGGACACTCCTTCTTCACATCAGGGGAATGTTGAGAAGGTACCTAAGTACTGCTGGCTGCCACTGGACACTGCGGTGTCTGGTACGCTACCTTTTTCTTATCCTACCGCTGGAAAGGGGCCGCAGGTCTCTTTTGCAAAGCTTTCTTCTCCTCGAGGTACTGCTCCATTTCACCCTCATGCCTATAAGCAGTGCTAAGGGCCTCGTTCAAGGTACGATGATCAAATGACACTATCCTCGTCCTCAGTGATGGCTTAAGACCCATCACAAACTTCTTTGCCTTCCTGCGCTCATCAACTACTATGTGAGGTGCATACTTAGATAACTCAGCAAACCTGGCCTCGTACTCGAGTACAGTCTTGGAGCCCTGAGTCAAGGAAAGGAATTCCTGCTCCATCCTGTCCTGGATATGCTCTGGGACGAACTTGGCCCGAAAGAGCCTCAAGGACGCATCCCAAGCAACGTCAATAGCACCGTCCTCGAATCGGGTACGCAGCAAGGAAGCCTACCACACATCAGCTCTCTCCTGCAATACAACCTTCATAAGCACCAACTAACAGCTCTAGTTTAACAGGATAAGCAAGCATATAAAACTAATACATACATGTAGCATATAAGTGGCTAAAGTAACCTTGTCTTCGTCCGCACACCTAACAGCCCGGAAGATCTTCTCGATCTCCCTCATCCAGCTCTCAGCTAGTAATGGGTCGCTCTCCCCCTTAAAAGAGGGTGGCAACATCCTCTTGAATCTTTCCTTGATGGAGGGTACACCATGGTCCTGAGCCTGGGGAACTGGAACCTGAGCATGCTACAATAAACAACAAGCAATGCATATTCAACACAACATCATGCAATTAAATAAAACAGACTACTCATTATTTTTATTATTCCAACCTGAGCCTCCATTTGAGCCTGGAGTGCAGCCTGGGTGTGTGCCTGTGTCTGCATGGCCTGCACTAGACCCTGCATGAACACTCCATAATGCACTGGCGGTGGTGGGGGAAGTACAGGACCCTGAGGTGCCGGGGCCTGCTGCTCAGCTTGCTCCTCATGCCTCGGCTCGCCCTCATGGGTAGGAACACCACCACGTCTACCGCGTGAAGCCATATGCTGCAGTAATTTAGCCACTATTAGAGACTACGTTATTTAGTCCCTAACCAGTTTCTTATCTATCTTTCATTCATTATTAATCAATTCTACACATGTGGACAACTCTATAAAGACTTAGCATGTAATGGAGATGATGACTTATGTATATTTATGTACAATCTCAACCAGTCGCTCTGATACCAATCTCTGCGACGACCCTCCTTATATCGGTACGATTATACCAATCCATGTCGGTATAGTGAGTCTCGTCACAGTGGGACATTTACCCAAGCACTAACACACATGATTGAGATGTACACAAATATGAATATAGAGTAGCTGAAGTAAAAGAACTACTATCTTTTCATTTCATCATCCACATTAAACATACAGGATCCATATAGCAATTTAAGGAACTAAGTCCACATAATGAAATACAAAATTCAAATTACATTGTTCGTCCACAATTTACATAAGCTTCAATTACGTAAGTCTCAATTACATACTATGGAAATAAGGTACAACAACGGTAACTCCACAACACTCTATTCTCCTCGCTCGGAGTCGCTCTCAACGGTCTCCCCCAAGGAAGTAGGGTCACCTGCTAAACCTGTACACCGAAGCAAGAGTGAGTCTAAAAGACTCAGCAAGTAACTCCATACACATTATACATGCATACATCACATGCAAGCCTTACATTCAATTGTATCAACTTAAAACAAGTAACATGGTTGAACTATGTTAAGAAACAACCTATCATGATATTTCTACCAATTCGTAACATAAGATACATGGTTTATGTCATTCCAAAATAAATACCTACCACATGCTTTCTACTCATTCATTCACATGAGAGTTACACTTACATTTAACCACCACATGATAGCCAATTTAGCATGGGATTTTCACACATAAGAAGGAAATACCCCTAACAGGATTCTACACACTTATGGACATATAAAACACCATTATAAATACCTTAAGGTCGCTGTTTTGACATGAATCTAACATTATCATATCATAATCACAAGTTCGCATTTTAACACATTGGTTTCACATGTTTACACATTTACACGTTCGCATTGTTCACATTTACACATTTCACATTCACATGTTCGCACTACACAATTTGCACATATACACATTCACATTTTCACATTTGAATTCCGTGACACATAGTCCAAACCACCACTAGAAGGAGACATTCACATCACATAACACATAACACATAGACGCCACCTAAGCAACATAGTGACGGCTCTTGGTATTCCACAGACCGGGAGAAGTAATCTCCACCCTAACCAGTGGTACTTGTCCACCTCTAGGATTTCATCCTAATGCCCTTAGGATTTTAACACATTGAACCTTCCAGTGGAGACTTTTCCACGGTATAGTTCCACAGCCCTCTATGGAAGCAGTGTCACGCACGACACAATTTACACATTTTCCGATTTAACAAACGCATAATTTTACACAATTAACACACCATTTCTATTTTCACACACATGCACAAAGTTAAATTTTTTTTCCTAACATGATACTACTGTTGACAAAATTTAAACACTCAGCAACTTACTCTAATCATGCTGAAAACACATTATCCAACCATAAGCATGTTAAGCACGCATTAATAGCTCATTTTCACATGGAAATTCCACAATGTACTCTGATGTTGCCCAAATCATATGAGATTTTAACCACAGGCTATTTGCAGGTTTCAAACCACACATGCAAATTTTCATATTTTTCTGAACTATATTAAATTTACGGAAAATAAAACATTCAACCATATGGCATTCATAAATCCGTTATCATGGAAGCATAATATCAAGGTCTGTTTTGACAGTGCACTAACTTGCATCTATCATTCATTTTAACACAAAAGTTTTCCCCGAATTTATTTCACATCATACAATTTACTGCGAGTTTTACAGAACCTACACATGGTTTCTATTTTCAGTACAGAAATTGTAATATATCACATGATCATAGGAAAATTCCCAAATTTTTGGGTCAGAGACTGACATACATACGCATGATCTAGAAAAATTATGGCATTCAAATTATTCACGAATCAGGTGAATAGTAAGCTATCCTATCTGAGATCTTTATCTAACATGCATTTCACATAAACCTAACAATTTATACTAATTACAAAAATTCACAGAAATCTCACAATGCATTCCATTATCTATATTACATAGCATATAACATTTACAATATATCCTCATGCAAAGAAATCCAGAAAATAATCATATATAAGGAGGAACAGTTCCCTATTCTGTTCTAAAGAACTAAACGGCAAAGGCTGGCCGTTCACAGAGGTTAACGGCAGCATCGTCTGCCGCCAACTGGAGATCTTAACGGAAAGAGATCTTACCGTTAAGTTCCTGTCTGTGCAGAAACACAGATCGAACTCCAAAGATGGGGGAAATGTGGGGTTCTAGGACACGAATAAAATCCCATAAAATACCTAAGACCTACTGGACATAGATATGGACAATGGGGATGGGTTACTTGCCTTTAGAAAAACCTCCAAAGGGATCAAAATGGTTGTTGAAGATCTCCTTGGGCAGTGCCAAGAAGCCTGCACAAACTCCTTCCTCCGGGTTCTAGGATGAAGTAACCTTCAGTCCAGCGTTGGGGAAGCCTTCCCCTATGTCCAATCATCCTCCAGTTGAAATTGTTCGCCGAAAGAAGCCTCAATCGCCGAATCTGAGCTCTCAAAGTTTAGTTCTTCACCTGTTCTTTTAGCTAGGGTTTTCTCTCTTGGCAAAGAGCCAAGAGAGCTCTTTCAGTTTGCAAGTGGTAGTGATTTTATAAGATGGGGCTTGGGATCTCACGCAAGGCATGATGGGAGAGGTGAGAGCCGTTGGGGACATCTCCCCAATCGGTGAGCAAGCCCAATCCGGAATTTCGGGGTCTGCTGCGCACAGAAAATTAGAGAAGTAGACGTCCACATCCATGGCCGTTTACCTAATAGTTGGCGTCCATCGACATGGACGTTTACTCAGCATGGACGTCCATCCATGTTGACGCCAATTTGCTCTTCGGCCAGAGCTTAAACCATACAGAAAACCATATATACGCTATATACATATACATGCAATATATGTAGTATAATGTACACACTACTACACCATGCAAACAAACAATAGCTACAACTAACACACACGTGCATACGTAAGTACACCTTAGCTAATATGTACGTAGATATCTACATATGCATACATAATATTTACGCACAAGCATGAATCTACACACACAGCAAAATAAAAGGACCAAATTTGAGGGCCTTACAGGGTGTATTTTTCTGAAGACTAGAAACACTAGAATCTTGGTTTCTAATCTTATAGTTATTAGTATAGAATGCACCACTGACATACTGAACAATTTGTTTTCTATTTTTCATATTTTTATCATTGAGATTTTTAACATGGAATTCAGAAGAGATCTTTTGTGCAACAATTCTATTTTCATGTACATGGAATTTCTGAGTGTTTTCAGCATGAACATGTTCTTTATTCTTATGTATATTAACATGAAACATGGAAGCATGCACAAGATTATCAATTCTATGCCAACATTCCCTAGAAGTATGCCCAAATTCATGACATGTGAAGCACTGGACTGATTTGGCATATTTATGGAAATGTTGATCTCTATTCTAGCAAAATTTGGCTAAATGACTAGGTTTATTACAATTAAAGCAAATGAGATCATTTCTTACCTGGTACTTACCTTGGCATGTATGCATTTGCTGGAATCTCCTTTTCATATGAGGAGGCTTGCCATGAGGAGGAGGAGGTATGTTTTGGTGGCTCTTGGCATGATGTGAATATTGAACTTTCTTTGGAACACTTCTGAAGTGTGGAAGAGATGGAGGAATCCTGTGTAAATTGTTCTGTTTTTCTGTTTCAATTTTCTTGTTTTTCAAAGAAACAAGATTCTTCTTCTTAGCATCATTTTTGCCATTTTCTCATTTTTTTTTGAATATTTTCTGAATATGAACTTTCACTGATTTTTCATTAGAGATATCAAAGTTCTTATTCGCAATAGCTTTAACAAATATTACTTTGGTTTTCTTTTCATTTTATTTATTTTTTACAGAAGCAAGACTTGTGTTTGTAGTATTCTTCAATTCATCTGGAAACTTCTTTTTTTATGCTTTTATTGCAATAACTTCTTTTTCTAAAATTTGAAGTTTATTTAGCATGACATCCAAACCATTTTTCATCTTGTTCTTTTCATTTTCAAATAGAACAATTTGTTTTTCCAAATTAGTAATTTTATTACTTAAATTACTACAGTCATTGTCCAAAGGTTTGTCATGCAACAAGCATTCAATCTTCCTTTTTAGATGACTATTTTCTTTAACAAGTTGTTTGCATCTTTCATTTATTTGATGATCATGAGCCATGTTAGAAATTTGTTTGTTTAATTGATCATTATCAAATTTGAAATTTTCATTGAGATCAATGAATTTTTCATTTTCATCTTTCAAATCAAGATTTTCATATTCCAACTGATCATGATTTTCTTTCAACTTGAACAACTTTTTTTCACAAATTTTAATTTTATCTTTCAAACTTTCTTTTTCAGAATTCAGTTTCCTAACTTCAATTTTCAAATTCTCATTTTCTTGTAAAGGATCTTTATCATTGTTCTGGAGCAATTCAAGTGTACTTTTCAATTTTTCACTTTCCTTGTGGCAATGTTTTAAAGTCTTTTTCAAATCTTAATTTTTAGTGTTCAGCTTTGCATTAAGATTTGTATCTTCTCACAGAATTCAATCAATTCAACATAAGACATGCCTTCATTTGCATCAGAATCAGAATTAGAATACATAAATAGATCTGGAATTTATTTACCTGACCTTGTAGACCCATTTGAACTCTTGTGTTTTGAAGAGGATGAAGAATGCTCTGAGCTCATGGAATGTGCTATTAGAGCCAAAGTCTTTTGAATTGTTGATTTTCTGGATTCATTGAAGCTCTTCTTTGCCATTAAGTACTTGTGAAATTATTTTGCTCCTTCTTTTGTGAATCCTCTGAAAATTCTGATGAAAATGAGCTTGGGGATTTCTCTGAAATTATAACAGGAAATTCATGCAGATTAAAGTAATTTGCCATTATACCAAAACTCAAAAGACTATTAGATCTAATCACAGTGAATCAATGTAATAAGGAATTAGATCTAACAATTAAAGTGGTTAACCTGCTCTGATACCAATTGTATGATCGAATAGGTGGATGGATCAAATCTAGAAGGGGGGGTTGAATAGATCTGACACCAATTACTGCGGAAGCTTAAGCAATTTAAAATTACTTCAAATCAGAGATCAATTCAGACAAGCAATTTACTGATCTGAAGTGTGGGTGTGTATAGATGATGTGTGAAGCAATTAAACACTTAGTGTGAAAGCGAAATCATATGCAAGCATCTAGCGTAGACAAGTAGATCAAACCATTGCACAAAAGATTTTTAGGTGGTTCGAAAATCACACCAGTGATTCCCACATCCACCCCTCACATAGTGAGGCTCCACTACTCAAAAGAGTACAACTCACACCGGAGCACGACGACTCCAAACACCCTTGAGCTCGACGGCTCAATCACACAACCTGAAGCACAACGACTCCAAATTTGAGCACACTGGCTCATACCACAACAGGAGCACAACGACTCCAATTGAGCATGATGGATCAAACCACAACAGGAGCATGACGACTCCAAATTGAGCACGAAGGCTCAAACCAAAAAAGGCTAGATCAAACACAAAAGAAATCAGATCCTCTAGCAATGATCTAATTCACAGACTCAATCGTACATAGAAATCTGCACAGAACTTTATGCACAGATCTCACAGATGAAAGTGAGAAGAACAATCCAAGAACTGGGTATAATAGATGGAGATTGGATGTTCCGTGGTGAAGAGGTCTTGCAGAAGCTTGAATTGAAGAGACTTAAAAGAATTTGATGAAGATCCCCTTCAATTTGCGATGCTCTGCTCCACTGGCATCTGAATTGCAAGAAACTCTTCTTCTGCTACTGCTCTTCAGTTGGATCTGCTCCCTTTCTCAGTACATCACACTTCTCTCCAGAGATTGGCCTTGATTACCACACCCTTCCTCTTGAAAGGATGGTCTGCAACTTTTGGAGATGGAGCAAGATCTGGAAAGACCCCTTTTGCCGCCAAAAACTTTTCTGGGAGTTGTATGGGCTTGGTTCCCTTTGGGGTATGAGGATCATGGGTATTTATAGTCCCAAGAGTGCATGAGGACCCTTGGAGTGCGTGGGCACAAATATCTAGGTCAATCCCCTTGATCCCTAAGCAACGACGTGTCCAGAAAAATTCCCATTTTTGAGCTTCAGTCAAAGTGTGTCGACACCATTGGCTTCAACCATTCTGACTGCTTCCTGGGATAGTCATCTAGTTTCGACACACAGGTGGACTGTGTCGACACCACTGTGACAAATTTGTGTAAACCATTAATACAAGATATTATCATTAAAATGTGAGATATTAAACATCAAAAACATGTTGTTTAAGCATTGTTGTGTTATATATAAAATGTATAACATGTTCAATATGTCATCATCAAAATCAAAGTATGAGTGATATTCATTGGTCATCATTAAAAAATAACTTTAGGAAATTCCAAAACACACTCAACCCAACAGTGTGTGCATGTGTGCTAGATTTCAAGCCAATCCTAAAGAAAGTCACATGTTAGTTGTCAAAAGAATTTTTAAATATCTTGTTGGAACATGCGAACTTGGAATTTGGTATCCTACTGGTTGCAAGTTAGATTTAATTGCTTATTGTGATGCTAATTATGCTGGTTGTAAGCTTGATAGAAAAAGTACTAGTGGGTTGTGCTTATATCTAGGTGGATGCCTAATCTCTTGGGTTCTAAAAAGCAACATTCATTAGCTCTATCCACTGCTGAGGCTGAATATGTTGCGATTGGTTGTTGTGGCACTCAGGTTCTTTCAGTGAAACACCAGCTCCTAGACTATAATCACAAATTGAATTGTATTCCTATTTTGTGTGATAACACTAGTGCTATTAATTTGTCTAAAAACACAATTCAACATTCATGAACAAAGCACATTGAAATAAGGCACCATTTTTTTAGAGATGTGGTTGCTAAGAAATCTTTTTAGCTTCACTTTATTGAAACAGAAAAACAAATTACTGTTATCTTCACTTAGTCTCTTCCAGAAAACAAATTTTCTTCCTTACAAACAGAGCTTGGTTTGTGCAAACTTCCACATCATTGATCTCCTGCATTATCTGTTCGCAAATAAAATCTTTGAATCTTTCAAATAAAAGCTTTCTTGCTCTTGCAAATAAATGTCCACTTCTCACATTGCATTGACACTCTTGGTATATCAAATAGTGATTTGAAGAAAGACAAGTCAGGTTTGTCTGGACACTTTAACTATGCATAAATATATGTCTCTGCCAAGTATCAAGTGCCTTCATATGCAACTGTTGAGGGAGAGCTTTGACTTTCAATAAAACATTCTTGTTGATTCTACTCTTACTTTGGTATCAAATATTTGCTTTCACTTCACTGACTTCTTCCTTCTTCAATAATTTTCATGTTCACCTTGAAAGTGGGAGCTACATGATAGGGGAGTCTTTTAATATCAGAAATTGTGCTCTTTGTGAATTCTTCTCTTATCTGGTATCAAAATTCTTGACACTGGTTGTCAATCTCAAGATCCAAGCTTTTTAGAATTTTTTAGTCTTGATGCTATTTTCAAATGAGAGACTTAAAACATTGAAAATAAACTCATTGTGCATTTAGTTTAATTTCAAAGATTCATTTTCATATCAAGGTTGTGCCATCTTAATATTGAATGTCCTTAAAATGATTTGTAAAACACATGTAGGCACATGAGTGACATTAATGTTTAACACATGCAAGTTTAAGCTTCATCTTTACCACATGGTTAGAATAATTTCTCTACGTTTGTTTCCATGACTTTCCTGGTCAAAAGCAAACAGAATCCTGCAGAACATTAAAAGAAAATGAACAACAATCTAGAAAGATACAAACAGAGCAATGCAAATTCTTGAACCACTGAGTAACTGGGCCACTTCACCTAAAAAGTGATTTGTTTCGCGTCAAAAAGTGACAAACAAAATTGTCAACTCTATATAAGATAATAAAAGTTAAACCACTGAGTAATTAGGAGATCATGTATTTGGCAAATGTGATCTCTTGCATTGAAAAGTGAGATTTAACTCATTTATTCTTGTATTCTTTCCAAGTTAAAAATGAAAGAATATTCTAACTATCAGGATAGAAAAGCTTAAGACTTGGATAAAGTTCATGTATACTGAGTTTAGACCCGTTATTCTACATTGTGTTACATTTAAAGCTTCTCACTTCCTTGTTAAATAATTCTGTTCACTCATATAGGTGACTTTAAATTCACATTTGCATCATTATTTTAACTACATTCAGATCATTATATTTTGCTATATTTTGTGTTATGTGTGTCCATGTGATTAAACTTTCATGCACAATCACAAACAACAATAATATCTCTCATATGTCAATATCACTTTGACTCATTTATTTTGATTATTTCTAAACATTCTTTTTTCATAGCTTCAATTCCTGAATTCCTACCTTCTTAGTTTTCATGTCAATTTTTTTGATGCTATGAAAAAGGGAGAGAAATTCTATAGGAGGGGAAATACAATTGGTTAAAGAGGGAGAAATAAAATTGGTACTTTGGTATGAGAAATTGGAGAAACTACAGTCAGGGGGAGTATGAAGAGTTAGAGGAGTATGAAGAGACCTAGTTTGAGTATTTGTTTTGTCATCATCAAAAAGGGGGAGAATGTTGTGTTGAGTGTGTTTTGGAATTTCTTAATGATGATTTTTAATGATGACCAATTAACATCACTCACATTTTTATTTTGATGATGACATAGTGAAAATATTGTACATATTTAAAATATCACAATAATGCTCCAACAACATGTTCTTGATACTGAATATCTCATATCTTACTGTCTATGACATGTTTTGATAGTCTACTCTTCATTTGTACAGGTTTACAGAGTTTTTACAAAAGTAGGTCGACTCTGGTAGACAGACAGGTCGACTCTACAAGACTGCCCCGCAAACTCTTGAGGAGAAAGTATCAGTTGTGTCGACACCAGCTCACGGACAGGTCGACACACATAGTCTGCTCAACAAGTTCATGAAGAACAAATGTCAGTAGTGTCGACTCTAGTCGGAGATGAGGTTGACACTAGCATTCATCCAGTGAACCAGTTTTGGAGGAATTCATAGGAGGTCGACTCTGTCTATTGAACAGGTCGACTCTACCTATTGCTCAGGTCGACACTAAGTGTCTGTCAGGTCGACATTAGTGTTCTAATAGTAAGCCATGAATTGAGGATTGGTCAGTAGGTCAACTCTCTTGAAGAATGAGGTCGACTCTCTCCGTCTGTGCAAACCCAGAATTATGTAGAGGATGAATCTGATGGCTGTGATTTTGTACTGAGGTCTTTATGAGAGATGCTATAATTACAAATTTGCCCTTTCAACCAAGTGGCAATATGATGAAGACATTTTTGGACACGTGGCAGCCCAAGATGCTTTCTAGATTATTGTGCACACTCCCTTCACGTGAAAGGGACTGCACGGAGGCTATAAAGCAATTGTCTTTGTTCTAAAGCCATAAGGGCCCAAGAGAGCAATTGAGAGCCTGCGAGCCTCCAGCTTTCCAGCAATTACACCCAAAGGGACATAGTGGTCAAGGCCAAGTTGTGATGTGCTTAGAAAGGAAGCAGATCGGGCATAAGAGAAGCAGAAAATGAAGAAGTTCTGGCAATTAAGATGCCGCTGAAGAAGAGCATCGGGAATTGAAGAGGATCTTTATAGAATTCTATCAAGACTCTACAATTCAAGCTTCTACAAGACTTCTTCACCGAGGAACATCCAACCGACATCTATTTTACATATTTCATGGAGTGTTAATCTCTTTTTCGTCTGTGAGATCTGTGCATGAAGTTCTGTGCAGATTTCTGTGTACGATTTAGTCTGTGAATCAGATCATTGCTAGAGGATCTGATCTCTTATGTTTTTGATCTAGCCAGTGTGTGAGCCGTCGTGCTCAGTGTTTGAGCCACAGTGCTCAGGTTTGTGAGTTGTCGCACACACTGTGTGTTTGAGTCGTCATGCTCTGGTTGGAGTCGTCGTGCTTCAGTTGTGCTTTGAGCCGTAGAGCTCAAAGGTGTGTTGGAGTCATCGTACTCAAGTTGTGTGTTGAGCCATCATACTCAAGGTGTTTTGGAGTCGTCGTTCTCCGGTGTGTGTTGTACTCGGGTTTAAGTTGTGAAGCCTCACTGTGTGTGGGGTGGATGTAGCAATCACTGGAGTGATTTCCAAAACACCTAAAAGTCCTTATGCAATGGTTTGATCTGTCTCCTTGCGCAAGATGATTCCATAGGATTTCGCTTTCACTCTCTTTTCAATTGGTTCACACATCATATCCACACAATTACACATATTCACACATTTCAGATCAGTTAGATTTTTGTTTGAATAGCTCTATAAATTGAAGTAATATTTGAATTGCTTAAGCTTTCGCATGAATTGGTGTTAAATCTATTCAACCCCCCCCTTCTAGATCAGTTCACATTCTGTATTCGATCCCACAAAGGGAAGACCTGTATCTACATGTGGTTGTATTGCCTCATTGTTGTTTGAAGAGAAGGCCAGCGGGTGCTGGATGTGTAAGTGTCCTTGAGGGGGACTGTACCCTTGGTTAGTGAAATCCCAAGTAGTTTCTTGGGGACTAGACATAGGACTCCTGATGATAGGAGGTCTGAAACATGATAAAATCTTTTTGCAATTTGTATGATTGTTTTCTTATCTTACTTCCGCTACTCACTAACTCTAACATCTGCACTTAGTGTGTTTCGGTCTGAAGTTGTTTTATGCAGGAAAATTTTAAGATACACTTGAAGCAACCCATTGACCCCACCCCCCTGCTTTGGGCTTGCATTCTGGTCAACAATTGAGGTCGAATTGAGTCATCCCAAAAGTAAATCACTCTTCAATTCATCGTCCTCTACAACTTTCATGTTCATACGTTTGCCAAAAGAGCCTTAGATCTTGAGTTATAGGCCTTACATGCATCAACTGTGTAGATTTCACTGTTCTTGGTTTGAACTCTAAACCACGACCACTCCAGATGTCGCGATTCATAGACTAGTATTGTGACAAACCAGATGGTCACGATTACCTTAAAGATGACTATCTAGGCCATCCCATTTTAGATCCATTCTGACAGGATCTGATTGCATCAAACTATGTGCTACATAGGTTTTAGTGTCTGTCTCATACACGACCATACAGGCTGTCGCAATTTTGAGTTATTCCTGCCCTTGGGATTTGTGTCTATTTCAAATTTAAACAAGTTGCATGAACGCTTCCACCCTGTACGTCGAGTTTCTGAGTCATCAACCGATTGCCCTTGAATACGACAACTAAGACCGTCACGATTATGTGTCACCAATCGATTCATCCTTTATCGATTGTCATGAACGTGTTAGACCTTGCCATCGCATTCTGGTCAGTAATCGATTATTGTAAAAGCAACCATGTACCCATCGCGATTTGACTGTGTTTTCCAGCTAGCTTTATATTCAATTAAATCTTGTCTTACATGCTATATAATCATGATTTAACCCCTTTAAAGCTCTATAACGAATTGTACCATCATACTAATAATATTTAATAATATTCAAATGAATTTCTTATTTAAAAGATGTGTGCACGACTCTCATATGCTCTCTTGATGTCTCTCACATGCCCAAAACAAATATTGTGTTTTTTCCATGAGACCATATAGAAAATACATCAATAATATATCTGGTAATTTACTTTAATAATTGTATATCATGACCATTTGATAATTATGAACTTGTCTTCGTTTCTCACGTTGTTTTGGATACCGTTACTGACGCTTCACTGTTCTAGAATTCCTCTAGGATGTCGAGCAAACATATTTCCTTACACACTACTCTCTTGACAAGTTGGAACCTCTCTGTTGGACATTCCGCTCTAGAAGACTAGGAACCTTTTGTTAAGACTTATATAAGACTCCGTACTCTGTGGATTCCCTCATGGAGATTGAGCTGGTTGTACCCTCAATACCTCTAACACCATTAGGGATCAACATGATCCAAATGGCCTTAGATTTCTCTCTTACCTTAAGATCAAGCCGGACCTCTGGACTGTGTTCGCAGCATGGCTTGTGGTTGGTTAGTGAATTCTACCTGACTGCCAGCACCTATCGTGTGTGTTCTGCAACTGTTACTATCGCCTATTTTAACGTTGTGTTATGTGCATTGACCTGCAGTTCTCATCTATACTCTATTCGCTCATCTATTCAAGTTATATCTACACTCTCGTCTATTCCTCAATTACTCTCATCTATTCTTGGAACTCTCTATGGCCATTTGACTGATTGTCTAAAGATAATAAACATGACTAATGCTTAGCAATATAAGGGCCTGGTCTGGTCCTGGGAGATGCGCCCAAAAGTACTATTTGCTCGCGTGAGTTAATTGTCTAGAGTGTTTGGCATTACACTCGAGTGCTATGTATCTCGTCTATATATCTAATGACAATCAATGTGCTATACTATACTCAACTCGTTGTGCTATGTGCTATCATGAACTCTATTGCGCTATTTGTGTTATGGCCATCCTACTCTCTATGCTATACTTGATACTTGTGCTATTTCAATCATACTATTGTGCTATCACTTGCTCAACAATACTTGACTCTCTCTCTATCATTACTTACTTTGCTCTTTAATATATTAATGATGTAAAGCATGCCTAACTATGAGATGTAAATCTTACTGGGCGTTATCACTCACCCTGCGTTATTTGACATGTGTTCTAGGTGAGACCGAGGAAGATGTCGACACTCATGAGGATGGGGATGACCAAAAGTGATCCAAGAGTACCCCGTCGTACTAGTGTCTTATTAGAGTCTTAGTTTAGTTCTTTACTTTCATTCAATGTAATGATGTCATTAGGCCTTATGGGTTGGCTCTGAAGTAGTGGTTGTAATAGACATTAGTTAAATTATCAATGAATATATTTGATTTAGTATTATCCAATTGTCCAATGGTTTAATGTCTATTATATGCTCTATACTCGCTTACTTGCAACTGCCTCACGTTTTGATATTCCGCATTGGGGCGTGACACAAATAATACAGCTTAGAGATTTTATCAGTTATTTCGAGATGCTGATGAGCCATTATGGGATGGTTGTGAGAAGCATACACAGTTGTATGTAGTGTCGTAACTACTGAATTTGAAGTTTGAATTTCATATGACCGAGAGTTGTTTTGATCGGCTCCTCTTACTCATTAAGTGTATGCTTTCTCAATCAGAGAGGTTGCCCAATGATTTTTACTGTGCGAAGAAGATGGTGAATGATCTGAGACTTGGGTTTATGAAAATTCATGCATGCCCTAATCATTGTATGTTGTACTATAAAGATGATGTAGATAAGACATCATGTTGTATCTGTAAGCATGACAGAGTCAAGCCTAAGAGAGGAGATAAGTCAAAGCATAATGATGTTCCATATAAGTCACTGCGGTAGTTTCCTCACACACCTAGATTGCAGCAGTTGTTCATGTCCCCAAAGATAGCTGGACATATGACTTCGCATGCGGAAAGAGTTCGTCATGGTGATGGTGAAATCAGTCATCCTGTCGATGGCAAAGCTTGGGCTCACTTTAGTCGTACTCATCCTTCCTTCTCAAGAGATCCACGCAACGTGCGGTTGGATTTATGCACAAATGACTTCAATCCATTCGGAGGCACTGTGGCATCTTACTCATGTAGGCTAGTATTCTTAACACCGTACAACCTTCCACCAGCCATGTGCATGAAGCATGAGAATCTCTTCCTATCATTGCTGATTCCTGGTCAAAAAAATTCAGGAAAATGTTTAGACATATATCTCAGACTGTTGATTGATGAAGTAAAATTGTTATGATTAGATGGGTTCTCACTTATGACGCATCCAAAAATAATAATTTCAATTTGAAGGCTACATTAATGTGGACAATAAGTGACTTTTCAGTGTACGACATGCTATCTGGCTGGAGCACACATGGGAGGTTGGCATGCCCTTATTGTATGGAGGATTCAAAATCATTCGTGTTGAAATCTAGGGGAAAGTATGTTGGTTCGATTGTCCTCTTTAGTTTTTACCAAGTGACCATCCTTTCCAAAAGTAGAAAGATTCATTTATGAAGAATACAATTGAATTGGATGAGGTAGATATGGAACGGGTGTCTGGTGTAAACATGGCGAGGCGGGTCCAGAACTTATCGACTATATCACAACTGGCTAGCAGTACCTGACAAATCCCAGGGTTTGGGAATGATCACAATTTGGTGAAGCAATCTGGAATTACCTTATTGGTCAACACTTTTGATACGACATAGCCTAGATGTCATGCATATAAAGAAGAATATTTTTTATAATGTGTTCAATAAAATTATGGACGTCAAAGGCAAAATGAAGAACAATGTCAAAGCACGAATGGATTTGAAAGTACTTTGCAGACGTCCAGAACTAGAACTGCACCATGTTAAAGGAAATGTTATACAACCTAAAGCTTCATACGTGCTTGGGGCTAGACAGATTTAGGAAGTTTGTCAATGGTTGAAGCAATTGAGATTTCCAGATGGATATGTCTTGAATATTGCCCGTTGTGTAAATGTCAACGAGGGTAAAATATACGAAATGAAGAGTCATAATTGTCATGTTTTCATGCGAAGATTGATTATAATTGCTTTTCTGAGTTGTTGCCGAAGCAGATATGGGGAGCATTGACCGAGCTGAGTCAATTCTTCAGGATTTTATGTCCATCAGAACTGAGACTTCATGAATTGCAAAATATGAAGCAAAATATAGTACAGTCAGTCTGTAAATTAGAGAAGATATTTCCTCTAGCATTCTTCGATTCAATGGAGCACCTGATCATCCATTTACAATATGAGGCTAGAGTCAGAGGACTAGTACAATTTAGATGGATATATTTATTTGAGAGGTATAATATCCTATGTCTCAATTTCTTCACATTACGATGATCTTTTTTATTTCTTACATATTCATTTGAATTGTTGTCGAAGGTGCATGCATTATCATAAGATGAATGTCTACAACAAAGCACAAGTTGAGGGCTCCATTACTCAGTCGTACCTTATTGAAGAGATATCAAACTTTTGTTTGATGTACTTTGAATCAAAAATATTAACCCGACACACTCAACCTCCACGTAATGATGATGGTGGAGATTCTAATGTGTTTGACCACTCTCTATATTCAAGTGTTTGGGACAAGCATTCAGATATTCTTCTACTCACGCACTCGAACACAGAGAGTTGGTAGCTGCGGAGATCTACATCATAATGAATTGCACAGAACTAGACCCTTACATTGAGTAAGCCCTCGACGCTAATGTCTTTATGTATGTACCTCATTTGTTTGCAATTATAGAGTTTAAATGATGTGTTGCATTTTCATTGTAGAGAGTTTGAGTCAGTCATACCACAACGGAATCCACGTGTAACTGACATGTAGGTTGAAAAGGAATAGGAGAAGTCTTTTGCTACTTGGTTAAGATATCGAGTAAGTGTCTAAATATTTTTATGAATAAGTGTTGGCATGTTCTTATGCACACGTCGTTCATAGTTGTCATTGTAGTTCATGTTTTTTTACATAGGTTGAACATGACTTTATTACTGATTCAAGAGTACAAGAGATAAGTTATGGGCCCTCGAAGATTGTACGTGTTTATGAAGGCTACATTGTGAACGGATATGATTTCACACGAGAGATTATGAACGGAATAAGTCTATGATGAACAATGGCGTATGTGTGAAGGGAAGTGCCAACAATGAAAATGAAGTAGAATATTTTGGCATTCTTGAAGAAGACATCAAACTGTAATTTTTGGGACAAGGCAACCATATATTTCTCTTCAAGTATCATTGGTTCGATCCGTCTTCTATTCTTAATGACATAACAAATGGAATCGTCAATGTCAAACATAAGTCCAAGTTGAGTATGTATGAACCATTCATTCTGGAGGCACAAGCTCAACAAGTTTATTAATTAACTGTTCGTCTCTCAAATTAAGAGATTGGTGGGCTGCTTGTAGAGTGAAAACAAGGCTATTTCTTGAGTATGTGCTTCTCCCGGTTGATATAGAAGTTGAAGATGTTATTGACAATTTTTTTCAATCAGACAGGAGTGACGCATTAGAGTTGGCTCCTTCTACGCAGTTCAGTGTACATGATATGGATGAATCAATTTGCTTATATAAGGATAATGAAGAGGAAGAAGTTGACCTAAATGCCCTAGACAATCAAGTTGTGGAGTGGGAGGTGGAGTCTAATGAGGAGGAAGAGTGGACCGATGATGAAGACGAAGAGGATGATGAAGATGACGCTGAATTACACATATCTTCAGCATCTGATGATGAATATAGATAATATTCGAAAATTTTGTAAGAACTGAAGGTTGTTGCTAGTTATATGTTATTAAATAGCTTCTTCAAATTTGAGCACTGATGACATGTTATATCTTTATTGTCCTCAATGGAGATACAGTGAGTGGAAGACGTAGTGGGAGGGGGTCCACCTTGTCCAGTGCACCCTCTACTTCTGTAAGCCAAGGGTCTACGTCAATAGGTCTATATGTACTCAACTCAATTCTGTTTATATTACTATGTATATTAACTTTATATTTTCAAACGTGCATATAATTTTGCAGGTTCTGTCTCCCCGACTACGCCAGTGGTCCCGATGACAGGTATATATATACAAGTACCCAGACACAAAACTCTCTATATTTACTTTATATTTTCTAATATGCATATAATTTTGCAGTAACTGACTCCCTGACTACGCCGGTTGTCCTGGCGACAGGTATATATATATGTACCCAAACACAAAACTCTCTATATTATTGTGCATATTAACTTTATATTTTCTAACGTCCATATAATTTTGCAGGATCCGCATCACGCCCAGTAGCGTCACCTATCCCATCCCATTCAGTAGCAGGTATATCTATGTTTCCATACTTTGGTATGTTTCTTGTCTTCCAATGTTTTCAATAATAGTGTACTTAATATTTACAACAAAGGTAGAGAGTCATCATCCAGCGGCGGAGGAGGTGGCCCAGGAAACTGGACGCCAGCCATGCTGGATTTCTGGGTAAACTTAATCACTTCAAACTTATTATAATTGTTATTTACATTATATGGTTCATGTAGAAAATTAATGTGCAATTGTAGGGCGAAGATAGATCTAGGATCCGCTTCCCGCTATATTACATCGTTGCCGCAAGCACACGTTCCAGGACAAGTGAACTCGTCGAAAGAGTTCCCTCTGTCTGTCCGGGATCTTTTAATTGACATGTTCACGGTATTATTACTTTTTACTCATTTGAAGTCATTTCTTTAATTGCTCTCTCTCTCAGTTAGTGCACTAACTTGAGTAATTTAATTTCTAAATAGCGGAGGTACATGTTCACAAGAGAGGAGGATCTCCCTCGAGCACAAGCCTTCTGGGAGTCTATTGCCCAAACTAATTTCAGAAGGTTGATGTGGGAGGCTCGGGACAAGGCGGTGAAAATTGGAGGTTGCTAGGATCCTAAATAGAGCCAAAGGCAGTCAATGAAGCACTAACTGCTGAATCTTGGATTCTAGCCATGCAAGATGAAGCAAATCAGTTCAAGAGAAACTAGGTCTGATCCCTTGTTCCTAGACCATCAGATCATCCTATGATTGACACCAAATGGGTGTTTAGAAACAAATTGGATGAAGCTGGTGTTATTACTAGAAATAAGGCTAGATGTGTTGCTCAAGGCTATTCCCAAGAGGAAGGCATAGATTTAGATGAAACCTATGCACCAGTTGCTGGACATGAGGCTATTCGAATTCTACTCGCTTATACATCTGCATTGGATTACTTTTTCAAATGGATGTAAAATCAACATTTTTAAATGATTTTATAAAGGAGAAAGTCTATGTAGAACAGCCTCCTGGTTTCGATGACTCAGATCATCCTAATCATGTTTTTAAATTATATAAAGCATTATATGGTCCAAAACAAGCACCTAGAACTTGGTATGAAAGACTTAGTGCATTTCTATTAGATCATGATTTCATTAGAGGCAAAGTAGATGGCACTCTATTCATTAAATCTTGCGCTAAAAATATATTATTTATACAAATTTATGTAGATGACATTATTTTTGGATCTACTGATAAATCTCTGAACAAGTATTTTGAAAAGTTAATGCAAGAAAAGTTAATGCAAGGAGAATTTGAGATAGCATGATGGGAGAACTCAACTATTTCCTTGGACTACAAATCAAGTTAGGCAAGGAAGGAACTCATATCAGTCAAATCAAACACACCAAGGAATTATTAATGAAATTCATATTTGAAAATGCCAAGCCACTCTCTACTACCATGAGCACATCAACAAGGTTAGATAGTGATCCAGAAGGTAAGAAGGTGGACCAAAAACTTTACAGAGGTATGATTGGTTCACTACTTTACCTAACTGCAAGTAGACCTGATATTTTCTTTAGTGAATCACACCCGATTTCAGTAAAAATGATTTTTAGATATTAGGTCATACTCACAAATTAGGTCTATGGTATCCTAAAACCTGTGAAACAAATTTAATTAGATATTCAGATGCTGACTATGCTGGATGCAAAGTGGATAGAAAAAGCACTAGTGGTTGTTGTCAAATTCTTGCAGGATGTTTAATATCAAGGTCTTCAAAGAAACAAAATTATGTAGCCTTATCAACTACTGAAGCCGAATATGTGGCTGCCGGGAGCTGCTGTACACAACTCCTTTGGATCAAACAACTGCTTGAAGACTATGGACTACACATTAAAAACATTCCATTGGTATGTGACAACACCAGTGCTATAAATCTCATCAAGAATCCTGTACAACACTCGAGGACCAAGCATATTGAGGTTAGGTATCATTTTAATAGAGATCATGTAGCAAATGGTAATATTGGTATTTTTGTTATAGATACTCTAAATAAGTTAGCAAACATCTTTACAAAAGCCTAACTTGAAGAGAGGTTTACCTCTCTGAGACGGGAATTTGACATGTGCAATTTGTAACAGAATTATCTGCATATAACTGAAATAAACAAATTTATTTCAGAGTAAGATATTACCTACTTTCCTCTCAAAAAATTGATTCTATTCATTCCCATATTCTATTTATTTTTACGGTATCATTACACAGACTCTTTATCGTCTTTTGCAATTAATGCTTTGCCTTTTTCACTTTATCTCTCTTTACTTTATATTGTCGGCAACTCATCCCTTATCGATTCTCACTCTCTCTCTCTCTCTCTCTCTCTTCGTGCCTCTTTGACTCCGAGGTCGGAAAAATCCTCCATCGACTCTTGAGTCCTTTTCTCTATTCAAGAAATTATTTGATTCTTCCCGCTAAATTTCTTGAGGGGTTTTATTCCCCTTCCTCCTACGATCGTTTAGAATCTTCTCTTGCCAATTTCCATGACTGCTTCTGGGAGCTCTAGCAGTTTGGGTGGTTATAGTGCGGAGTTCCTCATGGAAAAACAACTCAAGAGGTTTTAGGCAGTCAAGATCAAGGTTTGCGGTAACAAGGTGGTTGATTTGGCGAATTTAGAGAAGCATGGAATAGTCAGCGTGATTGAAGCACTTGAGAGGATGTGTACAGTTTTAGAACCAAACTATCCGCATTTGGCGAAGGCGTTCTACACCTGCCTTCAATTTGAAGATAGAGGAATACTTCTTTTGTCAAAGGTAAGAACATTCGAATCACCTTTGACCTTCTAGAAGAACTTTTTGGTGTTTGAAAAGATGGTCACAGTTTGGTAAACTCTATGGATATTCATGTTAAAGGTCTTGGGATTATCGGAACATAGTACAAGTTCAGGGAGGAAAAATAGATATAAATCAGTTTATTGCTTTGAATTAGCTACTGCATTTCATTGTCTGTCAGATTCTATTACTTCACAGTGTCACATTTTCTCAGTTCACGAAGGGAGATGTCGATATCATGTTCTGGGCAGTGCAAAATCAGAAAGTGAATATGGCCCAAATTATGCTTGAAAGAATGAAGTTTGTAGCTAAACTCATTTGGGATAAAAAGAGCAAGCTGGAAGTACCTCATCCCTATGGTCATCTACTCACAAAAATTTTCCATCATTTTAAAGTTGATCGGGAAGGGGAGTTATTGGAGAGAATGGGGCAGCCATTCGAACAAGAAATTTCAAGAAAAGTTGATTTTCTCTGTCTACAATGTGTGGTCGAAGATCTCCATGGCTGAAGGAGGTGCCATCATAGGAGACACTCATGACACAGAAGCTCCATCTATTCAAGAAGTTGAAACTGAAGTTGGGGGCAGTGAACTAGCTGTATCCCTACCTGCTGGCCGAAGGATTGTGGACATTGCTCCTGAGCATATAGAGCCAATTGAGCCCTATGGGCAACCAGATGATAGAATTGTACTTGAGCCTGAATTGGAAACTCCTGTTGTACAGGAAACTTTTGCCAGTAACATCGAGGAAGTAGCTCCTACTAAGGGGGAGCATACAGGTATTCCTTCAGAAAGTTTGCCAGTAGAACACACAGAGAGAACTCTTGTTGAGGAAGCCTATGTTAACAGAGAGCATGGAAAATTAGTCCCAGAGCCCTTGGGACATTCATAAGAATTTGTTGTGGAAGAAGCTCAAGCTCAGGGGGAGCACGTTGATGCTACATATGAAGATCCTTTTGTGGAAGGTATTGTAGAGGATGCATCTTATGATGATTCCTACACCTATCATCATACAGAAATTCTAGCCATGCATGAAGAACCAGTTGTGGGTGATGTTATCAAAAAGAAGGCTACTCATGACAAAATTCCTAGGCTCACTAGAAAGGGTCACAACAAGCCCAACAAAATGAAGATTTGTGTTCATCTTGAGCCTGTCATTGAATGATTGAATGTTCATAAAGAAATGATTTGTTCACTACATGCAGACTTTGCATCTATAGTCCACAGTCAACATTCACAAAACCAAGATGTGTGTGAAGTAAAATCTTAACTTCAAGGGATGAAAACTGAACTGAGCAGTTTGAGCACCATGGTGACTGACCTCACTCAATTTGTGAGAACTTACCTTATCTCATCTACTAGGCCATCCGGGCCATCTACTCAAGCCACAGAAGATGCTACTAGGCCATCAGAGCCTCCATAACAGGAAGGAGAAGTTATCGGGCCATCAGGGCCTCAGGAATAGGAGGCAGAAGTTATTGGGCCATCAGGGCCATCTGTACAAGGAAAAGAAGATGCTACACCATCAGGGCCTCCAGTGCAAGAAGAAGATGCTATTGGGCCATCCGGGCCATCTATTCGGAATGAAGAAGTGGTTGTGCCATCAGGGTAGGCTGAGGAAGCCTCCGGGCCATTAGAGCCTTCAACCTCAATTGATCCACATGCAGAAATGGAACCTGGCACAAAAATAGCTCATGCAGTGATTCCTCTTGAGGCTATGGCTGGGCAAACTCCTATCCCTTCATCTCCTTCAGCTCCATCCACTACTCCTCCTACTCCTGAACCATTCAAGAAACTCTTCCTAAACATGTTTCTTCCCCCACTCCTTTTATTGATGAACCTCCATCATCACATACACCTTCTTCTTCTATTCCATCTCCTCCTTCAGAGGCACCTCCAGCCTCTACTTCTGGTACCTCTTCTACTAGACCATCTACTCAACCTCCTCAACATTCTTTCTCCTCTCTACATCCTCCTACTCCACCATCCTTCATCACCCTCATTCCTGAAAGAGCTTGTTCGCCTGGCCTTTTTGTTAGCCATATTAAGGATGAATTTGAGGAAGCCATTATCATAATAGTTCTATCTATTTCCTCTCATATTCATAGGACTGCTTCTCATCCCTCTTCTAGTTCTTCTCCGAAAAAGAGGAAAATCTCCCAAGAGCTTGTTCTCCAAATCTCTTCAGCTCTGTTTCCTTCTTTGTGGTACTCCCTAACTGTTGTCCACAGACGAAAATCCATCTACACTGAGTACGTTCAGAAATGCACTTTTGCTGTAACTTTTGGACTCCCCTCTCTGAATCTTTCAGACTACCTTTCTCTTATTTTCCCTTTGTCTTATGTGCCCAAATCTGAGCATAAGAAGATTTTTTTCTACCGCTGAGTCCAAGACAGAGAAACATGAGCCATATCAAATAAAGCTCTTTACAGAAAATTTGAGATTGCTAGGGATCGCAGATACCTTCCCTCCGATCACACTCTCTCCCTCTCGGAATGGTTTGTGAGTCAGTACACATCCTCTTGGGTTCCTTTCATTCAGAAAGAAGTCAAGTTGGTACAACAATTTCAGATGTACAGTGACTACTGCCATGTTAATAATCTTCCTGAAGTTCAATTAGCTCAATTCAGACTTGCTATGAATGAACTTTGGTCTCAACACAAGGATAGTACAACTTTTCAAGTTGATTTTGCCACTTTCAAGCTGGCAGATTTCAAACTACTACCTTAGTTGCATTTTCTGCTCATGGACTCTGATGTTGGTCTAATCATTTTTGAAAGGTTTGCTAGAGTCAAAGCTCGGATCCAAGTTCAAAAAGGAGTTTCCTTAGCATTCCCTCGCTTTCTTTTTTTAGAATATCACTGAGGCTTTATAAAATCTTTAGTTTTAGCCCCTTTGCTAACAGATCAAAAAGTTTTTTTCCAAAAGACTAGCGTAAATGGTATCCCCAGGCAGCTCTCCAACTAGATTAGCTAAATGCAGTTCAATTCCAATCCAATCATCCCACTTTAACTCTTGAGCAGTTCATGGATCTCAACTCCATCAATCCGGTGACAGATCCTTATTCAATCTAGGTGGAAAGATACAAAGTCTACATTGCCCTGAGGCAAGAACTGCTAGCTCAAAACATTTCTTATCCCATCTCTATAGGTATGTTTCTACAGTATGCTAGCTTTGGCACACAAAGCCTCTACAGACTGACGCTCAATAATACAGAATATAACAGTTTCTCGTGATCAGGCAGCTCCACATTCAAACATTCAGGGCAGATATGAGGCCTTCCTACAATATCAGCTGAGAACTATTTAAGAATTTCTTTGAAGAGCAGGAAGTCAAAGCTGGCCTATCATCACCGCCTTGCTTCTCTCTTGTCCCCTGTATAAATCTAACTCTCAGTGATGTATATCATCCCTCTTGCCTCCATTTCTCTCTGTCTCTTTTACCTCCCTCATTTCTTCTTGATTAATGACAAAAGGGGGACAACATACTCTGAAATACATATTTCTATCCTTACTTCAAAATTTTATTCATAAAATTTTTTTCCATACTTTTATTTATTTTGTCATCACCAAAAGGGGAGATTGATGAACAGTCTATCTCCATCTATATATATTTTGGTGATAAACCAAACCATGAAAAAAAAATTTGTCTAACATAATTTTCTGAAGTTGTTTGTCAACAGGTATTAAATAAAATAAATTCTTTAAGTTGGTTACACTCATTTAAATTAGAAGTCAAAAGTACATGATTTACCTAAGTCTACACCCACTACTATTGTATGTTAACATCGATTACTATTTTAACATCACAATCGAATATAGTCTACTTAAAAATCGACTACGGTTCAACATAGATTGCCACTCAACATCGATTTCACTTAAACACCAACTATGTATTAACATCAATTGCTTTTAGCATCGATTACAGTCTACTTGAACATCAATTATGGTTCAACATCGATTACCTTTAGATCGATTACAGTCTACTTGAACATCGATTACGCTTCAACATCGATTACAGTCTACTTGAACATCGATTACGCTTCAGCATCGATTACCTTTACATCGATTACAGTCTACTTGAACATCAATTACGCTTCAACATCGATTACCTTTACATCGATTACAGTCTACCTAAACATCGATTATGTTCACACAGATTATGTTTAGGACATCGATTACTTCCACATCGATTATGTTCACATCGACTATATTTAAACATCGACAATGATTTAACATAAATTATGTTTAAACATCGACTACGATTTAACATCAACATCGATTATGTTCACATCGACTATCCTTTAGACATAGACTCTCTATGAACATCGATTATGTTTAGACATCGACTGTCCTTTGACATCGACTCTCTGTAAACATCAAGTATGTTTAGACATGGACTGCCTTTGAACATCGACTTTTTTGAAACATTGATTATGGTTTGAACATTGCCTGTGATTCCTTGATAAATGACCTTTAAGATTATCATGTTGATTATTGTTTTAAATAAGGTCTAATTAAATATGATAAATTAGCTTTAATCATATTTTTGCCTCACTGTTCCTTTCAAATGTATTTTGAAATCCTGAGGCTTTCACATCTTCCTGCGAACTGTTGCGTATTCATTGCACACATGCATTTGCTACTTGTGGTACAGTGCCTACGCACGACATCTTTTATTAGTTACTACTTTCATCTCATATCAGTTAGAACTTTAAATGATGACAAAATGTGTTTGCTATTTAGTATATCCTCCTACAACATTGATAGTGATATTGACTGACAGTTTAGACACATTTAAGTTGTCTACGTTTCAGCATTTATTGTCTGCAGGTTTCCGGTAGTCACACAAGTTTACACCATTGGACATATCGTGTTGACCAGAGTAAAGAAGATATCTAGATGATCTCCCTCTCACTATGTCTCTATCTAAGTATTTAATATCTGTAAGTTTTTTGGGTCTTTTACATTGGACCTGTTACAATTGTCAGGAGACACGTTTCAAGATGAGAGACAACGGATACTTCCTCACGAAAAGATAAATAGAAGTGTGTTGACACTATTGAAGATCATCCTTTCAGATAGAAAGAAAGAAGCTCGATCGTTCATTCAGAAAAAGACTCTTGCACTTAGCTCTCCAGAAAGCATGTTCTTAGTTGTCTTCTAGAGTGTCAGAGCTTGTTCTAGATCTGAGAGAACCTCTTCTTGGTGTAATTATTTTTGTCTCTCAGATTCTACCTCAAATCAAGCATTGTATTGTTGCTATTAGCTTGGTCTAGAAGCCATCATCTCTTTACCCTTCTTTCATTGCTCCTCTTCGTTTGTGAATAGAGGACCTACTGTGGAGTGGGTGATTCCTTCCCTTTTGTAGAAAGGAAGACTTGTTGTAACAGGTGGTGTATTGCCTCGTCGTGTAGTGAAGAAAAGCCAACTGGTGCTGGATGTGTAAGTGTCCTTAAGGGGGACGATACCCTTGACTAGTGGAATCCCAAGTTGTTGCTTGGGGATTGGACGTAGGACTCCTTGTGATAGAAGATCTGAACCAAGATAAAAAAAATTTGTTCTTGTGATTGTTTTTGTCTTTTTATCTGCTGCTCATTAACTCTAACTATTTTGTTCTAGTGTTGCCAAAGTTATTTTGTTACATAATATTTCTTAGATGAATTTTTGCAATCCATTCACCCCCCCTCTATGCTTGCAACCTGGTCAACAGTCCCTTGTGCCTAGGCCATCAAATCATTTGTTATTGGCACCAAATGGGTGTTCAGAAACAAAATGTCTGAAGCTGATGTCATTACTGGAACAAAGCTAGACTAGTAGCTCAAGGCTATTCCCAAGAGGAGGGCATAGATTTTGATGAAACCTATACGCCATAGTTAAGCTTGAGGCTATTCAGATTTTACTAGCATATGCATCTACATTTGATTTAAAATTGTTTCAAATGGATGTGAAATCTGTATTTTTAAATGGTTTATAAAGAGGAAGTCTATGTTGAACACCTCCTGACTTTGAAGACATAGACCATCCTAATATGTTTCAAATTGCATACGACACTATATGGTCTGAAACAAACACCTAATCTTGTATGAAAGACTAGGTGCATTTCTTTTAAAACATTATTTTAGAAGGGGCAAGGTAGTAGCACTTTGTTTATTAAATCATTCTCTTAGAATACCTTAATTGTGCAAATTTATGTTGATGACATCATTTTCGGAGCTATTGATGAATCTCTTTGCAAGTACTTTGAAGAATTAATGCAGGGAGAACTCGAGATGAGTTTGATAGGGGAATTGACTTACTTCTTTAGACTCCAAATCAAACAAGACAAGTAGGGAACCCACATCAATAAGACCAAGTACATCAAGGACTTGCTAAAGAAGTTTGGTTTTGAACAAGCAAAGTATCTAACCACTCCTATGAGCACTTCTACCAAGTTAGACAGTGATCCTCAAGATAAGAAAGTAGATCATAAATCTTATAGAGGTATGATTAGTTCTCTACTATACTTAACTGCTACTTGACCAAATATTTTATTTAGTGTATGCATGTGTGCAAGGTACCAAGCAGATCCTAAACAATCTCATTTAATTTCAGTCAAAAGGATTTTTAGATATTTAGCACATGCATATGAATTAGGTTTATGGTATCCAATATCAAGCAGACGAACTTAATTGGTTATACTGATGCTGATTATGCTATATGCAAAAAAAGATTAAAAAAAAAAAAAAAGCATCAGTGGTTCCTGTTAGTTTCTTGTAGGTGTTTGATCTACTGGTCCTCGAAAAAGCAGAAATCTATGGGTTTGTCAATAACTGAAGCTGAATATGTTGCTGGTGGGAGTTGCTGCACTCAACTACTGTGGATCAAACAACAACTGGAGATCTATGGACTAAACATCAAATCTATACCTTTTGTTTTGTGACAACACCAGTGCAATCAATCTCACAAAGAATGCAGTATAGCATTGAAGAACTAAACATAATAAGGTAAGGTATCATTTCATTAGAGATCATGTAGCAAATGTTAGTATTAGCATTTCATTCATAGAAACTGAAAATCACTTGGCAGATATCAATACAAAAGCCCTTCCTGAAGAGAAGTTTACCTCTCTCCGAAGAGAGCGGGCATGTGTAATTTGTAAAAGATGTGTTTCTGTAATAATTGAAGAAAAATAATCTTTTAGAGTACCTTGGAATTGCATGACTCCAATCATTGAAAATTTCTTGTATTTCATGATTGTGTCGACACACTCTTCACTCAGGTCGACACATCCTTCATGCTCTGTCGAAACCTATATCAGGTCGACACATCCTTTATACAGGTTGACCTGTATCATCATCTTGTTGCAACATCTACTCTCTTTATTTTGATCTAATTTAATTTCCACTCTCACTATTCTCTTGTGGGTCATCTTTCTTGCTCTACTCCTTTTGACCATGTTCCCTACATTTAACTCCTTTATCTCTTTATTGGTTTGAGCTAAGGGGGAGCCTTGAACTAAGAGGGAGCCTTCCTTAATCTTTCTCCACACCTTTCTTTTTGGCTTCATCATTCCTATTCCATAAACCTTCCTTTTTGGTCATTGCAAAAAGGGGGAAAATACTCAAAAATACATACATACTCTGAATAAATACCATGATTTCATTTTTTGAGTATTATGATTTCGGTTAGTTTGGTCATCACCAAAAAGGATGAGATTGTTGACAACTTTATCTCCATAACTATATATTTTGGTGATAATAAAACTTATCAGAATAGTCTACATTTTAGAATATTTAATGTGTTTACCTTAATATTATTTTGGTTAATTCTATCAATGGGTAACTCAAAGGAAAAAATAATACTTCAAGTGTTTGATCGGGATGGCACTTTAGATGTCCTAAAGGGGGTGAATAGGACTTCTTGCACCTAGATAGTATGTTAGTATTTAGTGTAGTGTGTTTCAAACACTTGAAAACTTGGTGGAATCAATCACACAAAGTGCACAATGATTTATCCTAGTTCGGCCCTCCTATCAATCAGGAGTCCTACGTCCAGTCCACAAGCACCCCTTGGGATTTCACTAACTGCCTAGAACACTTGCCTTCCGTCAACCTGAGAGGTATTGCAACTCACTTGTACCCAAGCAAGTCTTCCCTTCACAGACGGGTATTACAACCCCTACAACCATAGGTCTTCCCTTCACAGAGGGGAACTACAGGGAACTGACCCCCTTCTGATACAACACAGAAATGAACACGTGGTGTCTGCTCTGAAGGATGAGCAAAAACGGATGGTCAGAAAGAGATTACAACTGGGATTGAAAGCTCTAACTCTTTCTGACTCAAATGGTGGACTGAGAGAATTCTAGAGTACAAATGCCACACAAGAACACTTGAAAGCAAGAGAGCAAGAAGTCAAGCTTGAATCTGCTGGCTCCCTTCAGATCTTGTGCGCTTCTGTCTTTTCTTGCCAAGTGTGGAATGTGGTCATGTATGCTCATACACTCTATGTCTCTTCTTGCATTGTTGGTTGTTGTAACGACCATGACGTCCGGATCCCCGGCTCCCACCAAAATCCGAACATCGGGACCGCCGCCCATGGGTCCGGAGACTCGGAAGGGCTAACGGATTGGTCTAACAAGATATGTAACAGAAATAAATAACAACAGACGTACTAAAGTGCACCACAAGTGAACGAAAATGTGTCACTAAGTAACAGTCTAGTACAGTCCCAAAGTAAATAAACTACAAGCGCTGAAATAAACGGGAAGGAACACGTCCCTTAGAGGCATACCCCGAGGGTGAAGTACAACTGCTGGGGGAACACTGCCACTAGAGACGTCGACTACTGCGGGCCCGTCTCCTCAGTCCGCAGCGGAGGGAGCTGCTATGAAGTCTCACCTAAAAATAGGGAGTGAGCTTCACGAAGAAGCCCAGTAGGGACTACCAATCTCCCACTCGTTCTAACAGCAGAATAGAACTAAGTGTAATATTAAATAAAGCAGTAAAGTCTAGTTCTATTAAACAGAGTCAACAGCGGAAGTGTGAAAGAAAACTACACGGTCGTCGGTGTAGGCTACACAGCCGAACTGGAAAACCCGTGTAAACCAAGGCACCACAAGAACCCAGCAGTAACACAGACAGTAGACACTGCCTGGATAAACACACTAGCTACAGAACACTACACTAGTCAGCCGGTCAGGTGCGCCATGCTCCTTACCCTCGACCAACGGTCCATGTCTAGACCTCCCGTCGGAGTGAGACGAGGAACAAGAACAACCACAACTGCCGTAGTCTGGCGGACTACGGTCCCACGCCTGACCCCTCTAACTGGTTCCGGAACCACGTAGAGTGAGACAGTGAGAAAAGGACTAGCTGATCTGCGCCGTACGAGCTACCAACCACCGGCATCCCAAACTCAGCTAAGAGAGCTCTACAAATGACTCACGTCGTTGTCCCACCGTTTCCCCTACCGCTACCAGAGTCAACGACTCGAGCAAACCCGCCGCCCGGAGCAACACCCTCTGACACAGGCGCGCGGGGTTGGGGGTCCCAGGTAAAGGAACACCTGTCTCGTGGACATGCCATCAACTGCCTAGCACCGGGCGAAGAGAGACTAGTTGTAGCACTGCACTAGGAACAACACAGGTGCCAAGAAACCAAGTCGCAGCGGAAGAGGAATCACAACAGGTCGACAGTCAGCTCTCGGTCAGAGAGGCGACGTATCGGTCTGTCGCGACAAGAACGTGACGGTTCTGCTTATCGCAATAAGAAACACGAAGGAGACCCTAGATCCCGTCGCGATATGATCGCGACGACGATGGTGGTCGCGATCTAGCGAAACCCCAAACTCCTGAACTCTGACACGTACCCCGTCGCATTTGCTAGACGCGACGGGCACCGGAACGCGTTCAAAGAGAACGCGACGTAGCGATACGTCGCGACTGGGAAGCCTGTCGCAACCACATCCGAGTGCTTAAACAAAACTACCCCCACCCTCCCAAAGGCACTAAAATGAAGCAAGACGGGGAGGGGATGCCTGCATGGCGAAAAGGAAAGGCTACACAAACCCAAACCCCCACAAGAAGACCTCAAAATGCTTGGCAGCTAATCTACACTCACATGAGCCTCACACAAGCACATGAAGCCCTCAACGCCCAAAGTCCATCCAAGCATGCAAGGCACAATTCTCATTCCACAAAACCACATAAAACCTGCAAGAACACCTAGCATGAATATCTTTGGCAGGAATTGGGGTTTGGAAACCTAGCATGAATACGTAGGTGGAGGTTTGGATTCCTACCCAAATGAAGGACCACCCTAGATGGGCCTTCTCGTAGGATTGCACCCCTCCACCTCCGAGCTCCAATGCTCCTCGACTGTCCCACAAACCGAGCTCGATCTCCTCCTTCAAGTCGATGAAGAGAAATCACACCAGCAAAAAGAACACAGGGAATTGAGGAGGAGAAGAAGAAGGAATACAAGGTCAAGGTTCAATCTATGCAAACTTACCAATTCAAGCCACAATGGTCATCCAAACTCCCCACGGAGCACACAATCACAGAGATCGCCGGAGAAGAAGAAAGAACAGGGAGAGAGGCAAATGGGGCTTCTGCTCTCGGGCAAAACAACATAAACACAGACGTTAAATGCGATGGTCGTGGCACTTGCGTTACCAACCTTAATGCGACACCCACCCATGTTGCGATCGCAAGACGCCTGCAGCCCTGTCTGTCAAACCCAACACGTGGCGTGCATGCATCGCTGACATCTAATCGCGACGGACCAGTACGTCGTGTTCAGGCCTGTAAGTCAACACGTGTAAGTGCCGTCGAGACAACAAAATGACAAAATTGTCATTCGCTGTTGGAACTAGATCGCGACAGCGGCGGCCGGTGCGTTCCCAACCTGAACGCGACGGCTACCTCCGTCACCTTCAGAAGGTGGACGGCCCTGCATGTCCGCGATCCCCAACCGAGAGCTCCTGACCCCAAGGTAAACAGGATGTTACAATATAACCACAAAAAAACAATTTTGTCCTCGAAATTAAGGCGAAACTACAGAAACAAGTGTAAACAAGTACCTGTCACTCGAACAAGTAGGGAAACTGCTCCCGCATCTCATCCTCACGCTCCCAAGTGACCTCGCCACCGGCGCGGTGCTCCCAAACCACCTTGACGAGCGGGATCTACTTCCTGCGAAGCTGCTGCACCTTGCGGTCCACCACACTGACTGGGTACTCTGGCACGGACAGGTCGGGGGCGACCTCTAGCTGCGAGTAGTCGAGTACATGCACCGGGTCTGGCATGTACTTCCTCAACTATGACACGTGGAAGACGTCGTGGACACCTGCGAACTCGGACGGAATAGCTAACCGGTAAGCGACCTCGCCCCACTCGCTCCAGGATGGGAAGGGGCCAACAAACCTCGGGCTGAGCTTGCCCCTCTCCCAAACCATAGAACGCCCTTGGTGGGCGAGATCCGAAGGAACCACTGTCACCGTCCTCGAACTCAAGCGTCCTGCGGAACGTCGGTGTAGCTCTTCTGCCTGCTCAGCGCTGTTTGCAACCTCTGCCTGACCAGTCTCACGGTGTCTGCACACTGCTGCACCAACTCTGGACCGAGCAACTGCCTCTCGCAAACCTCGTGCCAGTGCAACGGTGTCCTACACGGTCGACCATACAGAGCCTCGTAGGGCGCCATCCCAATGCTGGAGTGAAAGCTGTTATTATACGAAAACTCCACCATGGGAAGGTGAGACTCCCACGTGCCACCCCAGTCTAGGAAACACGCTCTCAACAAGTCCTCGAGGGTCTGAATGGTCCGCTCTGACTGCCCGTCTGTCTGTGGGTGGTAGGCTGTACTCAACCTCAGCTCAGTGCCAAGTGACCGCTGAAAGCTGCGCCAGAACGAGAAGTGAACCTCGAATCTCAATCCGAGACAATAGAGACCGGGTTCCATGCAAGGTACTACCCTGTCCCACAAACAACCGCGTCAGTCCTTCTACAGACCATGATGCTCTGACTAAAAGGAAGCGAGCGGTCTTCGTCATCCTTTCGACGATGACCCAAACACTATCGTGCCCCTGAGAAGTGCGAGGTAAGCCAAAAACAAAGTCCATGGTGACGTGCTCCCACTTCCACAAGGGAAGGGAAGCGACTGCAACTCACCACCGGGACGCTAGTGCTCTGCCTTCACCTGCTGACAGGTAAGGCAGCTGATAACTACAAAAATTTTAGTGTTAAATTTCATACATATAGTTGATTTTAGACATCCTTTGTCTATAAATAATGTGCAATTTGATTTTAATTCTCATTTCATCCTTGAATAGATTTTTGAGCATTTTAGTTAAATTTTTGGGTAGAACACATAGTTAGATTTTCATGTAATAAAGTCAATATTTTTTTTTTGAATAATTTGACTAATAAAAATATTCTATTTTGCAAGTACATTGTACATAAATAGTTTTTGGTCATATATTTTCTTAAACATCTTCTAATCATCTTGTAAATATTAGTTTGTAAATAATTCAAATTTTAAAGGAAAAAACACCCAACCACCACCATCATGCCACATACCCCCCCCCCCCTCATAAGTCCATTGTGCCAACATTTTTTTTCACTACCATCGTGCATTGCGCCAATACCATTTCTCTCATTTAAACCCTTTTATTTCCACCAAATTGCTGGAAGCAGGGAGAAGCTGCTGGAAGCAGCTGGATCCTGGGCAGTGCGGAACTGTGGCGGTGCTGTGCAGAGGCTGTGAGGATCTAGGCGTGTGCGGGCTGTGAAGGGCTGGGCACGGCGCGATGGAGGCGTGTACGGCTGGCGATGGAGGAGCTCCCGTGCCTAGCTGCTGGTCGGCCGGATCTGTTGAGCGATGGGTGTGAAGCTGGCACGGTGAGCAGTAGGGGTGTGCACAGCAGTTGATCGGCTGCGATTTGGGGTGAGAGGAGTTGGGGCGTGCTGTGAAGCTGGCGCGGCGATCCCGTGCGCGGCGGATCTGGTGGCCGTGCGAAGCACAGCTGGCGGGCTGCTGTGCGACGCAGGGCGGCATGAGCTAGAGGCAGATCGTTCAACGCAGGGGATGGTGCGATGGAGGCCGTGCAAAGCAGCTCTGTTGTGTGAAGGCGGAGCTTGGCAGTGCCGATGGAGCTTTGGCGCGTGTGGAATTCTTGCATCTGAAGAAGCCCGGGCGTCTATAAAAGTCCCCAAGTCCTTAGGTCCGGGAGTTAGAGATTTGGGGAGTTCAAGATATTATTTTTTTGTTTTTTGCTTTTTCCTCTCTTTCGAGAGTTCAGGATTTCTGGGAAGGCTTCTGAGGGGATTTTCTTTCTTCTGTGATTTTTCTTTCTTTCTGTAAGCATCGGGGAGATCGATCGGAGTGTTTCTTTTCTTTACTTCTGCTGTGAGGATTGAGCTGTGCGTTCAGCACTCCGAGAGTTAGATAATTTTGGGTTGTTCTGTAATTTATGGGGTTTTCTTCTTTGTGAGAGATTGAGGGCTATTGCAGAGTTCGATCCAGTTTAATTTCCCATTTCTTCTGTGTGGGTTTTGTTACTTCTTCTGTGTTGATCTCTTCCATTTCTTCTGTGTCGATTTCTGCATTTCTTCTGTTTGGCATCCAAGAGGTCCTCAGCAGCAGGAGTTCGGCTGAGAAGGATTTCTTCAGCATTTATTTTTTTGGATTTTTTTTCTTTGCTATTGGAAACTGCTGAGAGTGGATATTTTAGTTTCTGTTTTTCTACGAGAGCTGTGAGAGCTGCGAGAGATTGAGGGCTGGTGGAGAGTTCGATCCAGTGGAATTTTCCCTTTCTTCTATGTTTATAGTTCAATCAGTGAATTTTCTAATATTTCTTCTGCATTTAGTGAGAACGAGCCGGGACATTTATTTCCCATTTCTTCTATATGGATTTTCTATTTCTTCTGTTTTGTGGAGATCAATCCAGTGTTAATTTGTCCATTTCTTCTGTGTTCAGATATTCGAATGCGGTTTCTTCTTCTCTTCTGTAGGGACTGTTGGTTGTGTTCGAGAGCATTTGGTTCAGTTTCGGCTGCTGGGAGAGATGGTTACTGCTGGGAAGAGTTTTAGCATCTGAGGGAATCAACTGCCTCTTCTTTTCTTTTTCTGTAAGCATCTAATGTTAGAGACATTGGTGGTCTGGTTTGTCTGAAGAATTTTGGAGGTGTGTGTTGTAGAGACAGCACAGGACAACAAAGAAGATCTCATTTCTTGGCTTGTTCTGTGGTTGTCCGGCGTCTAGAGAACTTCCGGAGAGTTCAGATCTAGAGTTGAAATTTGTGAATTCCATGTTTCTGTTATAGCAGAGGATGAGGCTAATTTTCATGAAGATAGGAGATTTTCTAGTGTTTTTGAGTATTAATTTTTTTCCTAACTCTGTTCTTCATAGCATGGGGATTCCCAATTAGTAGTTCATAATTTCTGTTCTTTATTGACTGTTCATCCCCTGAGCTGAAGGGGTATAGTGGTTTGATAATCTTGTTCTTTATCTTTTTATCTTTTTAGGTTCAGATCATTTCAGAATTAGAGGTGCATCTTTATGTTTCTAGCTCAGATTTCTGTTTACCTATTTGATCCTCAATTGTGAGTACATTGATATCAATTCTCTTTTAATTTCGATTCAGCTTGTTCTTTCATTAAGTTTGATCTGTCAAGATTGTGAGGGATTTGGTCGGTGTTGTTTACATATTCACTTTTATGCATTGTCGATAGAATGTTCCAAAAGCAGTTTCTTAAGTCAAATTCTATTCAGCCTCTCTGTGGATATGACCTGTTCTCACCACTCTATTAGTTCATTCTTTTTACTATTTTAAATATGTGAGATAGTTTAGAGAAGGTGAGCATATTGATTCATGCACGGAACTCTAGACAACAAAAGTGTACAATCACAATGCCGTGTTCAGCAGCGCAAAACAAACTCAGCGATATCTCTCTTCATCCGAGGCCACCAAAAGAGTACCCTCAAGTCATGGTACATCTTCGTGGAGCCAGGATGAATAGAGTATCGCGACTGGTGTAACTCGTAAGTACCTCCTCCCTAATGTCCTCTGGAACGTAAAGTCTGTCCCGGAAAACCGAACACCCTGCCTCGCTGTCCTCGTGCTACCTCGGGCAACTACAACACGTCTGCCAAGTCCTCATCTGCACTCTGCGCCTCAAGCACCTGCTGGTATATCGACGAATGAACTGTCATGCTGCCAACGCTGCGCTCTCCTGAGACTAGATGGTGTGAACACACCCTAAGTGGGCGTCCTCCAGAAGTCTCCAGTGTCTAACCAACAAAGAACTCAAGTGGGCTCTCCTACTCAAACCGTCTGCTACGACGTTAGCCTTTCCCGGGTGATGGGAAAGGTAAAGTTGTGTAGCCCTTCAAGTACTCGAGCCACCTGCTGCCTGAGGTTGAGATCTCTCGTGTGAAGACTTACTGTAAGCTGCGGTGATCTGTGAAACCTCGAACACCTCACCGTACAAGTATGTCTCCACAACCTCAAGGCGAACACGACGCTGCAAGCTCCAGGTCGTGTGTCGGGTAGTGCTACTCATGCTTCTTCAGTTGACGAGAAGCATAAGCAACTACTCGACCATCTGCATCAACACAGCACCCAAACCCAGTACCTGACTCATCTGTGAGGACCAAAGACGCGCTGCAAGAAGACCACAAGATCAGAGCTGAAGTCAGCCGGCTCTTCAGCTCCTAAAAACTGCGCTCGCACTCTGCGATCCACACAAACCGAGTCTCTAGCCTGGTCAACGGGTCAAAGGCTCTGCAACCCTGGCGAAGTTCTGCACAACCTCTTGTAGTAGCCTGCCAGCCCGAGAAAACTGCGAACCTCTGCAACTGTAGTGGGCTGGCCTTAAGAAACCACAGCCTCAACCTTGGCGAGATCAACCGCCACACCTACACCAGAAACCACGTGCCCCAAGAAGTGCACCTCCTTTAGCCAAATTCACACTTGCTGAATTTGGCATAAAGTTGGTGACTTCTCAACGCCTGCAACACCAACCTCAGGTGAACCTCGTGCTCCTCCTCTATCGCTGAGTACACACCATGTCATCGACGAACACCACATGAACCAGTCCAGGTACTCTCGGAAAACACTGTGCATCAGCTCCATGAACGCTGCAGGTGCATTCGTGAGCCCAAAAAGCATCACGACAAACTCGAAGTGGCCATAGCGGGTGCGAAAAGTTCATCTGGCGATGTCTGACTCGCAGATCCACAACTGGTAGTAACCTGACCTCAAGTCGATCTTCGAGAACACTGAAGCTGACTGCAACTGGTCGAACAAATCATCGATCTGGAAAAGGATACTTGTTCTTCACGGTCCCTGATTCAGCTGCCGATAATCAATGCCATCCTGAGGCTGCCATCCTTCTTCCTCACAAACAAAACAGGCGCTCCCCACAGCGAACGGCTAGGACGAATGAAGCCCAACGCAAGCAACTCCTCTAGTCGGCGCTTCAACTCCCGTAGCTCCGCCGGCGCCATCCGGTATGGTGCCTTGGAAGCAGGCATCGTCCCCGAAAGCAACTCAATGGAGAAATCTACCTCTCGCTTAGGCGGCAAGCCAGGTAGATCATCCGGAAACACGTCGGCAAACTCACAAACAACTGGCATGCCTAAAACAGTCAACTCACCAGAGTCCGAGACAACCACAGAAGCCAGAAAAGCAACACACCGTCTCGGATAGGCGCCGAACTCGACATAAGGAAACAAAGGGTTAGCAGATAGACTGGGTACCTCGGAAGCAAAGCACAAGTGCTCCAGGTATCTCAACCTCACGTCTTCCACTGCAATCTACCAGTGCAGAGTGCACCTCCAACCAGTCCATGCCAAGAATGGCATCAAATCGTGGAGCTGCAAGGCAAACAGTCTAGCTAGTAGCTAATGGCCATATACCTCGACTGTGACACCCTCCAAGTAACCAAGGTACACACAAAGTCACCCGTCGGCAGCTCAACTTCAAGGTTATAGGCCCGCTTCAGAGCAAACTTAGACAAGGAAGCAAAGAACTCCTCAAAGTAAAAACAGTGCGTGGCACCCGGGTCAATCAAAACTCTAGAGGCTCTACAAGGATGGGAACATACCGACGACCAGATAGAGGCCTCCGCCTCTCTCTGGTGAGTTCATTACCTGACCGTGACCACGTCCTCGCTGAGGCTGCTGCTACTGCTGTTGGCGCTGCTACTGCGGCTGCTGGTACTGACCCTGGTACTGCTGTCTGGCGCTGCTGCTGCACCTGCTGGTACTGACCCTGGTACTGCGCTAGTGCTGCGCTGGCTGGGTGGACGGTATTGAGTCTGAGGTGCTGCTCCTGCTGCTGCCTCACACACACTCTCACCTAAAGTGTCCCTGCTGCCCGCAGTGGTAATAACCAGCGTCATGCTAGCTCTACTCCGCTCCATGCTAAACGGACTGCTCCACTGGGTACTGCTCCGGCTGACGATGTTGTTACTGCTGGTGACGTCTGCCTCCACTAGTGAACAGCTTCTTTAACCTCGAGGTCAGGCCAGCACCGCCTATCCCCAAGAAGAAGAAGAAGAAGAAACACTCCCTCGGCTGCCCGCGGGGCGCTGGTACGGAGAAGACCTCCCTGAGCCTCCACTCTGCTGTGGCTGAAAATGACACTCCCGCTCCAAGGCCGTAGCTCTCGCTACTGCCACTGCCAAGGTGTCACAGAGGTGACCATCTATGGCCCACCTTAAGTCCGAGTGTAGCCCGCTAATGAACCGCTCGGTACGAGCCTGCTCACTAGTGGCCACGTGGGGAACGTGTCGAAGAAGCTGCAGGATACGCTGGTGGTACTGTGCCACGGTGAAGTCTCCCTGTGCCAACTCGTGGAACTGGTCCCCTCCTCTCACGAAGTGATCGGGAGGAACTCGCCGTGAAAGGCCACTAGGAACTCCTGCCAAGTGATCTGACCAACCTCCTGCCCTGAAAACTGTTCTGCATCACTCTGCCCTCCACCACTCGTGGGCTGATCCCTTCAACTTATATACTGCCAACCTGACCTGGTCTTGCTCTGCACAGTCCATGGCCTCGAAGGTGCGCTCGAGCTCATGGACCCAACTCTCAGCCATGTCAGGATCACGGTCACCAGAAAGTGGAGGTCGAGACGAAGAAAACCTTTCCAGAAGTGTTGTGCGGTCTCAGGTGCTGCTGCTGCTACTGGAGTCTGCTGTCGTACCACTGGAGGTACCTCTTGCACTTTAAAAATTTATCTGAAAATAGATAACACTAGATATAATGTTAGTATTTAGTGTAGTGTGTTTGAAACAAGTGAAAAACTTGGTGGAATCAATCACACAAAGTGCACAAAGATTTATCCTAGTTCGGCCCTCCTATCAATCTGGAGTCCTACGTCCAGTCCTCAAGCACCCCTTGAGATTTCACTAACTGCCTAGAACACTTGGCCTTCTGTCAACCTGAGAGGTATTACAACCCAATTGTACCCAAGCAAGTCTTCCCTTCACAGACGGGTATTACAACCACCTACAACCATAGGTCTTCCCTTCACAGAGGGGCACTACAGGGAACCGACCCCCTTCTGGTTACAACACAGAAATGAACACAGTGTGTCTGCTCTGAAGGATGAGCAAAAACGGATGGTCATAAAGAGATTACAAATGGGATTGAAAGCTCTAACTCTTTCTGACTCAAGGATGGTGGACTGAGAGAATCTAGAAATGTAATGCCACACAAGACACTTGAAGTAAAGAGCAAGAAGTCAAAGGCTCGAATCTACTGGTTCCCTTCAGATCTTGTGCGCTTCTGTCTTTTCTTGCCGAGTGTGGATTGTGGTCGTGTATGCTCATCACAACTATGTCTCTTCCTATATATTGTTGTGTTGTTGTAACGACCATGGGTGCCCGGATCCCAGCTCCCACCAGGAATCCGAACATCAGGACGCCGCCCACGGTTCCGGAGACCTCGAAGGGCTAACGGATCGGTCTAACAACATATGTAACAGAAATATAATAACAGATGTACTAAGTGCACCACAAGTGAACGAAATGTGTCGACGCTAAGTAAGTCTAGTACAGTCCCACAGTAAATAAAGTATAAGTGCTGAAATAAACGGAAGAAACACGTCCCTTAGGGGCATACCCTGAGGTGTGAAGTACAACTACTGGGGAATAGTGCCACTAGAGACGCCGACTACTGCCGCGCGCTCGTCCTCCGCAGGTCCGCTGTGGAGGAGCTGCTGTGAAGCTCTCACCTACAAAATAGGGAGTGAGCCTCACGAAGAAGCCAGTAGCAGGACTACTACCATCTCCCACTGGTTCTCTAACAGCAGAATAGACTAAGTGCATAATTAATAACAATAAAACAGTAAAGTCCTTCTATTAAACATAGTCAAGAGCGGAAGCGTGAAAGAAAAATGACACGATCGTCGTGTAGGCTACACAGCAGAATCCAAAACCCGTGTAAACCAAGGCACCACAAGAACCCAGCAGTAACAGAGACAGTAGACACCGCCTGTGTAAACACCTAGCTACAGAACACTACACTAGTCAGCCGCAGGCGCGCCATGCTCCTTACCCTCGACCAACGGTCTATGTCTAGAACCTCCCGTCAGAGTGAGATGTGGAACAAGAACAACCACAACTTCCGTAGTCTTGCCGGACTACGGTCCCATGCCTGACCCCTCTAACTGGTTCCGGACCACGTAGAGTGAGGTAGTGAGAAAAGGACTAGCTGATCTGCGCCGTACGAGCTACCAACCACCGGCGTCCCGACTCAGCTAAGAGAGCTCTGTAATGACTCACGGCCCTGTCCCACCATTTTCCCCTACTGCTACCAGAGTCAACGACTCGAGCAAACCCGCCGCCCGGAGCAACACCCTCTGACAGAGGCTCGTGGGGATTGGGGTCCCAGGTAATGGTAACAACCTGTCTCGTGACAAGCCCTCAAGTGCCTAGCACCGGGCGAAGAGAGACCAGTAGGAGCACTGCACTAGGAACAACACAGGTGCAAAGAAAATCAACTCACAGTGGAAGCGGAATCACAACAGGTCGACAGTCAGCTCTCGGTCAAAGAGGCGACGTATCGGTCTGTCGCGACCAGAACGTGACTATTCTGCTTGTCGAGACAAGAACACTAAGGCGACCTTAGATCCCATCGCGATATGATCGTGACGACGATGGTGGTCGTGATCCAGCGAAACCCTAAACTCCTGAACGCTGACATGTACCCCGTCGCGTTTGCTAGAAGCGATAGGCACCGGAACGCGTTCAAGAGAACGCGACGCAGCGATACGTCATGACCTGGTCGCGACTGGGAAGCCCATCGCGACCACATCCGAGTGCTTAAATAAAACTACTCCCACCCTCCCAAAAGCACTAAAATGAAGCAATACGGGGAGGGGATGCATGCATGGCGAAAAGGAAGTCTACACAGCCCAACCACCCACAAGAAGACCCCAAACATGCTTGGAAGCTAATCTACACTCACATGAGCCTCACATAAGCACATGAAGCCCTCAACGCCCCAAATCCATCCAAGCATGCAAGGCACAATTCTCATTCCACAAAAACCACATAAAGCCTGGAAACACCCTAGCATGAATATCTAGGCTTGGAATTAGGGTTTGGAAACCTAGCATGAATACCTAGGTGGAGTTTTGGATCCCTACCTCAAATTGAGGACCACCCTAGATGTGCCTTCTCGTAGGATTACACCCCTCCACCTCCGATCTCCACGCTCCACGACCGTGCCACGAACCGAGCTCGATTTCCTCCTTCATGTCGATGAAGACAAAATCCACACAAGAAAAAATAACATAGGGAATGAGTAAGAAGAAGAAGAAGAATACAAAGAATACAAGGTGAAGGGTTCAATCTATGCAAACTTACCAATTCAAGCCACAATGGTCATCCAAACTCCCCACGGAGCACACAATCACAGAGATCGCCGGAGAAGAAGAAGAACCAGGGCAAAGAGGCAATGGGGCTTCTGCTCTCGGGCAGAACAACAAAACACAGACATTAAGAACGCGACGGCCCTGGCGGTCATGTTACCAACCTTAATCCACACCCACCTACGATGCGATCGCAAGACGCCTACAGCCCTATCTATCAAACCCGACACGTGGCGTGCATGCATCGCTGACATCTGATGGCGACAGACCAATACGTCGCATTCAGGCCTGCAAGTCAACACGTGTAAGTGCCGTCCAGACAACAAAATGACAAAACTATCATTCGCTATCAGAACTAGATCGCGACAGGGGCGGCCGACGCGTTCCCAACCTGAACGCGACGGCTACCTCTGTCACCTTCAAAAGGTGACGGTCCGGCATGTCGTGATCCCAACCGAGAGCTCCTGACCCACAAGGTAACAGAGATGTTACAGTTGTTTTTTCCTTTCAAAACTTCAGCTTCATATATAGGCTTCGGTCTTTTATTTCCCATTTGAAGTAGTCGTTTGAATCTAAACTTTGGTCTTGAGACTTGAACAACTGAGATGTCTATCATCAGATCTTCAGCCCTCGAGTCTCACGCTTCAGGCTATGCAGATACCTTCGGGCTCCATTTGATAGCTTCAATAAATGTCTGCAAGCTCCATGCCCATGACTGATAGTTAGGTAGCACGCTTCTGTTGGTAGTCAGTATCTGAATGGTTAAGAGAAAAACGTAGATACCTCCATTCTTTTGGAGGTAGGTGAGATACCAAAATGTGTATAAAATAGAAAGGATTTCAGACAGATGTACAGTTCATTTAAAGATAGACAGGCGTTGTATGGGTCATGCAAAAAGTTTCTCCTCAAAATGTGGAGTCTGGACAAAAAGTGAGATGTGGTAGGTGATTTTTGACAGATAGACCATACTGCTTATACCTACCACTGCATTTTCTACAAACCATCTATTATGCAAAGTATGAACTATATGTTTGATAGTGAGTGAGAGAGAAGATATACAAATCATTCAAGTTTCAAGATATTGGAAATGAGATTTTAAATTTGAATACATTCGAGTCAAATTTTCCCACTAAATCATTTGATGTTGACAACAAAAAGAATAGATAAGTACCAGGATCAATGGAAGGAAGAATTATATTCACAACTTAGAATAGATGGTTCTAATCAATAGTGTGAGGACCAGGATCAATTGAAAGAAGCTGCATCCTCTTTTTTTGAAGCTCTGCTCACTAGTGAACAAACAGTGGTGAATGAAGATCTTTTAAAGGTTATCCATCCCTTATTTCTGAAGAACATAACTCCTTTCTTTGTGCTACCTCTGGTAGTGATGATGTTAAGCGGTTGTCATGGCTATGACGGAAGGGTGCCCCTTGACCTGACGGTTTCTCTGGATCGTTTTAACCCATATGTTGGGATATAGTTGGCGAGGGCATTATGCATGCAGTGCAGGATTTTTTTAAGGGCTACTCTTTGCCTCGTGGGGCTACCTCTTCGATCATTGCATTGATTCCTAAAGTTAAAGATCCTAAGACTTTTGGTGATTTCAGACCAATTAGCCTTTGCAACTTTTGCTACAAGATCATTTCTAGGATCTTTAGTGATCGAATGACCCCTATACTACCTATCATTATTTTTGAGGAGCAAGGTGCATTTGTCAAAGGTTGTTCTATCATTGAGAATGTGTCTATATCCAGGCATATGATGAAAGACATCAGTAGGATGGTCCGTGGGAATAATGTTATATTTAAGTTGGACATGATGAAGGCATATGATAGGGTGGAGTGGAACATTCTATTTGCGGTTCTTTGGAGTTTTGGTTTCTCTTCTCGATTTTGTCGTATGTGGGTATGCTGGTCAGTAATTGTTGGTTCTCAACTCTTTTTAACAGCCAACAGGTGGGTTACTTTAAATCATCCAGAGGTATAAGACAGGGGGATCCACTGTCTCCTGCTCTTTTTATTATTATGGAGGAGGCTCTTAGTAGGGGTCTGCGCATGCTCTTCTCCACTACGGCTCTTATTCCTTTCAGGGGTCCACGAGGTTGCATCTCTATTTCCCATTTGTTGTATGCTGATGACACGCTTATCTTACTTAACGGCTTGACCAGCAATATCAGAAAACTTCTTGTTTTTTTGAAGGCGTATGAGGATTCTTCTAGGCATAAGCTGAATGCCTCTGAAAGCTACTTCATCATCTCTCCCAAGGCCCAAGTTGCTAACAGGATTCGCATTAAAGCTCTGACTGGCTTCCGTAGACAGGAGGACAGGAGGGAGTGCTATCTTACCTGGGTATTCCCCTTACTGTTGGCCACACTTTAGTATCCCATTACAAGCATATTCTTGACAAGGTGAATAATTCTTTGGCCTCTTGGATGTCTAAATTGCTTTCTTAAGCTGGTCGGGTTGTCCTCATCAACTCTGTCCTTTGCTCCATTCCCATATATGTTGCTTCTGCTTCTTGTTTGCCTAATTCTATTCTGCAGTTTATTGAGTGCTCCTGTGCTTCTTTTTTCTGGAATGGGGCGGATTGGTAAAGGTGTCGCCATTGGATTGTGGGATCGGATATCCACGCCGAAGCAAGAAGGTGGTTTGGGGTTAGAAGTATGTGGCATGTTCAGATTTCTCTTATGGCTAAACTTATCTTGAATGCTATGCATGGTCAGTCTTTGTGATCTAGATATGCCAGAAGCAGATTTATGAAGCCTCATTTTTCTGAGGTCACCAGGATGTTTCCCTCTGGTATTTCGAAAGAAGTATTTAATGCTGCTAATAATCTTATTATGCAGAATAGTAGATGGGTCCTGGGTGATGACAAAGACATTGATATCCTGAGGCATAAGTGGGTTGGAAATGCTCCGCTTATTTCTTTTCTACCAACTCTATCTCAATATCCTTTTACTGCTATTAAAGATGTGGCAATCCAGCAGGATCATCCTTTCAGGAGTCATGATATTATTAGGCGGGTAATGGAGAATGTTAGCATGTCGGATTCTACTGATACATGTGTCTGGACGTGTAATGCTGATGGCATTTTCTCTACCAGTTCTGCCTTCCAAGCTATTAGGCCGCACGAGATTCATCGCCCTACCTTGCGTAAAATCTGACAACATGCTTTTAATCCCAGGGCCTCTATGTTCGGCTGGAGGTTGTTGCATCATACTGTGCCTAATGATGACCGACTTTCTGACTGTGGTGTTCAACTTGCTTTCTTATGTTCCTGTTGCACTTGCCTATCCGTTGAAGATTTGGATCACCTATTTCTTAAAGGGAGCTAGCTGTCGTGCTCTGGAGATGGGCAAGCCCACTTTTGGATGTTCAGATTATTGGTCCTCAATTACATCAACCTTATGGAAGATTATGTCTGCCTCCAATTGTCATAACGCCTCTGGTTTTATTGCCATCTATGTCGTTCTTCTTATGATGTGGGAGATTTGGAAATTTAGATGTGCCAAGCAATTTGATTCAAGAACTAAATCAGAGGGGAGTATTGTTTTTGATATTAGATATGCTATTAATGTGGCTATCCAAGGGATGGCCTTTAAAAAAGAATGTTCCTTACATAGCCTTGGTGTTCTCCAGATGTTGGTTTCAAGCCCACAGTCAAACTGAAAGTGCCAAAGCTTGTGAGGTAGATACCACCTCAGCATGGTCTTAGCTTGAATGTCGATGGTACATGCAAAGGTAATCTTGGCCCGTATGGGGGTGGTGGCTGTGTACGGGATTCGAATGGTGATTCTCCTCTTAGCTTTGCATTTTTCTATCGCCAAGGTAATAGCATGATTGCTGAGGTTCATGCCCTTTGTGATGGTTTGAGGCTGGCAGAGCATTATTGTCTAAATATTACTTCTATCTACTCTGATTCCCTTGTGTTGGTTCAGTCATTCTATTATGTAAGTGTCCTTCCTGGAAGTGCTCATGGTGGTGGAGAATAGCTCGGTCCTTTTTACATAGATCAACATTAGAGTGGTACATGTTTATTGGGAGACCAACTGTAGCACCCCGGAAATTTTAATTACATAAAAATTCAAATAAATGGAAATAAATAATTTTCATAATATCGGAGTATTTAAAACATACATATCATTATCGTATGTTCTAAAACACATCGAAAAAAATTCTGTAAAAATCATAGATCAACCCTAAACAATATTACTAAATGGTCCACAAAGAAATTTGCGCCAAGAAAAATCGGATTAGCCAAGTTTAAAGTGTTTCATGACTTGTTATCGTAATTTATGAATAAGTCGGAAAATCATTATCACACGTACTTGGATGAGTCAGAAAATTAAAAAAAAATCATATATGGACTTCAATAATATCCTCTAATGACCCCTCAAGAAATTTGGTTCAATAAAAATCATTTGGGCGAGGTTTGAGAGTTATTGTGATCGATTATCTAAATAAGGAAACAAGTCGGAAAACCGTTAACACGGAAATACGACGCAATCAAAAATAAAATAAAAAGTGTTGGGGAGACTTCCAACATTATATATTGATGACCCATTATCATAATTGGGCCAATGGGCAACATTTTGGCCAAAAATCAAATAAGCTGGAAAATAATAGAAATTCGTAACCATAAATAAGTTGGAATTAAAAAGAGGCAATTAGAGTTGAATTGGGATGCAATCATGCATTCATGCAACCCAAATTCGTGCCTAACTATGAGGGGAGGTTTCCTAATACCTCACACACCAAAGGGAGGAGAAATCATCAAAATAGGAAACCAAACATGCCAACCCGAAACCCTCATTTCCTAGTTATAATAGGACTCCTAAACACCATGGTTACTAAATACTCTTCACCCAAACCTTAGGAACGAATTTAGAACTTGCTAGGGTCGTGTGGAGGAGCTCTTGGTGGCTGAGGAGCTGTGGAACGACCACAAGAAGCCGTTCTTCTTCCCCTTCTCATCTGCTGCGACCTGCACAAACCACTTTCTTGAAGTCGACCAAAGGTAGGTTTTCTCGGGCCAAATCTTAACATATCCTATACCAATGTTTAGAGCATCAAGTTAACTTTCATTTCCCACTAGTTTCATCGAATTTCATTTAGTATATTTTGAATTATAAGCGTTTTGCCAAAGTCGCGCACTGTTAGAGCTTTTCCCGTTCTTCTTATTATTCACACGATTTGAGACCAAATTAGACTGCATCATCAACATCAAAGTTCTTCTACTTGTAGTTACGATCATCTTTCATGTTCAACGTTTTGTCTAAAACTCTTGAGTTAGAGAGTTATGAACCCCGTAAGAGAGTCATGCATAATACTGTGTTTTCGGGTTTGCAGTTAGCCTTAGGTTCTTCCTATTTTTCTCGAGATTTAAGACCGAAGTAGGTCAAGCCTCCAACATGAAAGTTCTTGTATTAGTCGATATGGTCATCTTTTATGTTAAATGTGTTGCTTAAATATCATTATTTAGAGAGTTATAAACTTCGTAATAGATCCATGCATGATACTGCGTTTTCTGGTTGCATTTAACTTTCACTTATTCATGTTTTTCACAAGGTTCAAGACCGAATTAGGTTAAAATCCCAACAACAAAGTTCTTATGCTAGTTGTCCTTGTCATCTTTTATGTTAGACATTTTGTCCAAATGTCAGTAGATCTCATGTTACAAGTCTAACATGTAAGTCGCCATGAAGTCATGCATGTTTAGGGCTTTCCCACGTTCTTCCTCTATTTCATGCAATTAGGGACCGATTCAGACCCATCCCACAACACAAAAGTTCTTTCAATAGATGTCCTCGACATTTTCTATGTTGTGAGTTTTGTCTTAAGATCAGCATATAGAGAGATATAGGCGTTGCATGAATATCACCCTGTGTCAAATAATGGTAGTCTGAACCAAGAGCATGTCAGATCCATGTTGGGCTCAGGCGCAGACCCTGTGAACGCGACGGCCCGATATGTCGCATTCTGAGGTCGGGTCATGACAGTACCTCTTTCGTGTTCTGGTTGCGACAGTACCCATGTCGCCTTCTGCCTGCCTGATCTGACGACCCCGTCGCCTTCCTTATAGGGATATGTCGCGATCTCAGAACTTTACCTGAAACCATGTGTTTTCATGCATAGTTTTCCGCATATACCCAAGATCTGTTTAAATATGATATTTACTGTGTAGGTTGCATGTCTTGGGTCTGAGCATTACATGATTGTTATTTAATGGCTTAAAAATTGATTAACCCATTTAAAAGCTTTAATTACATGAATGCTATTCTAAGTGCTCCTTAAATGTTATGATCCATTCATGTTTCTTGTGATTTAATCTTCCTACTGTTCTTCCACATTTAAATGATAATGGTTATCATAAAATCTTGCAATCCATGATTAGTTAAAGTGCATAGTTTTATTCCATGTTATATTGTCAAGTGTTCCTGCGAGTTTGAGACCGATGGTTCGTGAATTGAGACATGCGTACCGCACTACACACTAGCACTATTAGGCAGCCTTTTCTTGGAAATTGGAAACACTCTACCGGTCATTCCGAATCGGTAGACTAGCGACCTTTTCACCAGGCCTCCGTAAATCTCCTCTGACCATGGATTCCTACATGGCCGACGAGTTGGTTGTACCATTGAAGTTCCCTAGAGATAGCGTGCACTTCCTTTCTCTTCTTGATCTCGTGAGTGTGACTTACAAAGAAGACTAAAGCCATTATTGTAAAGATTGAACGAAAGTATAAATTGTACCGTTATGCTGCCGAATTTATCTCTTGACCATTGTTCTCATGAAATCATGTTCAATTAATTATTACTTCTTCTCATCATCATCATGAACATGACATTACACATGCTACGTTTTGAAACTCTCATTGGCCATTATTAATGACTGTGGGTATCTACATTTAAAATTTACATGAGATGCTGACAGGGCACGGCGTGTGTCCAAGGGCTCCAATCTAGCCCCAATGACGGCGAGTCATAGATATACTGTTAACCATGGGGTATAATGATTACTGGCGTTGCATCTGTGCTGGGAGTACTTTCTTGCTTGTTGAATGATAGATACATAACCACATACACGTGTCCTGGTGTACATTCTTGATGGATCTTTTCTCGGTGTACATTAGTGTCTACGTGCCGGATTAGTGTTACTTGATCGTGCTCGTACATTCTTGCTTGCTTGATATGGCCATCCTGCATTTAATGCAATTAGTGATATCTTGCGTTCTTGACATCAAGTGAATTCTTGCGTGCTTGTACAAAGTGATCTATTGCTAGTTCTATCTTGTCATCTTGTTCACCAATCTTACTCAATCTTATTCACTCTCTCTAGCTTGTTTTATATATCATGTTTTAACGAGTTTTATTCGTACTTGCATATCATTCATCGTACTTGCCTAGTCCTAAATTGCTAATCACTTATATCATTGCCCGCACATTGAGATATAAATCCTACTGGGCTAGTTTGCTCATTCCCTACTTTTACCCCATCTAGGTGACCATGAAGTGCAAGAGGAGGAGCAAGTCGAGGATAGGAATGCGTCCGAGTGAAGAGCGTTCCAACATGAGTCTATCTATAGTTAGTTTATTTTGAGTGTTAGAACAATGTAGTAGGAAGTGAGTAGTATGTACTTTTGCTTTTATTGAGTCTTAGTCCTGTATTAGTTTATCTGAGACAAATATGAGATTTGAATACAATTTATATTGAGTTCACATTGGGCCCTATTATGATGTTGTGTTGATACACATTTAGTGCGTGCTAGCTAGAGGCTTATTTGCCGACTGTCCACGTCTCGAATTATCGACTCGAATTAATTAATAATATCTGCTGTGAAATTCTCGGGACGTGACAGTTTAGTGGTATCAGAGCCTAGGATTACCAAATAGGATATGTCTCAGGGATAGGAGATACCTATGGAACCTAGGTCTTGGAAATAAATACAGTACCTGGTGAGAATGGGTAGAGACTGGGAATATGTTAGAAGGAATTAAACACTCCTACCATGGACTCTTAAAATAAATCTAGAGACATTAATTGGTTTCCATCCTTTTTCTCAGGAACCCTCATAACTCTCTCACTCAAACTGCAATGGCTCGTAACCAATGGCAAGCTATGCAAGAAACCGTGGCTGGGTTGACTCAGGCCCTACAGAATCTGGTTCAGGCTGGAAATCAAGCTGGAGCTGCAAGGAACGGAGCCGGTGATCTGCACCGAAAGTTTAGGAGTTTAAACCCTCCTCGTTTTTCTGGATCCCCTGACCCAGATGAAGCAGAAAATTGGCAAGAGGAGATCGAAAGGATTTTCCAAGTAATGCAATGCACCAATAGGGAAAAAGTGGTACTGGCCACTTTCCAATTTACTAAAGATGCTCGAGCATGGTGGAAGGCCACATCGGCCCACCTGCCAAACGTAGCTGAACTGGAGTGGGCCAGATTCATGGAGATATTCTGAGGAAAGTATTTCTCTGAGAGAGTCAAGGAGAAGAAGGCAGTAGAGTTTGCTGCACTAAAACAGAAAGGGATGTCTGTGGCTGAGTATGAGGCTCGGTTCGCACGAGTTGCTGTGTATGCCCCACACTTGGTGGGAACAAAAAGATTAAAGGCTAACCGTTTCATGGACGGGCTCAGACCCATGTTCATTGAAATGCTCGGACCACACAACATTCAAACCTACACAGAGATGGTCCAAAGAGCTCAACTGGTAGAAGACTATGGCTAAGGTGGAAGGCATGAGGGAAAGGACATCTCAAAGCCGACCTTTACAAAAAGGGGAGCAGTCGATACAACTGGAACTTTCCCCAATAACAACAATAACAACAACAAAATGCCAACCACTAGGAAGGACTATGGCATGGAGAAAAGATCAAAGTAGAAGAAACAATGACAGTGGAGTATTATAAATTTTGCAACAAGCCTGGGCACCAAGCGGACAAGTGCTGGAAGAAGGCAGGAGCTTGCCTGCGATGTGGAAATCGTGACCACCGCCTTCCCAACTGTCCCATGCTAAAAGACCAAGCTGGAAGGAACCAAATGAATAATATGGGTGGCCATAGGTGTAGATGTTGGACTAGCATCCACGATGATTGAAACAAGTTAGAGGAATTAAATCTGGAACCAACTCATGGATCATAATTATCGGGATCCAATTAATGATCTATGAATTTGGGGACCAAATTCTCTTAAGTGGGGGAGGGTGTAGCACCCCGGAAATTTTAATTACATAAAAATTCAAATAAATGGAAATAAATAATTTCATAATATCGAGTATTAAAAACATACATATCATTATCGTATGTTCTAAAACACATCGAAAAAATTCCGTAAAAATCATAGATCAACCCTAAACATTATTACTAAATGTTCCACAAAGAAATTTGCACCAAGAAAAATCGGATTAGCCAAGTTTAAAGTGTTTCATGACTTGTTATCGTAATTATGAATAAGTCGGAAAATCATTATCACACGTACTTGGATGAGTCAGAAAATTAAATAAAAATCATATATGGACTTCAAATAATATCCTCTAATGACCCCTCAAGAATTGGTTCAATAAAAATCATTTGGGCGAGGTTTGAGAGTTATTGTGATCGATTATCTAAATAAGGAAACAAGTCGGAAAACCGTTAACACGAAATACGACGCAATTAAAAATTAAATAAAAGTGTTGGGGAGACTTCCACATTATATATTGATGACCCATTATCATAATTGGGCCAATGGGCAACATTTGGCCCAAAAATCAAATAAGCTGGAAAATACATAGAAATTCGTAACCATAAATAAGCTGAAATTAAAAAGAGGCAATTAGAGTTGAATTGGGATGCAATCATGCATTCATGGCAACCCATTCGTGCCTAACTATGAGGGGAGGTTTCCTAATCCTCACACACTCAAGGGAGGAGAAAATCATCAAAAATAGGAAATCAAACATGCCAATCCCGAAACCCTCATTTCCTAGTTATAATAGGACTCCTAACACCATGGTTACTTAATACTCTTCCCCCAAACCCTAGGAACGAATTTAGAACTTGCTAGGGTCGTGTGGAGGAGCTCTTGGTGGCTGAGGAGCTGTGGAACGACCACAAGAAGCCGTTCTTCTTCCCCTTCTCATCTGCTGCGACCTGCACAACCCACTCTCTTGAAGTCGACCAAAGGTAGGTTTTATCGGGCCAAATCTTAACATATCCTATACCAATGTTTAGAGCATCAAGTTAACTTTCATTTCCACTGGTTTCATCGAATTTCATTTATATTTTGAATATAAGCGTTTTGCCAAAGTCGCGCACTGTTAGAGATTTCCCCGTTCTTCTTATTATTCACACGATTTGAGACCGAATTAGACTGAATCATCAACATGAAAGTTCTTCTACATGTATTATGATCATCTTTCATGTTCAACGTTTTGTCTAAAACTCTTTAGTTAGAGAGTTATGAACCCCGTAAGAGAGTCATGCATAATACTGTGTTTTCGGGTTTGCAGTTAGCCTTAGGTTCTTCCTGTTTTTCTCGAGATTTAAGACCGAAGTAGGTCAAGCCTCCAACATGAAAGTTCTTGTATTAGTTGATATGGTCATCTTTCATGTTAAATGTGTTGCTTAAATATCATTATTGAGAGAGTTATAAACTTCGTAATAGATCCATGCATGATACTGCGTTTTTTGGTTGCATTTAACTTTCACTTATTCATGTTTTACACAAGGTTCAAGACCGAATTAGGTTACAACCCCAACAACAAAGTTCTTATACTAGTTGTCCTTGTCATCTTTTATGTTAGACGTTTTGTCCAAATGTCAGTAGATCTCATGTTACAAGTCTAACATGTAAGTCGCCATGAAGTCGTGCATGTTTAGGGCTTTCCCACGTTCTTCCTATATTTCATGCAATTAGGCCGATTCAGACCCATCCCACAACACAAAAGTTCTTTAAATAGATGTCCTCGACATTTTCTATGTTGTGAGTTTTGTCTAAAGATCAGTATATAGAGAGATATAGGCATTTCATGAATATCACCCTGTGTCAAATCATGGTAGTCTGAACCAAGAGCATGTCAGATCCATGTCGGGCTCAGGCGCAGACCCTGTGAACGCGACGGCCCGATATGTCGCATTCTGAGGTCGGGTCACGACAGTACCTCTGTCGCGTTCTGGTTGCGACAGTACCCATGTCGCCTTCTGCCTGCCTGATCTGACGACCCCGTCGCCTTCCTTATAGGGATATGTCGCGATCTCAGAACTTTACCTGAAACCATGTGTTTTCATGCATAGTTTTTCCGCATATACCCAAGATCTTTTTAAATATGATATTTACTGTGTAGGTTGCATGTCTTGGGTCTGAGCATTACATGATTGTTATTTAATGGCTTAAAAATTGATTAACCCATTTAAAAGCTTTAATTACATGAATGTTATTCTAAATGCTCCTTAAATGTTATGATCCATTCATGTTTCTTGTGATTTAATCTTCCTACTGTTCTTCCACGTTAAATGATAATGGTTATCATAAAATCTTGCAATCCATGATTAGTTAAAGTGCTAGTTTTATTCCATGTTATATTGTCAAGTGTTTCCTGCGAGTTTGAGACCGATGGTTCGTGAATTGAGACATGCGTACCGCACTACACACTAGCACTATTAGGCAGCCTTTTCATGGGAAATTGGAAACTCTCTACCGGTCATTCCGAATCGGTAGACTAGCGACCTTTTCACTAAGGCCTCCGTAAATCTCCTCTGACCATGGATTCCCACATGGCCGACGAGTTGGTTGTACCATTGAAGTTCCCTAGAGATAGCGTGCACTTCCTTTCTCTTCTTGATCTCGTGAGTGTGACTTACAAAGAAGACTAAAGCCATTATTGTAAAGATTGAACGAAGTATAAATTGTACCGTTGCTGTCGAATTTATCTCTTGACCATTGTTCTCATGAAATCATGTTCAATTTAATTATTACTTCTTCTCATCATCATCATGAACATGACATTACACATGCTACGTTTTGAAACTCTCATTGGCCATTATTAATGACTGTGGGTATCTACATTTAAAAATTTACATGAGATGCTGACAGGGCACGGCGTGTGTCCAAGGGCTCCAATCTAGCCCCAATGACGGCGAGTCATAGATATACTGTTAACCATGGGGTATAATGATTACTGGCGTTGCATCTGTGCTGGGAGTACTTTCTTGCTTGTTGAATGATAGATACATAACCACATACACGTGTCCTGGTGTACATTCTTGATGGATCTTTTCTCGGTGTACATTAGTGTCTATGTGCCGGATTAGTGTTACTTGATCGTGCTCGTACATTCTTGCTTGCTTGATATGGCCATCCTGCATTTAATGCGATTAGTGATATCTTGCGTTCTTGACATCAAGTGAATTCTTGCGTGCTTGTACAAAGTGATCTATTGCTAGTTCTATCTTGTCATCTTGTTCACCAATCTTACTCAATCTTATTCACTCTCTCTAGCTTGTTTTATATATCATGTTTTAACGAGTTTTATTCGTACTTGCATATCATTCATCGTACTTGCCTAGTCCTAAATTGCTAATCACTTATATCATTACCCGCACATTGAGATATAAATCCTACTGGGCTAGTTTGTTCATTCCCTACTTTTACCCCATCTAGGTGACCATGAAGTGCAAGAGGAGGAGCAAGTCGAGGATAGGAATGCGTCCGAGTGAAGAGCGTTCCAAACATGAGTCTATCTATAGTTAGTTTATTTTGAGTGTTAGAACAATGTAGTAGGAAGTGAGGAAGTATGTACTTTTACTTTTATTGAGTCTTAGTCCTGTATTAGTTTATCTGAGACAAATATGAGATTTGAATACAATTTATAATTGAGTTCACATTTGGGCCCTATTATGATGTTGTGTTGATACACATTTAGTGCGTGCTAGCTAGAGGCTTATTTGCCGACTGTCCACGTCTCGAATTATCGACTCGAATTAATTAATAATATCCGCTGCGAAATTCTCAGGACGTGACACCAACATGGTGGCGGACGCCCTGGTCTCGTATGTCTGTGAGAGAGGCGAAAGCTCTGTGTTTCAATTTTCACCCCTTCCACCTATTTGTAAAGGTCCAGTTATGTTGGATAAAACTGGTCTTCCTTCCATTAGATTAGTCTAGCTTTTTCCTTTAGGGGTATGCCCCGTAGTTACATGTAATTGATTTTTTGCGTTATCAATAAAATTTCTTGGGTGTCGAAGACGGCCAGAGATGTGAGAACGCTTTCTCCTGCTGGGAGATAGCGCACTTAGCTGGCCTACTGTCCTAGTGCCCCTTCTCTAAAAAAAAAGTACAAAGGACACTGGATAAATGTTCGTATAGATAACAAAGAGAATGTCACAGTGTACATCATGTGTTAATTAAATAATTCCATAATGATTAGAACATTAATTGCACTAATAATACATTAACAATTTTACTACAAAAATAATAACTGTAATCGATGTGAGATATAGAAGCAATCGATGTGTTGAGTGAAAGGTAATCATTATAAAAGACAATCGATGTTTAAAAGGTAATTAATGTTCTAATGTAATCGATGTGAAAGACAACTGATGTTTAAGTCTAATTGATGTAATTGATGTTTCTAAGATAATCGATGTGAATGACAGCTGATGTTTCTAAGGTAATCGATGTTTCTACGGAAATCGATGTGAAAGTGTAATCAATGTGAAGAATAATCGATGTTCTCATGTAATCGATGCTTGATTGCAATCTATATTTATGCAATCGAGGTGAAAGTATAGTCGATGTTTATGCAATCAATGTTTAAGTATAATCGATGTTTAAGGTAATCGATGTAAAATGGAGCAATATTGATTGGAAAAGGAATATAACATAAATAGTCGAAGTGAAGCTTCGGATTGCCAAAATATAATACAATCAGTCGAAGGGAAGCTTCAGATATGACGAGGTTAACTTTGTATATGACGAAGTTGGACTTCGTATAAAACAAAAGATCAAAACGCTATCGATTGAAGTAAACTACGTATATAGCATCGGACATGACAAAGTTAGCTTCGTATATGACGAAGTTGGACTTCGACTGATCATGACCAAAACATGCATGACGAAGTGCCAGCTTCGTATTTGACTAAGCGTAGCTTCGGATATGACTGAACATGATCAAAACATGCATGACAAATTTGAAACTCAGTGTAAATCTATAAATAAATATATTGCATTCATGGGAGAAACATGATATATAATATATTAATGATATTTTAAGTTAAACATGCATTTTTTATCACCAAAATAAAATGATAAAATATAGGAGTGGTTTAACAATCTCCCCCTTTTGGTGAGGACAAAACTCATGTGAGTTTTCTACAAATATTTAATACAAGTAATGAACAAAAAATTCATAGCATAAAATACTCTCCCCCTTTTTGTCAAAAACAAAAAAGAAGGATCTTACCATTTTGCTTTCACCTCTTTTGTAGAGACTTTTGACCAAACAACTGTGGGTTTGAAGGAGAGGGGTTCAACAATATTTGTCATGAATTATCATCTCCCCTTATGACTTTCTCCTCCTTGATGTGAGGCTCCCCCTCAGTTGATGCTTGTCAGATGTTCAAGGGTTCTTTCTGATCTGTTGACCACTTTGGCTTTTATTTGTCGATGATTGTGTCGAGCTGTCTCCTATGTGTGTCGATCTGTCTCCTGCATTTGTTCATAAAAAGATACTTGCAAGAAATTTGTTAGTAGTACTGTTAAAGGACAATTAAGAATTTAAACACATTTGTGACTACTTTATCTTCAGGGATGTCCTCTTTGAAAAAATTTGAGGCTCCCCCTCAACCTGAGCTTTCTATTGCTCCTCTAGAGCAGGTGCTTCCAGCATACCATCATCATGTAATTCTTTTAATACAGGATACTTAATCAAAAAATAGCGATAAGCATTAATTTATTCTTGGTTGCACATCCCTATTTCTCTACTAATTGAACTAAATCTATCTTCAGAAAAATGTTTAGTAAAATTATCTAGTAATTGATTATCTATAGTAACAAATTCAATTAAAATATCACCATTACTTACATGGCCCCTGATGAAATTATGTCTGACCTCAATGTGCTTAATGCTAGATTGGATTTTTGGTCAGGTTGATTGCACTTGTGTTATCAGACAGCATTAGAATTTCATGCAATTTGTAATCATAGTCTTCTAGTTGATGTTTGATCCCTAGTAGTTCGATGTAGCAACTTCCAGCTGCAATGTGATGTGCTTCTATTGTGCACAATGCTACTGAATTTTATTTTCTGGAAGACCAAGAAATTGACAAGTAGCACTGGTGCTTTTTCTGTCCACTTTGCATCCAACATAGTCAACATCACTATATTGAAGCAATTTAAATTCAGAACATCTGGGATACCATAAACCTAATTTACTTGTATTAATAAGATATTTAAAAATTCTTTTAACATCATTAATATAAGAATCTCTAAGATCACCTGAAATCTGGCACACAAACATACATTAAACATTATGTCAGGTCTACTAGCAGTAAGATAGAGTAATGACCCAATCATACCTCTATAGATCTTTTGATCTACTTTCTTGCTAATTGGATCACTATCTATTTTTATTCTTGAGCTCATGGGAGTTCCTAAAGGCTTACACTTGTCAAAGCCATACTTAGAAAGCAAATATGAAATATACTTGCTATGTAAAATGTGAGTACCTTCCTTGGTCTGCCTAATTTGCAAGCTAAGAAAGTAATTAAACTCACCCATCATGCTCATTTCAAACTCACTTTGCATAAAGTTTTCAAAGAATTTTCTAAGTGATTTATTAGTAGAACCAAAGATAATATCTTCAACATATATTTTTACAACTAGGATCCCTTCATAAAATTTCTTAATAAATAGAGTGCTATCTACTTTACCTCTTGAAAATCCATGTGATAGAAGATAAGCACTTAGTCTCTCATACCAGGCTCTTGAGCTTATTTCAGACCATACAGTGTCTTCTTTAATTGGAAAATATGATTTGGATATTTAGTATCTTCAAAACCATGTGGTTGCTCAACATAAGCTTCTTCTTTTACGAAACCATTCAGAAAAGTACTTTTAACATCCATTTGATACAAATTGATATTAAGAGAACATGCATATACTAATAAAATTCTGATTACGTCTAATCTAGCAACTGGAGCATATGTTTCATCGAAATCAATGTCTTCCTCTTGGTAATATCATTGTTCTACTAGTCTAGCCTTGTTCCTAGTGATTACCCCTGATTCATCCATTTTGTTTCGGAAGACCCATCTAGTCCCAATAACTAGATGGTCAGAAGGCCTAGGTGCAAGTGTCTAGACCTGGCTACGTTGGAACTGGTTAAGTTCCTCTTGCATATTTAGGATCCAAGATTCATCTGCAAGTGCATCATTGATTGTCCTAGGCTCAATATGAGAAACAAATACAGTGTAATGATAGGGAATAGTCATACCTCTACTTCTTACCCTATCTAGAGGACCACCAATGATATTTTCTCTTGGATGATCTCTGAGATATCTCAGTTCTCTAGGAAGTTCTTCATGTGCTTCTTCTTGTTGTTGTAGTTCTTCTAGTGGAGGATCTTCCTTGTCTTCACCTTTTTCTTCAAGAGAAGCTTGTTCCAGATCCCTGCATAAATCTTCAAGAACATCTTCTTCTTCTTCTATTCTCTTAATAGAAGGGTTAGTTTCATCAAACAAAATATGAACAGACTATTCTATAGTTAAAGTTCTTTTGTTCCACACTTTATATCCTCTAGGTTTTAAAATATACCCTAATAGAAAACCTTCATCACTTTTAGCATCTAATTTACCAAGATTATCTTTACCATTATTCAAAATGAAACACTTACGACCAAAAGATCGAAGGTGACTTAGGTTTGGCTTTTCTCCTTGTATAGCTCATAGGGTGTCTTCTTCAAAATTGGCATGATCATGCACCTGTTGATGATATAGCAAGCTATGTTATCTGCTCTGCCCAAAAGTATCTTGGTATATTATATTCTGTAAGCATTGTTCTGGTCATGTCCAGCAGTGTTCTTCATTTCTACTACTCCATTCTGTTGATGTTTTTTGGGTGCAAAGAAATTGTTATATGCTATTTTCTTCACAGAATCTGACAAACTCTTCATTCTTGAATTCTCCACCAATGTAACACCTCAAAAGTTCAATAATTGGAAATTTATAAAAAAAATGAAATGATAGATTCAATATTAGTGAAATAGCAAAAACATACGTGCCATTATCGTACGTATAGAAACACATTAGGAAATTCCGTAAAAATCATAGCTCAACTCTAAATAATACTCCCTAATAACCCATGAAGAAATTCGTGCAAGGGAAAATCGGATGGCCCAATTTTAAAGCATTTTGCGACTGAGTATCGTAATTAGGGAATAAGTCGGAAAATCATTATCACATGTACTTAAGAAAGTCTTAAATTATAATAAAAATAATGGATGGACTCCAAACAATATGTGGGGATAGCCCATAAGAGAAATTGTACCAATGGACAACTTATGACTCATTAACAAATTCAAGTATGAAAATAGTAAATGAATAAAAATACTAAAATAAAAATTAAATAAAAGTCATAGTTAAACTCCCAAGATGTGGAATCAACCATTTAAATTATATTGGGCCAAGACAACTCCAATTGGGCCAATGAACAAAGCCCAATGATATTAAATCTCAAAATTCGTAACCATAAATGTGTAGAAAATAGGAAAGGGCAAATTAGGGTTAAATCATGGGTGATTAGCCAAGGATGGCAATCAAATTCGTGCCTAGCCATGATGGGAAGTTTCCTAAATTCCTACTTCAATTGGGTGAAGAATCCCCAAAACAAGGAAGGGGCCAAGCCAAAACCGCACTCACACTTCCTAGTCTTGTTAGGACTTGAATAAACCCTATATCTATAAATAATCATCAAGAGACTCTTGGGGAAGGGTTACCAACATGTTGGGGTCATGGGAGAATGAGCTAGGGCAACAGTGGAGGAGGAGAACGGCCAAGACCAGAGCTTCTTCCCCAACCATCCTCTGTTGCGATCTGTGCATTGACCAATCTTAGAGCTACACAAAGGTAGGTGATCTCAGGCTTAAAGTAAACATCGCACATTCCATTGGAATGAGCATCGAGTCTAGTTTCATTTGCATGTATTTTCCCCAATTTTCATGCACCATGTGAGTCGTATTAAGCTTTTTTCAAGAGTCGCGCAAAGATAGGGTTTTTTGTGTTCATACTATTTATCACATAAATGGAGACCTAATTGGGTCAAACCAAAATGGTAGTTTTCATGTACTTGATGTCCTTGACACTTTTCATGTTCAGAGTCTTGTCTATAAATCGTTAGATTTCAAGCTATAAGTCTATCATGAAGGAGTGTCACATTTTTCTACATTTTCGGGCAAGATCCAAGAACGCGACGACTCCAGACGTCGCGATTCTTGTTGCATGAACGCGACGTACATGTACGTCACGATTTAGTAAAGGCGACAGATCATTCTGTTGCAATTTGAAGTCTGACCAGTCAATCTGACGCATGGAACTATGTGTCGCATGGGTTTCAACGCCCTTCTTGAACGCGACAGCACAAGCCGTCGCGATTTGTTCTTTTTCCCACCCAAATATTTTTACCTATTTTTATATTCGGATTTTAAAGTCAATTCTTGAACATGACGTAGGAGAACATCATGATTCAAAGGTCATCGCGACATATCGACCTGTCGTGTTGTGAACACGATAGGTGGAACCGTCATGTTCCTATTTAGACAATCGATTCCCGACCAGAAAGGCGACCATCTGACCCGTCGCGATTTGAACACGACGGGAAGGTCCGTCGCGATTTAGTAACTTTGTACTTGATCGTGTTTCGACTGTATATGACTCTTTGAAGTGCGAAGAATGTGTCCATCGCGATTTAAAGGCCAACCCGAGACTGTTTTAATGAGCTGTTCAGTCTACCATATGCATGTCCTTTTGTCATATCATGTCATATAGTTATGCAATGGCTTAAAAGTGATCAACCTACATGAAAAAATAAGAATATGAATATCTATTCTAAGTGCTAATTATTGATTGATTTCGTCTACCATGTGATTGATATATGCTATGTCCATACTATGTCTTCTCCATAATTGAAAAGTGATTATATGTTAAAAGTACAGCAACCATGTGACAGATTGAGTTGCATACATGTCATTCATGTTTTTTATAATCTTTCCGTCTTGTTTTAAACTGATGGATTGTGGATTGAGACACGCTCTACATGTCACATTGCACATATAGGCAGCCCTTTCTTGGGGGATTGGAAACTCACGGTAGATCATTCCATATCGGCAGTCTAGTGACCTTTCTCTTAAGACCTCCGTAAATCTCCGTACTCCGTGGATTCCCTCATGGAGACCGAGTTGGTTGTTCCAATGAAGTACCCGGAAGGTAGAATGCACTTCTATTCTTATCTACTTCTCTTGAGAGTGATTTGATAACATTGAAACCAAGCCAATAAATGTAAGGATTGAACTAATGAGAATAAGCCGTTATGCTGCCTAAATTAATCTGGATCATGTCCCCTTGCATTGTTCTCTATCATCATTGACATGATCATTAGTTCATCATTGTCCATTGCTTGGAAAATCATGTTGGCCATAAATGAATGAATGGAATTACCATAAACTATTGGAACTTCAGTTCACAACTATGTCTGTGCAAATAGGGCCCAGTCTGGTCCTGGGAGGAGCAACCGAAATACTTATAAATCGCGAGAGTATATGATCCAATGAGGTGTCTGGCAATCACATAATTGAATGTAAGATTGATCTAGGTAATTTCCACACTGTTATTGAATGATTGAATGATTGATTGAACTATTATATGTGAAATGTCCAAATCTATTGTACATGTCATCGTTATTGAATCCAATATGTCATTGTCCACTGGAATTCTATGGAATTCAATTGAGATATCTATTGTACATGCTACATGCTATTCAATCTCTTCTATATATCAACTGATCGTACTGTCATCTATCTCATTGTTAATCGTTCTGTCATACATGAGAAATTGTCATGAATTGTACTGAACCATCCTCGTACATGTTATAGCCTGAAACAGTTTTCCATCATTATCGACATGAGTATTGCATGATTGTATTGCCAATGTTAACATGTTAATTACGTAAAGCACGCCCGCACCATGAGATGTAAATCCTACTGGGCGCTAGGGCGCTCACACTGCTTCCTTAATCTTTTCAGGTAATGATTATAAGGAACTGGAAAACAATGGGATCGGGGAAGAGTGATGAGCTTCTCAAGTGTATTCGTCTATTTAGCAAGTCAACAAAGAAGATTAGAATCCATAGAGTTGTAATAGTTAGATTAATTTCTTGAAGTCATATGTATTTGAGATACAATATTGGGCCCTGTTATTGACTCTGATTATGTAAGGTTGTGGTTAGAATTAATGGAAATGAAATAAAGAGTATTTGGCTGGAATTATCATTGTCTTAAACTTTGTGTTATGTTTAGTTGTTACTGTTAATTACTCGACTGTGATAGGCACACTTGTATCGCTCACGCATCCCGACATTTATTTTCCGCTGCTAAATGTCGGGACATGACAGTTGGTATCAGAGCCTAGGCTTTCCCTTAAGTTCTAGGCAAACAGGAAATTGTTAGGCTTAGTGAAAACTAAACCCCATGTGTCAACTTGTCAAAATCAACGGTGAGATTGGGGTAAAAACACGGGTTTAGTCATCTAGTTAGAATTAAGTGGTGATGAAGTTAATATATGATGAATGTAATGTGGTTATCTTGAAGGATTGCAATGTCCGCTGCATGTGAGAGAGATTTGCAAAGGACAATCAACACCCTGATCCGGGCATTACTACAAGGCACTCAGGTTAGAGCTGAAAGTCAGAGAGATCTACACAAGAACTTCAGGAGTATGAACCCACCCAGGTTCGGGGGTAGCACTGACCCAGACGAGGCTGAGCACTGGCTCAAAGAAATTGTGCGTGCATTCCTCGTGATGGGATGCACCGATGAGAACAAGGTTACTCTAGCTACTTATCAGCTAGAGAGAGAAGCACGTACCTAGTGGGAGTCAATTGAGGCTACACTAGGAGATGCCCAGGCAACATGGGAACAGTTCAAGGAGTACTTCAACAACAAGTACTTCTCAGACCCAGTACAAGAGAGGAAAGCGACGGAATTGGCCAACCTGATGCAACGGAGTCTATCCGTAGCTGAATACGAGGCCAGTTCTCTAAGCTGGCTCGTTATGCCGCACACTGGTCCAAACTGAGCGGTTGAAGGCCAAGAGATTCATGAGTGGTCTGAGGCCCCAGTACATCACCCAATTGGGACCAATGGATCTGCAGACATATCTAGAGATGGTTAAAAAGGCGTTACTTTTTTAGGACTCACTAGCCATAGCCAAAAACATTAAGAGCAGTATAGTGAGCAAGGGAGCATTCAACACTACTAGAACCCTCACTCCAACCACAATGAAAACAAGAGACTAAATGTGGGAAGCAGCGCAAGTAAAGATAAGAAGATCAAGGTGAAGAGAAACCAATCATAGAGTATTGTAAATTCTACGATAAGCCAGGACATCGAGAGGATGTGTCCTGGAAGAAAATGGGCGCTTGCCTACGATGTGGGAGTCACGACCACCGCATTCCCAACTGCCCCATGCTAAAGGATCAGATCAAAGTGAAACAATGAGTGCCGAAGTGTCAAGGGAATCTCAACGTCGTGATCCAAGTAGGACTCCCTACAGGAGGAGGTATGATGGAATATGCCATCTTTGTTAAACCTTTAGATCAGTCTCATGATAATCTTCTTGCTGGTATATCAATCTTAAGTAGGAGAGATGATTGGAGATCAGACCAACGGAATAAAAAACCTGGCTCACAAGGATAGCTAAATGAATAGATAGAACTCTACCACTACAAGTGCGGTGTTTGTAGGTTATAAGGTGATCCAAGGAATTAAACCAAATCAGGAAACCCCATTTATCGGGTTCAGTTGACTACACTTATGAATTGGGGACCAAATTCTCTTAAGTGGGGGAGGATGCAACACCTCGAAAATTCAATAATTGAAAAATTAGAAATAAATTGAAATGATATATTACATATTAGTGAAATAGCAAAAACGTACATGCCATTATCGTACGTACAAAAACACATTAGGAAATTCTGTAAAAATCATAGCTAAACTCTAAATAATACTCCCTAATGACCCACAAAGAAATTCATGCAAGGGAAAATCGGATGGTCCAGGTTTAAGGCATTTTGCGAATGAGTATCGTAATCAAGGAATAAATTAGAAAATCATTATCACATGTACTAACAGAGTCCTAAATTAAAATAAAAATTATGGATGGACTTCAAACAATATGTGAGGATAGCCCATAAGAGAAATTGGACCAATGGACAACTTATGACCCATGAACAAATTCAAGTATGAAAATAGTAAATGAATAAAAATGTTCAAATAAAAATGTTGAATAGAAATTAAATAAAAGTCATAGTTAAACTCCCAAGAAGTGGAATTAACCATTTAAATTATATTGGGCCAAGACAACTCCATTTGGGCCAAACAACAAAGCCCAATGATATTAAATCCTAAATTTAGTAACCATAAATGTGTAGAAAATAGGAAAGGGCAAATTAGGGTTTAATCATAGGTGATTAGCCATGGATGGCAATCAAATTCATGCCTAGCCATGATGGGAAGTTTCGTAATGGCATTCCTACTTCAATTGGGTGAAGAATCCCCAAAACAAGGAAGGGGCTAAGCCAAAACCGCACCCACACTTCCTAGTCTTGTCAGGACTTGAATAAGCACTAGATCTATAAATAATCATCAAGAGACTCTTGGGGAAGGGTTACCAACGTGTTGGGGTCATGGGAGAACGAGCTAGGGCACCAGTGGAGGAGGAGAATGGCAAAGAACTGGAGCTTCTTCCCCAACCATCCTCTGCTGCGATTTGTGCATTGACCAATCATAGAGCTACACAAAGGTAGGTGAACTCGAGCTTAAAGTAAACATTGCACATACCATTGGAAAGAGCATCGATTCTAGTTTCATTTGCATGTATTTTTCCCAATTTCTATGAACCATGTGAGTCATATTAAGTGTTTTCCATGAGTCGCGCAAAGATAGGGCTTTCTGTGTTCTTACTATGTATCATGCAAATCGAGGCTGAATTGGGTCAAACCAAAATGGTAGTTTTCTTATACTTCATGTCCTTGACACTTTTCATGTTCAGAGTCTTGTCTAAATATCGCTAGATTTCAAGTTATAATTTTATCATGAAGGAGTGTCACGTTTTTCTTTGTTTTCAGGCAAGATCCAAGAATGCGACGACTCGAGACGTCGCGATTCTTGTTGCACATATATCGCGATTTAGTAAAAGGCGACAGATCATTCCGTCACGATTTGAAGTCTGGCCAGTCAACCTAACGCATGGAACTGTGCGCCGCATGGGTTTCAGCACCCTTCTTGAACGCGACAGCACAGGCCGTCGAGATTTGGTCTTTTTCTCCCCCAAACATTTTTACCTATTTTTATATTTGGATTTTAAAATCAACTCTTAAACGCGATGTAGGAGAACTTCATGATTCAAAGGTCATCGCGACATATCGACCTGTCGTGTGTGAACGCGACAGGTGGAATCGTCGCGTTCCTATTTAGACAATAGATTTGGTAATTGATTCCCAACCAGAAAGGTGACCTTCTGACCTTTCGCGATTTGAACACGACGGGAAGGTTCATCGCGATTTAGTAACTTTGTACAGGACCGTGTTTCGACTGTATATGGCTCTTTGAAGTGCGACGACTATGTCCATCGTGATTTATAGGCCAACCCGAGACTATTTTAATGAGTTTTTCAGTCTACCATATGCATGTCCTTTTGTCATATCATGTCATATAGTTATCCAATGGCCTAAAAAATGATCAACTACATGAAAAATTATAAGAATATGAATATCTATTCTAAGTGTTAATGATTGATTGATTTCGTCTACCATGTGATCATGTGATTGATATATGCTATGTTCATACTATGTCTTGTCCATAATTGAAAAGTGAATATATGTTAAAAGTATAGCAACCCTGTGATGCATTGAATTGCAGACATATCATGCGTGTTTGTTATAAGCTTTCTGTCTTGTTTTAAACTGATGGATTGTGGATTGAGACATGCCCTACACGTCACATTGCGCATATAGGCAGCCCTTTCTTGGGGGATTGGAAACTCACAGCCGGTCATTCCATATCGGCAGTCTAGTGACCTTTCTCTTAAGACCTCCATAAATCTCCGTACTCCGTGGATTCCCTCATGGAGACCGAGTTGGTTGTACCAATGAAGTATCCGGAAGGTAGAATGCACTTCTATTCTTATCTACTTCTCGTGAGAGTGATTTGATAACATTAAAACCAAGCCATTATATTTAAGGATTGAACTAATGAGAATAAGCGTTATGCTGCCGAAATTAATCTGGATCATGTCCCCTTGCATTGTTGTCTATCATCATTGACATGATCTTTAGTTCATCATTGTCCATTGCTTGGAAAATCATGTTGGCCATAGATGAATGAATGGAATTACCATAAACTATTGGAACTTTGGTTCACAACTATGCCTGTGCAAATAGGGCCCAGTCTGGTCCTTGGAGGAGCATCCAAAATACTTATAAATCGCGAGAGTATATGATCCATTGAGGTGTCTAGCAATCACCTAATTGAATGCAAGATTGTTCTGGGTAATTTCCACACTATTATTGAATGATTGAATGATTGATTGAACTGTTATATGTGAAATGGCCAAATCTATTGTACATGTCATCGTTATTTAATCCAATATGTCATTGTCCACTAGAATTCTATGGATTTCAATTGAGATATCTATTGTACATGCTACATGCTATTGAATCTCCTCTATATATCAAGTGTGTTGAGCAACTTTTTTTCTATCTCCTTGTTTACTAAAATATCTACCACAATATTTTTGTTATGACAAAACCTTTTTATATTTTACCCTTTACTAATGTAAATCAAAAAGCTATTATATATACAAACATACCTTCTGTCAAAAACTATGTCTACACAGAACCTAAGCATCATCACAATGAAAGCTTTCTAATTCCACGGCATATACTGTATATCACACTGACTACGACTCCTGACTCCAATTCTTGAAAAGTTGAAATAATGCTTTGAGTGATGAACAATCTGATAAACACTCCGACTCTTGAGAAGTCGAAGTCTGGCAGTACTCCGACTCCTTAGAAGTCAAAGTCTGACGAAACTTCGACTCCTTGAAAATTGGTGTCTTTGTATCGATTGATTATCTATTTAAGCCTTACTCTGACTCCTGAAAAGTCGAAGTCTGAGGAAACTACGACTCCTTAAAAGTCAAAGATGGACATACTCTGACTTTATATAAGTCGAAGTCCGCTATCTATTTGTTGGCACTCCGACTTCCTAAAGAAGTCGAAGTCATTGCTTTCTCACTCCGACTTCAATGAAGTCAAAGTAGTTGTATTCCTCCTGAAGTCGAAGTTTATTGTCTCTATTACTGTCTTACTCCGACTTCTAAAAAGTCGAGGTGTCTCTTATCAATTGTATATTATACTTAGCTGTGAATTCAAGCCTCTATTAGTAAGTACAAGTTAACATACATCATTACATAAGCTCTGCATTGAAATATCTTCCACCTTGAGATAGTTTCCTTAAAATCCTTTTCCTTAGTAAAAATTCAATTATCCTTTTTGGCGGGAAAATTTTTTTTATTCAAAACTATTTTTCTAAACAGCATCTCTTTGGAATCTGTAATATATATATATATATATATAAGATATATTTGCTATCTCTTTTACTGACATGAAGATAAGCTGATCCCTGGTTGATGGATGGTCAAAAATTAAATGCTTGATAAGTCTAATGGGCTATCTGTGAGAATGTACCAGCTACTGTCAGAAATACCATGACTTTTAGAAGAAAAATGTGTGCATCTGTCCGTCGATTCTTAAATGTTCTGGACTTCTGTCTGAATGTTTTCATATTTTATCCTTTATCTTACCTACCTTGGAAGGCATGTATGGAGGCATTTGCTCTTATCTTGTCGTTTTAGGTTTGCAGAACATTTAATGAAGAATGGCTAGATCACTGCAATGAGCATGAAACTTGCAGAACAATCATGAGAAAGTCCTTCAAGCATGAAGCTACATTATATATGCAACGACCCACTTCCACCCGGTACGGTTATACCAACCCACGTCGGATGAGAGCAAGCCGCTACAGGGGAGAATACCCCAACAAGTAACAAATGAGCTGAGATATACACAAATAGAATTAAATAAATGCAACGGAATTTAAATAAATCTTATTCCATCACTTTTAAATCCACATACCACAGTCTGTATAGTTCAAAAAAGATAACATAAGTGCAAAATGTTCCAAATACATAGCCGACTCCAAGTACATTTGAACAAAACTAAAATTTCAATTGTAGCTTTACATACTATGAAAGATAAATTACAAGTCTTCAATCACTTAGTCCAACTCTACTTCAATTCTTGCTAGCTTCTCCGCTACAAATTTCCTGAAATGTTTAGCAAGAATGAGTCTACACAATAGACTCAGCAAGTAACTTAAGATTCAATACATACATATTTTCCAACGATTTAACTCAATAGAATTTCAGCAATTAAATCATACATGCTTATGCCATAACAAGTAATTTCACATGAAATTGTATTAAACAACTATTCTAACACATGTAAAACTATAATCTAACAAGATTTCTAATAACATGGTGTCATTATCATAAGTACAAATACACATTCACATACCTTCACACTTTACTCACATCATTGTAAAACTTCATAACTAAGTCGTGGAAAAACATATACAAGATAGGTTGCACTCCTAGCATGATTTCTAACTCACTTGGCACGCAATCATAACAATTTACTTGACATTTAGCTTCCTGATTTTATATAAAATCTATGACATTCATATTACCCTTGCATAGGGATCACTTGTAACTATACAACATGATACTAAACACATGTGCATCCAATCATTCAATTCCATGAATATGAAAGCATATACTTACATTTTGGTACTAATAGTAACACCACTTTTAGCATTTGACAATTAATACATCAACACATACACACACACATTATACACATCAATAATCAATTTATCAATTAACACTATTGTCATTTACACTTATACTATTTTCTCATTACACACAACCATATGATGAACCTTGGCTTTCACATACACTCACTTTGTTCTATCACACAATACTCATATACATTTCCCGTTAATTTCTCTTCACATTCACACACTTCTTATCATTTCACTTTTGCACATAACATGTGCCACATTTACACATATCTTGCACATACCTTGTGCTATGAACACATGTCACCTTTCACATCACACTTATGCTTATTTTCACTTAATGCCAAGACACAGCCCAACCACCATTAGACGGTCACATACACACACTTTCGCATTCACTTACTTAATCACCGGCGCAGTGATAAGTCTTATTCTCTGCAGAAACCGGGGAAAGCCCTTCCCACCATTACCAGTGGAACTTGTCCACCTCCAGGATTTTACAAGACCCTTTGCCAGAGTGTACACTTTATCAAGACCCTTTCCTAGGGTATCACATAACGCATTGAGCTTTCCCGTAGGGGCATTACTACAGTACAGCTCCAAGCTCTAAGGTGGCAGTGTCTTATGGGCATATTGGTTATCTTTATCACATTAACCGTTTACACATAATACCACTTGTTTTCTCACGTCTCACACACACACACTCATGCATAATTCACACACACATAAGTCCTCATTCACTGATTTTAACCTCACTGTTGCAACTACCAAATAATCATAATACAGATATAACCATACTGAAATTTACTGAATCACATCAAGTCACAATTTACATGCTCACATAGTCATTTTTCACCTTAAAAATCCATAACAATACTTATTGTCATCAAAATAACATGAGATTTTAACCACAGACAATTTTAAGGTTTACAATCACACATACAATTTTTCAGATTTTTCTGAGTCATACTACATTTACATAATTTAAAACATTCAGTTTCATGCTATGCATAATTCACTTTAACATGGAACATAACACGAACATCAGATTTAACCATTCACAACCCTGATCCTAACATAATCATCATCACAGAAATTTTCCCTTGATTTATTGCACAACACACAATTTAATGTAAATTTTACAATTTTTATGCATGTCTTCATTTCCAAAACAGAAATTCCAGTAAATCCCACAGTCATGGAAAAATTCTCAAAATTTCAGGACATGGACTGATACATATACACATGGTATAGAAAAATCTAGGACATTTAATTCTCAGGAATTAGGTAGACAGTAGATGAACATGCATAATCCATCTTTTCCAACATGTATTTCAATAATCAAAAAGAATTCATGCCATCCACAGAAAAATACAGAAATTTCCACACACACCACATTATCTATTTTACATAGCATATAGAATTTACACTATATCCTCATTGCGAAAACATATCGAAAATAATCATCTACCAGGAAGAACAGCTCACTGTTCTATCCTGAAGAACTTGGCGGCAGCCTCTAGCCGTTCAAGGGTTTGGACGGCACGATCGCTGGACGCCTATGGGAGATCTGGCGTCAAGGGTATGACGCCAAGTCCTGTCTGTGCAACAGCACAGACCGAACTCCAAATACAAGGTGAAAAGGGAGGGTCCAGGACACGATTTAAAATCCACAAAAATTGCTGGGACCTAGGGCACATGTATGGGATTGAGATCTATGGGTTACTTGCCTCTCAATTAAATCTACAAGATCGGAATAAAATGATGAAGCCCTTCTCGGCCTTGCCAAAAAGGTGTTCAGAACTCCTTCGATCCTCTTCTCCTGTCGATGTAGATGGCACCTCGGAGCTGGGATCTCTTCTTGGATGTATGGCCGTCTCCCAGATGTGGTAGCTCCTTGGTTTCCTCCTCCAATCGACGGATTAGAGCTCCTTAAGTTCAGCTTTTCTGCATCTCGGGTCCAGGGTTCACCAAATGTCAAAGCTTCCTCCTCGATCTAGGCTGGGTATTTCATAGGTTTAGGGTCTGGGGATGCTTCTTGGGTAGCTGTACTACGCTCCCATCTTCATGGATCTCTCAGAAGGTCTCCCAATCGCCGGATTAAAGCTTGGGAAGATCAGGTTTTCCTCTAGTTTTCTCACAGCTAGGGCTTTCCTGGCCAAGAGACAAAGCAATCACCTCCAGCTGCTAAGGGTGTTTCTATATAGATCTAGGCTTGGGGCATGCGTGGGCAGGGTCTGATGTGAGTTGAGAGCGTTGGGAGACATCTCCCCAACCAGTGAGCTTGCTTGCCCCGGAAATTCTGGGTCTGCAGCGCACAGAAAATTAGGGATATTGACGTCCACATACATGGACGGCTACATAGGGTTGGCGTCCGTCGATATGGACGCTGACATAACATGGGCGTCCATGCATGTTGACGCCAAGACACTCTTCTGCCATAACTAAAATCATGCAGAACCATGCTTAACCCACTCATACATGCACATGAATATCTTCATACGCATACAAGGTATAAGGTATAATATGTATATACTACCCCGGGCAATCAATAGCATTATACCTAGGCATACACAAGCATACAAGAATACACTAAGATAAGATGTACGTAGATATCTACCTATGCATACACACTTGATTTGGCATATATATAGTATACACACACGGGTGTAGCACACTTGTGTTCATTATGCTTGAATAGATGGATACAACATGCGAACCGGTAATTAGATTAACTTGCACAACTTTACCTAACATTGCTTAAGTACTATATGCATAGGATTCCCTAATATGCACTATATGCATAATATTTGAATAGATACCTTATACACAAAATTGGACATTTACTTATATTCACATATAATAATACACATCCACGCATATACACATGTAAAATTTACAATTTTAATATGTACCATTTCATGCACGCCCTTTATGCAAGAACAAGTAACAACATATTCATAAAATATAAGTGAAAAAGAAATTCGGGGCCTTACAATATAGCATAAAGACGTTGGGACTCATGGAGCTAACGATTTGATGGAGAAACCTAAGAAGATCAAAGCTTCCTCTCAACGACTATCTCCTTCAAATAGCTAGCCTTCAATGGCCAAAAAACAAACAGGCAAAATTTGACGCATATATATGAAGCCGAAGCTTGGAGACACATACATAGAATAGAAGATACATAGATAGTCACATACACAAGAGAAGATACTTAGAGTGACACATATAGAAGACTTAGAAGCCTACACTTCACTCCCATCCGAAAGCCAGAAGAGCCACTCAAAGAGAAAGAAAGCCACTCCTCAATCTTACACTTTTGCTCTCCTTCTGCAATTTGAAGTCTTCTTCGCTTGGTGGACTACTGCATTTCAGATCCTTTTCAGTCCACCTCTTTGTTTCAGAAAGAACTTGAGTTCCACTCTCATCTATTTTTCTTTCTGAATTTCTATGTTTGTTCATTGTTGTTGTGAGCAGACACACAAGGTTTCATACTTCTGTGTAAGGAACCCGCAAAAGGTTTGTATCCTACTTAACCCCTCTTGTAAAGGGAAGATCTACAAGTGTAGATGGTCTTTATACCCCTTGGTTAAGGGAAAACTTGCTGGGAGCAAGTGGGTTTGTAATTCCTCTCGGGTTTGAGAGAAGGCTAAGTATTTATTGGTAGTTAGTGAAATCCCAAGTGGTCTTTTGGGGACTGGATGTAGGACTTTCATGTGCGAAGGGCTGAACTAGGAGAAAATTCTTGTGCCCTCTTGTCTGATTGATTCCGCCAATTTTTTTCATGTGTTTCACACACATCACACTAAGTAGTAACAAAGTTATTTAGTGTTGTTAATCTTTTAGATAATTTTTTTTAAAGCACAAAGAAGTCCTATTCACCCCCCTCTAGGACACCTATAGTGCCATCTCGATCCAAAAAGTGTTATCAGAGCGAGGTCTTCTCAGAAGAATCGAAAGATTTGAGAAGAGATGGCAGCTGAAGCTCACAACTATAAAGGTCAGTCAGTTACCAGACCACCATTCTTTGATGGTGAGGACTACAAATATTGGAATGCAATGGAATGCTTCATTAAAGGCACAGACTTGATCTGTGGCAGGTAATAGAACAAGGTGATTTCATTATTATTCATGCTGAAGGTACTACTGCAATTACAACAGCTGATAAGGTTAAATTATCTCTAAACTTTAAAGCAAGAAATTATCTATGTTGTGCCTTATCAAAAAGAGAATTCAATAGATTATCAGCATGCAAATCCGCAAAAGAAATGTGGGATAAATTACAGGTACATATGAGGAACAGACAAAGTTAAACAAAATAGAATAGACATTCTTGTTTCACAATATGAACTTTAAAATGCTTCCAAATGAAAATATTACTCAAATGTATAATACAATTTCAAACATAGTAGTTGGTCTAAGCTCTCTTGGAAAAACTATTTCTGATGAAGAAACTGTCAGGAAAATACTTAGATCCTTAACTCTTTCTTAAACCCTAAGGTCACTACTATAGAGGAAGCTCATGATCTAACAAAACTTCCCATTGATAAACTAATTGGTTCACTTATGACTCATGAAATAAACATGGAAAGATTTTCTGAAAGCACTTCAAAAAAAAAAAGCCAAATGCTTTGAAAGTTGCAGACTCCTCCTCCTATGAAGAGTCAAAGGAAAAATCAGATGACTGCGATGATGAAGCCATGCTGTCAAGAAAGTTTCAACGAATTCTAGCAAAGAAAAAGAAATTCAGCTCAAAGAAATACTTCAAAAGGAAAAGAAGAAGGAGCCAACCTGCTATGAATGTAATCAGCCTGGACACTACAATTCAGAATGTTCAAAACTCAAGAAGAAAGAACCTGCTGAAAAGTTTGATAAGAAGAAAGGCAAAGAAAGAAGTTCAGAAAATATAAGAAGAAGGCTATGGCCACAGCCTGGGATAATGAAGAAGCTACAACTTCAAATTCCTCAAGTTCAGAATCAGAAGAAGAGGAACAAGTCAATCTAGCCCTCATGGCAAGACTAGACCAGGTAAACTCTAAAACATCTTTTACTTCATGTTCAGAATCCGACTCTGATAATCTAGAAGATGCATACAATGAATTGTATGACAAATAAAAAATAGTAGTTAAACAAATGAAATAGTCAAGTTAAATCTACTAAATTAAGAAAAATCCAACACTTCTCTAAAAATTGAAGTAGAAAAGTTAGGACAAAATCTAACTAAAACTAATAGAGCTAATGAACTACTGCGTGAAGATCTAAAGATAAAAAACACAAGACTTATGGAACTTGAAGCAAAACTAAAAGAACTGCAAGATGAAGAAAAACTAAAAGAAGAAAATATTTATCTAAAAACAACTATAGACAAACTTACCAGTTGTAAAACATCATTAGTTGTAAAATTAAAAGGTGCTCGAACAGGCAAAAGAAATATGGAGTGGGTTACATACCTCCATTTAATGAGGAGAAATCATCTATCCTGAAAAATATCCAACTACAAAATTTGTGAAGAAAAGGAAATTAAAAATCCCGTAAAAGTTATCAGTATATCTATAGACAAAAACAAAAATCAAATAAGACTACACATACAAAGAACACATATGATCTGTGTTGTAGTCATTGTAATAATTAGGACACATGATCGGAACTTGCACAACTAGACACTTGCATTGGATTACAAAGACTAACCATCAAGGACCCAAGAAAATGGGGTACCAAAAATTAAAGCATAGTTCTATTTGCAGGGTCGCCTAAGAGCATCCAAATGATATTTGGATAGTGGGTGCTCAAGGCATATGACAAGTGATAGGAAACTGTTTACAAGCTTTAGAGATGAAATTGGTCAAGTTACATATGGAAATAATAGAAAAGGAAATTCTAGGATGTGGAACCATAGGATCAAAAGAAAAAGATTTGATAGAAATGTTATTTATGTAGAAGGTCTAAAGCACAATCTGATTAGCATCAGTCAACTTTGTGACAAAGGTCACTTAGTCAAATTTCAGAATGATAATTGTATAATAGAAAAGGATGGAAAAACAGTGTTTGAAGCTCAAAGAGTCAAAAATCTTTACACTCTACAGTTAGCAGAATTAAAAGAAGTCAATTTATGTCTTGCAACCAAAAAGAGTGAGGAAACAGATCTATGGCACAGAAGATTAGCACATGCCAGTACTTCAGTGATCAAGAAACTAATCAAGCATGATCTAGTGGAAGGTCTTTCGAAGCTAAAGCTAAAGATCTTGAATCTGTACAGCATGTGCTAAAGGAAAGTAACCAAGACATCATTTCAGTCCAAAATAGTGGTAACAACCTCCAAACCTTTGGAACTCATTCATATGGACTTGTTTAGACCAATGAGGACAGTCAGTCTTAGAGGAAAGGTTTATGGCTATGTAATCGTGGATGATTACTCAAGGCACACTTGGGCATCATTTTTAGAAGCCAAATTAGAAACATTCTCAGCCTTTTTGAAGTTCAGTAAGTTAGTACAGAAGAACCAAAATTTCAAATAGTTAGTATTCGATCTGATCATGGTGGAGAATTCATGAATGAAGAATTTGTCAGATTCTATAAAGAAAATGGCATTGAACACAACTTCTCCTTACCAGAACACCTCAACAGAATGGAGTAGCAGAAAGGAAGAATAGAACACTGCTAGACATGGCCAGGACAATGCATACAGAATATAAACTACCAAAGTACTTCTGGGCAGAAGCAGTCAACACAGCTTGCTACATTATCAACCGATGTATGATCAGACCTATCTTGAAAAAGACACCTTATGAACTCTACAAGGAAAAGAAGCCAAACATCAGTCATCTCTGACCTTTTGGTTGTAAGTGTTTCATTTTAAATAATGGTAAAGACAATCTAGGTAAATTTGATGCGACAAGCGACGAAGGTTTCCTGTTAGGATACAGTTCAAAACCTAGAGGTTATATTGTTTTTAATAGAAGAACTCTAACTATAGAATAATTTGTTCATATTTTATTTGATGAAACTAATCCTTCTATTAAGAAAATAGAAGAAGAAGATATTGTTGAGGAATTATGCAGGGATCAGAAATAAGCTTCACTGAAGAAAAGAAGAAGATAAAGGAGATCCTCCACTAGAACAACTTCAACAACAAAAAGATACACAGGAAGGACTACCTAAAAGATTTATATATCACAATGATCATCTAAAAGAAAATATAATAGGTGATCCTCAAGATAAAGTAAGGACAAGAGGTATGACCATTCCCTGTGACTTTACTGTTGTTTCTTAAATAGAGCCTAGAACAATCAATGATGCACTGGCAGATGAATCTTGGATCCTAGCTATGCAAGAGGAACTTAACCAGTTCCAACGCAGCCAAATCTTCACACTTGTTCCCAGACCTTCTGACCATCCAGTTATTGGGACCAGATGGTCTTCAGAAATAAAATGGATGAATCAGGAGTGATCACAAGGAATAAAGCTAGACTGGTAGCACAAGGATACTCCCAAGAGGAAGGTATTGATTTCGATGAAACATATGCCCCAGTTGCTAGATTAGAGGCAATTAGAATTTTATTAGTTTATGCATGCTGCCTTAATATCAACTTATTTCAGAAGGATGTCAAGAGTGTATTTCTAAATGGTTTTATAAAAGAAGAAGTCTATGTTGAGCAACCACCAGGCTTTGAAGATACTAAGTATCCAAATCATGTTTTCTGTTTAAAGAAAGCATTAGATGGTCTGAAGCAAGCTCCAAGAGCTTGATATGAAAGACTAAGTGTTTATCTTATATCACATGATTTTTCAAGAGGTAAAGTAGATAGCACATTGTTTATTAAGAAATTTTCAGAAGGAATCTTAATTGTTCAAATATATGTTGATGATATTATCTTTGGATCTAATAATGAATCACTCTGCAAACTCTTTGAGAAACTTATGCAAAGTGAATTTGAAATGACATGATGGGTGAGCTTAATTAGTTCCTTGGGTTGCAAATCAAGCAGACCAAGGATGGTACTCACATTTGTCAAACTAAATATATTTTAGATCTATTATCTAAATATGGTTTTGATAAGTGTAAGCCCTTAGGAACACCCATGAGCTCATGCATCAAGTGAGATAGTGATCCCCTTGGCAAAAAGGTAGATCAGAAGATCTATAGAGGTATGATTGCATCACTACTTTATCTTACTGCTAGTAGACCAGACATAATGTTCAGTGTATGTTTGTGTGCTAGATTTCAAGCTGATCCTAAAGAATCGCATGTCAATGCTATTAAAAGAATTTGTAGATATCTTATAAATACAAGTAAATTGGGTCTATGGTATCCCTGATGTTCTGAATTTAAATTGCTTGGATATAGTGTTGCTGACTATGCTGGATGCAAGATAGATAGAAAAAGCACCAGCGACACTTGTCAAATTCTTGCAGGATATTTGATCTCTTGGTCCTCCAGAAAGCAGAACTCAGTAGCTTTGTCCACAACAGAAGCAGAATATATTGCAGTTGGAAGTTGTTGTACTCAACTACTGTGGATTAAGCATCAACTGGAAGACTATGGTCATACTCTGCATGGAATTCCAATGCTTTGTGACAACACAAGTGCAATCAACTTAACCAAAAATCCAATCCAACACTCAAGAACTATGCACATTAAGGTCAGACATTATTTCATCAGGGACCATGTAAGTAATGGAGATATTCTCCTTGAATTTATTTCTACAGATGATCAACTAGTAGATATATTCACCAAACCTCTTCCTAAAGATATATTTACATCTATCAAAAGAGAAATAGGTATGTGCAATAGAGTGTTTACGTCTAAGAAATTAGGAAACAAACTGGAAAAATGTAATGCTTGACTTTCATGGACATTGTAGTTATATATATTGGCAAAAATCTACATATCTTTCGATTTTCTGTTTGTTTTTTTTTTCATTCTTGAATCATGTTGCAGTGTATCTGATTTTGCAAGATTTTGAAATGGGTCCTCATCTTACTATTTTACAGGTTTTTGTGCGACTTGAGTTGGCAGAACTTAGCTGAGTATGACTTGAGAGATATAATAAACTATGTGTATTCTATCACGAACTCAAAAGTCTTCTTCGTAGGGCATTCACAGGGAACCATTATGGGTTTAGGAGCTTTGACAAATCCAGATATAGTAGAAATGATTGAAGCTGCAGCACTACTCTGTCCAATATCTTATTTGGATCATATTAGTGCTCCTTTAGTGCTTAGAGCAGTTAAAATGCATCTTGATCAGGTATATTCTTGTTCCAGAGTGTTAGAAAGGAAATAAATGAACTTACATGAGAAGTATTTGACCATGTGATTTAATTATTCCTACTTTCCTTGTCTTTATTAGATGCTTCTTACCATGGGCATTCATCAGCTTAACTTCTGAAGGTTTGTTTTTCCTTAACCTTGATTGGTTCTTATTAGATTACCTTGTATCCTTGAGGACTTCAATTTCTTGCTAAAAAACTGCAATTTATCTATTGCATCTTGTACAGTAACGGTGGTGTCTAGGTATTGGATTCTTTATGTGATGGACATAGATTGTGCCATCTTCCTATCATCCATAATAGGTCCACTTTTCATCTTGTGTCATAGCTTTCTTTACTTGCATGGACTTCCATTATTCTATTTTCTATCCTACTCCTATTGTGTAATTGATTTTGACAAATCACACATCTTCTCTCATTACATGTGAACAATTTGATGGGTTAACACTTAACTTCCTCTTCTGAACAGATCTTTAGCACTAGTATGTGAATGTGAACAATTTGATGAATTTGATGTTTTATGTGATTATTTACTTTCACCAACATTATTGTTTGTTAAACTTTAATGTGTTTTATATTTTTAATGTGTTGTGTATTGTGAATGAGTCGGTGTGAATGTGTGTGTGGATGTGAATGTGTGGATGTCAATGTGAATGTGGATTTGAATGTTCTGTGAAGGTGGATATGAATGTGGATGTGGATGTGAATGTGTGGATCTAAATGTGGATGTGTGTGTGTTGATCCAAGTGTAAATGTGACTATGGATCCAAATGTATGTGAATGTGGATCCAAATGTATGTGAATGTGGATCCAAATGTATGTGATGTGGATCTCCAAATGTAGTAATGTGGATCTTCAAATGTAAGTGAATGTGGATCCATTTGAATACATTATTAATGTGGATCTATTTGAATACATTATTAATGTGGATCTTCAAATGTATGTGAATGTGGATCCATTTTTTTTTAACTGAAAAAAAGATGCTTATGGTGTACGTGGCCGTAGGGAAACATGCCTATCACTACTAGAAAATTGAGTTTTACCTACGGCGTTTACCTACGCGTAGGCTTATTGTAGGTATAGAAAGGTTTTACCTACGTTATAAATATAAATTTACAAACATTAAATATTAATAGTAGGTATAAGTCGTTGATCCCCAAAATTTTCTTCTCCCGCCATCAAAATGTCCAGCGGCGCCAAAACTAATGGGACAAATACCTACACGTTATATCTCGTAGGTATATAGACCTCTATACCTACAACATTTGATAAATATTATATTAATAAATATATAGTTTACCCAACCCAATCTTAAACCTTATACCATATTCCCATTTGCGCCGTGAGAAAGGAGCTTTCCCTGTGCGTCGCTCCCTATTCTCCCCCCCTCGGAAGCCTTTCCCTCCATCGAAGGACGTCGGCCTCAGCTTTTCCCTGCACCGAAGGACGACTGCGCGTGGCTTGCGGATGGCGACTGCGTCCGCCTTTCCCCGCACCGGACGACGACAGCGGCGGTCGCCTTCCCCGTGCGGCGACATCCCTTGACGGCCACGGTGTTCCACCAGTGGCTGCTGCTGCTGCTCAGTGTTCCGGTTCTCCCCTTCTCGATCGAAGTGGTAAGGAAGAGAAAGGTCAGGGCACTACTCCACCTCCGCTCCCCTTCTGGCCTTGCCTTCATCTCTGGAAAGAGTCGTCCGTACTCGAGGTGCCCATCTCTTTCGCTAATCCCATCCCCTTTCGTCGCTCTCTTCTTTTCTACATCCCCCTTCTTTTCCCTCCATCTTTCTGTGCGTGTGTGCATTTTCATCCCTAATGTGAGCAATGTTGGAAGCTTTGCTCTGTAGGCTTCCTTTGTTTTTTTTTCTTCATCCGTTTGGACGGAATCCTTATTGGCGGGCTTCTCTGTTGTAGCTCTTTCTAGCCCTATTTGTGCTTTGAGGGTTTGTCCCTTTACGATGTATTTTGTATCCTACTTCTTCTAGTAAATTGGAGCATTAGCTCCTTCCTTGGTAAAAAGAGAGAGAGAGAGAGAGAGAGAGACTGTTTTATTCTTTTCTTAAATCAACGAAAATTTATTGATCATGCCTAGAACATAACTTGCCTATCTGCTAAGCAGCAGAGGTCTGAAATTTGGTGTTATAATGTTAACTATGTAGCTTACCACTTGCCGGTTCTCATGGGGCATTGATAGATCGTAATAATTAAAATCATAGTTTAACTTTTTCCTTCTACATGTCAAATGAGACCCAAACAGTTTGCTATATATATATAGCAATTGGCTTCCATTTCAGTTTCTTTGTGGCAGTGTTCTTATGTAGTCTATGTTTGTTTGATCCTCTTCTCCGGTTTAGTTTATTAGTCTTCTGCTCTATGTGACTGGTTTATCTTGTGCCCATGGATTTCCAATCCGTCTGCTTTGTCGTACGTAGTATTTTCTAGCTTCCTTTGTGTATGACGGTTTGGTCCCTCTATATGACGGTTTATCCATTTATGAGAGAAACCCCATTTCTCTTTGATGCTACTTTCCAAAAGTAGCAACAAAAATATCCCACTTTTTTTGAACAAGATCTGAACAAAATGCTTGTTCTGTAACATCTGTTTGTTCTGTTGCCAGAACTCTTGATTTGAGGTGGTCTAGCGCGAGGTCTTGTTGCATCTCTTGGCCAACCCATCTAACCTTTGAGTCAGGTACTACTAATGACCTTGGACTTAAAATAAGAACAAATTGTATACCTCTGGGAGCTTATCAGAAGTCTGGTTCTTTCTTTCGGTGACTTTATACAAGTTCTCATGTTTTAATCTAATCACACTGGCCTTTTATATGGAAAGAAGGTTCTCAACTTTATCATAGTTTGATGGCATGGAAGTATTAAATTAAAGGATAGTTGTGAAACCTATTTTTTTTGTTAAAGGATGTACAAAAGTACAACTACTGGCAATATAGTAGTTGTGAAACCTAGAAAGCTCACCTTGTCTTATGTTCTACAGGTTTTTTTGCCAATTACTCTGTTAGGATCATGGCTATAAATTTTGAGCACTTGTTTAATGCTTCATGTGAAGATTTTAGTTACCAGCATCTGATGTTCTCAGGCCATCTAAGATCAGCTTCAAAAGATTGTTCTAATGATACATTAACCTCTATTTCTCTTTCTTGGGAAATTTTGTTTATGATATACATAGGATACAATAAATTGTGCGGCTACCATTTGTAGGAAGAATTGAGTTTATCCTTTTAAGCAGCTGCCATTATCATCATTGGATTCTTTTGAACAAAAAAGGAAAATCGGGAAAAGGAAAAGAAGGAAAGTACAATGTTGAGTTTGCTGCATCAATTTTGGCTTTATATTTCCCATGCACTACATCAATTAGATAGGGAAAGAAGACAAAGAATTTTGATTTTTATGTGGATTCCTATTTTAATGTGTTTGTTGCTGCTCCACCTGCTGTTACTTATCCTAGCCTTATTTCGGATCTCCCGATTGTGCTCTATTATTTGAACCACGACTTCTTTTGATCTAAATTGCCCACTTTTTTCTTCTTCTAGGACAATAATTGTTCTGGTGCATTTTAGTTGTATATGTAAAGATGAATGTTCTTTGCATTTTATGGGCATCTTACTAAACACTGAACTTTATTTTGCTGGTTCTTACATATTGTACTTATATGTTCTTATTTTATATAGTTATGGATTGGAGTTGGATGGATTTGCCAAGAAATGTTGTTGGTTATTGATGGTGTAGATGCATTCATCGATTTTGCTTACAGATATTTACCACCGGATAAAGAAATTAGATGTCCCTGTATCAAATGCACATGTCTGAAAAAGTGGGGAAAAGAGACAGTCAAAGAGCACTGGTATTTGGATGGTGTTATAAAATACAAAGAGTTTTGGAAATTTTATGGTGAAGGAGCACAATGATGAGTCAAGAAATGTTTGTTCTGGTTCACCTATGCATGAAATGTTGGTTGATGCCTTTCAAATGCGTTTGCAAAATCTGAGTGAACACAAAGAGTTAGATGAAAACATACCGCCACTTGATAATGATTCAAAGTCTTCTTTTGACTTACTACAATGTTGAACAACCAGCTTATCCAGGATGCAACAATTTAGTAAACTTTCTTTCCTCATTAGATTGATTAATTTAAGTGTATGGGTGGATGGAGTAACAAGCATTTTGACATGTTGTTGACGTTGCTGAAAGAGTTTCTTCCAGATGGAGAGTCATTACCTTCATCATTCTATGAAGTAAAAAAGATGCTTAATAAGTTAGGCTATGGGTACCGAAAGATTGATGCATGCCCTAATGATTGCATCTTATATTGGAAAGAGTATGAGAACCTTCATGTTGTCCTAAATGTGGAGAATCTAAGCGGAAAAATAATGAGTGCACTATGAAGAGAAGAGTAGCTCGAAAAGTTCTTCGTCATTTTCCAATTATTCCAAGACTAAAGAGATTATTTATGTCATCTAAAACGTCTGTGAGTATGACATGGCATGAAAGTAAGCGTCAAGAGGATGGCATATTAAGGCATCTTGCTGATACTGCTTGTTGGAAAAATTTAGATGCCATTGATGATTTTGGGTTAGATTGTCGAAATGTACGTCTCGGATTAGCAAGTGATGGCTTTAATCCCTTTGATACTATGAACATTAGTCACAGTACATGGCCAGTTTTGCTAGTTCCTTATAATTTGCCACCATGGGAATGCATGAAAGCACCGAATATTTTTTTATCATTACTCATTTCTGGCCCAAAAGGTCCTGGCAATGATGTTGATGTTTATTTACAACCACTCATCTAAACCACTCATAGATGAGTTGCAGATTTTATGGTATGGTGTTGACACATTTGATGTAGCTAGAACGAGATGTTTTGTATGCGTGTAGCGTTGTTGTGGACAATAAATGATTTCCCAGCATATGCATATATGTCTGGTTGGAGTACTAAAGGCCGGATAGCTTGCCCAAATTATAACAAAAACACTTGTTCTAAATGGCTTGATGCTAGTGGAAAATATTGTTACACAGGTCACAGAAGATGGTTATCTAGTGATCACAAATTTTGGAAAATGAACCAACAATTTGATGGACATGAAAAATGGGGTGAGAGACCCACAACATTATCTGGGCATGAATATTACAGCAACTACAAGGCCTCTTTTTCAAGGTGGGGAAAAAGAGTATCAAGAAAAAAGGTAAAAGGAGAAAAAAAAAAAAAGTGGAAAAAGTCAATCCTGAGAAATATTTAGGATGGAAAAAGCATAGCATTTTCTTCTCTCTACCATATTGGAGTTCTTTGTTGTTACGTCACAATCTTGATATTATGCATATTGAAAAAAATGTATGTGAAAGTCTCATCGGAACTCTTCTAGCAATTGAAGGGAAGACAAAAGATGGAGCTAAGGCTCGCAAGGACTTACAAAACATGGGTATAAGGACATCTCTTCACGCACAACAGATTGGTGAAAGTAAAATCATTTTGCCAGCAGCTCAGTTCACATGTAGTAAAAAAGAGAAAGAAATTATTTTCAGCTTGTTTCAATAAGTGAAGGTTCCAGATGGTTATGCATCCAATATTGCCAAACGATTTTCCAACAAGGGAAATAAATTGTGGGGTTTAAAAAGTCATGACTATCATGTCATAATGCAACAACTACTTCCAATAGCAGTACGTGGACTTTCCCACAAGCAAATATCCACTGTCATAAGTGACTTATGTCATTTCTTTGTAGATTTGTGCTCGAAGACTGCCACATCAGAAGAATTTTATGACTTTCCAATCAAGTTGTATTGGTTTTGTGCCGTTTGGAGATGATCTTTTCTCCTAGTTTCTTTGATATCATGATACATTTGATCATTCATTTAGCAGATGAAGCTAGAGTTGCTGGTCCAGTACATTATGGTGGATGTACCCTATTGAGAGGTATTATAGCTTTACTAATATATTTCCTTACATTTATGTGATGCCTTTTATTATCGTTGTCAATGATACTGGTTTTCTGTAGATATTTAGTGAGATTGAAATCTTATGTGCGAAATAAAGCTTGTCCAGAAGGATCAATTGCAGAGGGATATATAATTGAGGAGACACTCACATTGCATCTAGGTACTTAGGGGATGATGTGGAGACATCATTAAATAGGCCTTCTCGACAAGTAGAATGTCATCCTACTGTGGTGGAGAAAGGATTTGAGATTTTGCAACTACATGTCGTCCAATAGGAGCAGGGGTTAACACAAAGTTGCAACCTGAGGAGTTTTTTCAAGCACATACATATGTGTTATTTAATTGTGAGGCAATTAGACCATACATAAAGTAAGTTGCTGCATTATTAATAATGTTAGATTTATTTTAATTTGTTAATAGAAAGATGTGAATCACTTCACTGCAGCTGCCATCTTGATGAGATTGTACATATGTACCCTCACTCACGTCAGATGGAAATAGAACGTATTCATACATCTCAATTCTCAGGTTGGCTGAAAACACAAGTAAGTCGCATTCACATTGAGCAACCTATTTATCGATGATTATATTTTTGTCACCCAATTTATCCAATGTTTCTGAACAGGTGGACAAATTGCAAGAAAGAAGACTTGAGGCTATTTCCTCCAACCTTCGTTGGATCAAAGATGGTCCACTTAGTGTGGTTAAAAAGTATGAAGCCTGTATAGTCAATGGATTTAGGTTTCACACAAAGAACCTTGAATGTCGTCGAGTTACACAAAATTCTGGAGTTGTAATGTCGGCGACTACATCAAGTTTCTCAAGTTCAAAAGACAAAAACCCCATCCACGGGAATGTTACATACTATGGTGTTCTTGATGAAATTGTCCAGCTTGATTACTATGGAAAGATGAAAATAATATTATTTAAGATACTATAATATATTAACTATACTTGTGTATTAATGTCTTAGTTACAAAAAAGTGGACAAGAAATGGATCGTTCTGAATTGTTCATCGTCACTCATACTAGAAATGATGGCGTTTCAGTAAATAGCGATGTGCAGTTGCCATTGTAAGTGTGAATACTTTTCATTTATACCTATGTGTCAATATGTTTTATTTTTGACCTCCAAACTATGTTTTCAAATAGGAGAAAATCCAGGCCTTAAAACAATCACAATCTTCAGCTAGCTCTTCTCAGACGGTGGCATCTAAATATGATATATATTCTCAAGTGCTTGGTGAAGACAAACCTGGTCGTGTACGAGGTTTGGGTACCGGACCGACACTTGCAACTTTATGGGGAAAGAGTACAGATATTTTGAAGGATGAAAATAAGAAGTTGGGTGACCGTGTTAAGATCTTGAAGAGACGATTGCCAAGTTGGAGAGAACATACTCAAAATTTCAGGTCATTTAACTCAAAGTTTTTGGAATAACTATAGTTCACATAATATTATTGTCTGATCCACTTATTATTTTACATGTAGGAGGAAAATGAAAGTGTAGATGGTGGAGTGGCACCAAAAGAAAGTGCAAGTGTGACTAAACAGGATACACATTCCGTGAGTTTTAAGTAGCATTTTTTATATCTTAACTACGAGTATATTTCTGAACTGCTGCATCATTTTCACATTTGGAAGCAGGATTGGTGTTGACATTTTTTTCATGGGGTAATTAGGTGACATGGCTGCTCTGCAGTGTTTGTTTTAATTATACCATGCATGTCCATGTTTGATCAACATGTCTCTGTGTGTTCTACATGCCATGTCAACATCACTCAATAGTACATGAGAACCCTTCAACCAAGAACACACACACATACATTACTTCAGCCATGCAGTAGCTTCCGTAGGAGGTGCCTCCAAAATCAAAGGGTGGGTGACAAGCCCATCCTCCCCCTTCAGACAAATTATAAATCTGCAAGTGGGTGTGTTGGATTCCAGCAATGTTGGCTTCCGCAGTGGGTGTGTTGGCTTCCGCAGGAGGTGCCTCCAAAATCAAAGGGTGGGTGACAAGCCCATCCTCCCCCTTCAGACAAATTATAAATCTGCAGTGGGTGTGTTGGGTGTGTTGACACATATGCAGCTTCTGTAGCTTCCTCTATTAAGGTGCTAGCTAGCTGTGTACTCATTAGGAAATCAGAAGGAAGAAAAAGCATCTCACGTGCAACATGAACAATTAATATAGAGATTTCTATGACATATGCATCTCAGGTGCAACATGAACAATTAACATGAACAATTATCTCAGATTTCTATGACATATGCGCACAGATGGATGACAAATTTAATGTTTTTTTCTAGATATGAAGGAAGGGCACAAGACAAGCATGATATTTCCTTTTTCCATTACATGTTGCCTTGATATTTTTATGTGGACTTCAGTACCAATTCTTTTAACATGTGTTATCTTTCTATTCCACTTTGTCAATTAATCATTCTGAACTTTTTTACTTGTAGTTGACATCAAAACGAGTTAAATTGTTGGATATGTATGGAAATCAAGTGGTCGTCGGTATTGTCATGAGCACAGATCCAACAAAAATAGTGATGGGAAGACCTATTGGCCAAGATTTTTGTGAAGTTGATGTCTTATTGGCGAACAAACTTGACTCTCCACTATTTATCAAGAACCATAACAGGAAGACATGAAGGATGCTATTGGAAGCCACATCCTATGGTTTCTAGAATATGTATGTGTTCCACTTGTTTATACTTTAAATGTTTGTCATGTTGAGATAAATTTATCCTAACTTTGCTTTGTCTTTCTTGTCTTTTTTTTTTTTATAATTTCAGGTGCAATTGGATTTTAAGAGACAGTTGGTGATCAAGATTAACATCTTAGTTATATGTGATGTTCCACTTATTCATGAACACACGTCTTATCCATTTGATGAACAATTATGGAAAGTACTTGTCATGTGTATAATTTTATTCTTAGTGATGAAACTTTCTTAGATGTATATTTTACCTTTACTTTTGATGTTATTTAAATTGTGAGAAATTGTGAATGTTTGTGAATGGATGTGTTGGATGGATGTGTGAATGGATGTGTACATGAAGTGTTGTTTGTGGATGTGAATGGTATGAAATGTTAGTTGTGGATGTGAATATGTAAGAGTACTGTTTGTAATGGGTGGCCCTAGATGTCACATTTCTGAAATTATGTACAGTTGTAATTTGATAGGTATATGTTTTCCTACAACTATTATTTGGTAGGTATATCTATCTGGTGTATGTACTTAAATAACCTACACAACATATACGTGGTAGGTAAAGTCACAGTCTACACCTACATAATATATACGTGGTAGGTAAAGACAAAGTCTACACCTACGACTTTAACTTCGTAGGTATATGTTTTACCTACGGTGTTTATACCTACGAGCCAAGTCGTAGGAACGGTTGTAGGTAAAGACCATTACCTACTATTTTCGCCTACACCTACAGATTTGGGTTGTAGGTATAACCCGTTTTTCTAGTAGTGTATGGTTTACATAGCCGTAAGGGTGTACATAGCCGTAACTGAGTCTATCCTTACAAAAAATATGACTATGATTTACATAGTCGTAGCGGAAAGAGGATATCCTTATGGTGTTACTTACGGCTACCGACACCGTAAGTAAAGTTCTATACTTACGGAGTTTAAAACACCGTAGCCCTAGGCCTTTGCCGTCGGAGCATAACCGAAAAAACCGTATCGTTAACACCATAAGCAAAGGCTATGCTTACGATTTTGGGTTCTCTACGTACGGTGTTTGGACGTAAACAAAGCATGATTTTTCTGTAGTGGTTCCCTAGTAGCATCCAATTGCCGGATGTTTTGCAGTCGAGCCGGGAAAGAGGACCTCATCCTGCTACCCAGTCCGCCGCTTGATTAGCCACAGAGTTTGATGTTACAGCTACCTGTATAGTTAGACAATCTGATCTCAATATCGGGTTATCAAGAAGTGAATGACAAAATAGAGTGACAATGCCGTAATATTTCCCTTATTTATAACTTTCTTTATGTTCATCTACACCACTCAACAGTGTGTATACTGATCTGCTGCCAGCCAGCACGTTCCTTCTCTATATATGGTTCGTGTATATGCAGAAGAGCAGAGGTACGTATATATTCCCGTCTTGTATATATAAGGGCATGAGAAAGTGCAGAAACTTGCAGCCAACTTAAGTAACACAGTGCACAGTGAAAAACCATAGATACATAGCTGTCTCTCGTATGCTGCGTAAAAGCCTATGGATAGGGGCAGAAGGCAGGAAGGCAGAGAGATGATCATCTAGATCCACTTGTAGATGCAGTGAATAGGAAAGAGAAAGGGATCCCTTGTTAGAGGACATTAAGCCCATTGGAGGGCTTCACAAAGCTGCTCGGTTTAACAGGGGAAGGTTATGGAGTCAAAAGAAGGCAAATTGTTTGATCTCTTTGGAACTGTTCGTACGTAGTTTCATAAGGTTCCATTCCTCTAGTGTATACGTAGTTTCAGAAGAGGAGGGCAAGGGCATATAATTGCACAGTAGGGTTTCCTTCCCAATCCTGTCATATGGTTTAACACAAGGACGGCATGAATATTTTGTAGTCGGTAAGATTGGTATGTTATGGACAGGCCTGGAACTGGAAAAACAAGATCTAAACTCAATGGCTTTGGGAGGCTATGCATAGCAGAAAGCACATGCAATGTCTAACCTAAAATTCCAGCACCGTAACCTCACAGTTGCCTCTGGCACAACCTGCAGTTTGCCAATTTTGGGACGCCTCAAACCTCGAAGTAGAACGCTGTGCCGCACCTGCTAAGGATGTACATGGGAACTCCACAGCTTAAAGATATTGCTTCTCACATTTCGATTCTCCCAATATATTGTGTGGTTCTCTCTTTCTCTTACACTGGCGTGCACAGCTAGCCTCAAATGTTTGCCCTTGTGCCTCCGCATCTGACAAACAGCTTTAGGAGTACTTATTTTGAAAATTTTCACAGCAGGCACAGCGCATTGAATCTTGCTGCCTTAATGCCAAACACGGCGACAAACCTTCAGTTAAAAATGTCATTAACCTTGTGAACCACTTGATTTAATTATTGCTTAGAAGAGAACACATGCATTAGGTCCTTAGAAGCAACTAAAACTTGTGAACAGACTTTTCTGCATTAGTTAACTATATATATAGTGATTAAACAGGATTGACTAGTTTAACGGTAAGAGTTATGCACATATGCTGCTAAACAAACTAGTGGTATTCGACCGTGGTCAGTCATCTTCTCCTTCCTATTTTAGTTGGATCACAGTGAATTCCGTTGTGGGACCATGCACAGCCCGCAAGGGCACGGTCATCTGTTTTCTGTATTGCAACCGAACCAACCACTTTAACTTGGAATCTAGCGAACCCTTGAGCCTATTTATTTCCTTTGTCTATATTTCCTGTCTCCATGAAGAAACAGACACACACGCAGAAACATAGAAGCCGTGGAAATTACAGAAGTCATCATTAAAGCATTATTCCGGTGCAGATGGGGAGAAGGGAAGGGCCAGAGAGAGGGGGAGAGGCCGAGCATAAACAAGATATGAATAGAAGAAATGCCAATTCCAGAGGCATATGCTGCCTGACATACCGAGTAGCCAGCACCCTTGCCAGAGGCAAATCTAAGGGAAATCCCATGTGACTTGCTTCTGAACGATATTAACTGCGAAATCTTAATAGTTATGTCCTCTTTTAACGTATACATGCACCGCAGTGAAAGCATCACATTCACCCATGTACATATAGACCAGCCTACGAACATCTAAGGAGTTGGCATAACCCGACCCAATGGGAAAAACACTTACCTCATAACAATGCAAGAAGTCCCGTGATCATAGCTGCCGGTACAAGGTATTGCAGGTGGTGGGAGGGACGATGACGAGGAACCCACGAAGGCATCGATGGAGTCCGTTTGATTGTTGGGTATCTGAGGATCCGACGGTTCCAGTTGTGAAGTGAAACACGGGGGCACGGCATAGCTCATCAGCGTGTCTGCAGACTGGCGGTCGTTCGAGGAGAAAGGTAGGGGCACTACTCCACAAGCTTCGGCGTCGCTGAGCAGCTGGCCGTAGGGCATGGTGAACTCCTCGTCCGTCCATTTAGCAGGTTGGTTGAGCTCCTCAAGTGCTGTATCGTTGATGACTTCATGGGATGGGTCACCTTGCATTAATGGCTGGTGCAGGTAATAACAATGGGGACGCCGGAGGGGCCACTCGTAGGTGGAGATCTGTGGCTGTAATAGAGGTGCGGTCATGGCCATATCAAGACTGTATAAGCTCGTCATGTCCACCTTGATGTCCTCCTCGTGACTGCCATAGCCTTGATTTAGGAGTTCTGCTGTGGGTGCAAGATAGAAACCATCTTGGGCGACAACCATCTCGTTGGAGTAGGGCGGGTTCGCTTGCACTTGTCCCTCTGCAGCAGCGATCGGAATGGAGATGGGAGGAATTTTAGCGAGCACATCCACCCTGTGAGATATGAGCTTCTTCTTGATGGTGGAGTTCCAGAAGTTCTTCACCTCGTTGTCTGTTCTCCCCGGAAGGTGCTTGGCTATCTGAGCCCATCTGCATGAAAGAATTTTTGCGAAATGATATGTCATAATTAACAGTCACTAAAATGAAATTAGATGTTCAAGCCTATGATAAGTTGTGACGGCAGACCATGGTGAAGGATTACCTGTTCCCGAGTAGACTGTGGAGCTCAATGATGAGAGACTCTTCCTGAGGGGAGAAGTTCCCGCGTTTCAGGTCTGGCCTGAGGTAATTGATCCACCTTAATCTACAGCTTTTCCCACATCTTTGCAGGCCTGTATAAAAAGTTGCCGAAGTGATGAGAGAAAAGGGAAAAAAAACGATAAGGAAAATTCTAGTACCAAGCTATCACCAAGGCTGGTATAGGAAACACAAGAATTTATGCGACCGTCATAGACATTCATCCACGGGGATTGAAAAGAAGGTAGGAAGAGGAAGAAGATAGCGCGGAATGTGTATTGAGATAATTAGCTGCACCAGCTAGTCTTGGGACGGAACTCCAGCAACTGTGGCCGTGGGTGGACATGTACTTCATGAGTTTCTCATCTTCCTCGGGCGACCAGAGTCCTCTCCTGACCTTCTGCTTGTTACAGCAGGAATGATGGCCCATATGTCGAATTCTTCTTCTTCTTAAGGAGCTCTGCAAAGATAGGAGGTAGACCGGAAGCACGACGATGTGTATCGTGAGATAAAAATCAAATGCAAATAGGGGAGGTGGATTGCATGCGGAAGAAGCCAAAGGCTGACAACTTAAACCTCGGAAACTCGAACCGTGCCAGTCGACGACCTGGCTGCGAGATGGGAGTGAGTACTCTGTACAGGTGAATTTATTAAGACCTGTGTCGGTACAAGAGATGACTTCACAAGGCCAGTTGTCTTTCGAATTCTCGATCTGGTTCTTCGTTACTAGCAACCCTCCACGGAGATATGCTTCTATATATATGCGCATGGGTGAAGCTGGGTGAATACATGCTCAGGAAGTCTTGTTATCTTGAACTGGTCCCTCTGCAGATAGCATCTTATTCTCCTATCTACAAAGTCAAGTCATCCTTTTCCTTGTCATTCATATATACACGGTGAAAAACAACACTGTAGTCGTCTGTCACGCCTTCAATATATATCGGAGATGATATATATGTTACGAGTCAAGACGGATGAGTTTATAAAGCTCGCGCACTGAAACTTTTACATAGCATTAATTTAGTAACCCCGTGCAAAGTATGTGCGTGATGTTAAAGAAGATGCACCGTAACAACAGTCGGGAGAGAGAGAGAGAGAGAGAGAGAGAGAGATCTGTCTAAGGAACGATCGAGGATGAGGAAGGTGAGAACACAGTTTACGAGATTATGGCTCATATATGCACGGCATGGTTAACTCATGGATGATCAGGCCACTGATGTTGGCCATGTAATATGGTGAAGGTGATGCTTGATGACGTGATCTGTTATTCCTCTGCCATATTTAGGCACTAGGTGAGATTTGTTAGGTTTCCTCTCCAGAAAAGGGTACTGGAGGAAACCTGACAGCTACTCGTCGTGAGCCAGTGTGTTAGGTTTTAAGGGTTGCTTACGTGTGTCTGTGGATGGCTGGCCAAATGAGCAGTGACTGGAGTCCTGCCATGCATTAATCCATGGGGTCTACCTCTTTCAGAAGCAAACATATCACAACTTCGCTAGAAGCCGATGGGCTTTCCCATTGCCTCTTGTCTCGCACTTAATAAGTTGGGTAACTAATGGACGCGAACTCAAGAATTCTCGATCGAACAATTTGGAGATCATGAGGTGTAACATCTTGGGTTTTGGTTGCCTTGCAGTTGTTCTTGGGATCACGACGGATCGGGGTGTCGCGTTCTGAACGCGACGAGATCCGTGTCGCCTTCTGGTTGAGAAGGCGACGGCCCCCATGTCACGTTCCTATTGTCTGTGACTGGTGTGCCACGTATCCGCATCTTGTGTGTGAAGGCGACGTGCCAGTTGTCACATTCACCTGAGGCACATGCGTGCGTGACACGTGACCTGGAGCAGTGGCGATTCAGAATTTTATTTTACTGGGGCCCTAATAGTGCACCCATATAATTTCAGTGGGGTCACCCATGGTAAAAATTTATCTACTTAATACAAACTTTTTTATGCAGTGGGGTCACAGGACCCCACTGGACCCTTGCTAGGTCCGCCCCTAGCCTGGAGGTTGTCTGCCTGTCAGAAGACCTGTCGAACTTTTGAGAAGGCGACAAGATGCTTGTCGCATTTTGGTGAAGAATGTGACGCCTATGTTGTCGCGACCTCAGTTCCGAGGCCTTAAGGCATGTAGACCCTCCTTTCTTCTTCTTTCTTCTCCTTTCTCCTTCCTTCTTCCCCTCTCCGTGGTGGGGGAGCTCCCTCCCTCATTCTCAGGTTTTGGGCTTGGTGGAGGTGCCAGCGTGCTCATGGTGGAGCGATGGAGCAGCGTAGAGCGAGGAGGAGGCGACCATTCTAACGTGAAGGGCCCCAACGGGTTTGGCTCGTCATTTCTCATTAGGGATTTCTTGCTCTCTTCCTTGTTAGTGTAGATGGAGCTTGGTTTTGGGTTGTTCTTTCCATGCATGTGTAGTTATGCGGTGTTTTGCATGGATAGACGTCTGCCGATGGTGCTCCCTCTTCGTGTGTAGTTTGGCTCTTGCCGTGTGTGGGCGAGGAGAGGTGGCATTGGTGCCCCTCGAGCCACTTTTAACTTCGTTTCTATGTGTGCTCTCCTACCTCCCTTGTTTGGAGGCATTTGTGTAGCTTGTGGGACCATGGGATGGCCCCATTTCCCAGTTTTGTCTTCTAACTAAAATTGAGACAAGATGGCTGTCGCGATACTAGTCAGAAGGCGACGTGTATCCTGTCTCGTTCTGGTAGCGACATGGTAATTGTAATGTTCTCTTTTTTCTATTGTTTCCTGTTTCCGGTCATGGTGGAGGATGGCTCGTGTCCAAGTTGGTTAGAGGGAGGTCTCCCCAACATGGCATGGGGCCTATCTTCCTGTTTGATGACTTCCCACAGTGGTTCATTTGGGTGTGGCCTTGGGGTGGTTCTGCCCCAAGGGTCCTACCTTCAGATGAGGAACACGACGGGTCTATACGTCGCATTCTGAATCTGATGGCGACACCTTCATTGTCGCATTCTGGTCGCGACAGGACCCTTGTCATGTTCTAGTGTCTTCTGGTTGCAACAGTATGCTTGTCGCCTTCTCCCTTTAGTGTTGTTTGGCTGCGGGTCTGCTGACCTGCCTGGGGTTCGGCCTTCTGGTGCTGAACGTGACGGGTCGATATGTCGTGTTCACATCAGAAGGCGACACCCCGGTCGTCGCGGCCTAGTTGCGACGAGTTGGTCGTCGCCTCTGGTTCAGAAGGCGACGCACCTGTGGTCGTGTTCTTGTTGTCGCGTTTCTGGCCATAGTGTGTATGCCGGGGTTGGCTGACGGTCTTCCTGGGTGTTCCGGGAGGGTTGTTGTGCCTGCTTGTGCCGGCAGGGCTTGTCTTGGTTACAAGCCAGTAGTGTCGTTTGCTTGTTGTGGTTGCCCCGCCTGTTCTCAGTTCTCCCGATGCTTGGCACTCGAGGGGTTGTCCATTGTAGATGTTTCACCGTTGCCTGGACCCCCAGTCCCTGCTCCCATTGAGGGAGTTCTCCAGGCGGCGGGCGAGCTCGAGCTCAGACTCTGGTAGCAGAGGGGAAAACGGTGGTGGATAGTAGCGTAGAGTCATTTGTAGAGCTCTTTTAGTTGAGTCAGGGACGCCGAGGTGGTTTGGTTGTTCTTCCGGCGTAGATCAGCTAGTCCTTTCTCACTGTCTCTCTCGACATTGGTTCCGGAGGCACGTCGCGGTGTCAGGCGTGGGGCCGCAGCTCAGCCGGGCTGCAGTTATTTGTGTGTGGTGTTCTCTGTGGTGGCTCACTGCCCTCACTCTACTGGGGAGGTTGTAGGCAGGAGCTGGTGGCTGGCAAGGAGAGGAGTGGCTGGTGTGTCCTTCTCATAACTGCCAGTGGTGGTGGCTTGGTTGCTCTTGTTGTGACAATGTTTCCTTTACGGTGTTTCCAAGTGCGTCTCGTCGCGCTAGCTTGCATGAAGGGCGTAGCCTAGCCGTGTCTAGCTTCCGTGGGCATTGTCGGTCTGGCCTCGTTGGCTGTGCTTAGTGGCTTCCGCACTGTGTGTTCTCTTGGGGTGCCTTGTGCAGGCACCCAACTATTGTTTCCGTAATCTATTCCTTGGTGCCGTCTGTGGTGACACCGGCATGTATAGTTCCCTGACCTTGTGGCGTGTCTGGGGTCCAAGGTGGTTCTGCGTGTGGGCCCTCGACCTTGTGGAGGTCTGAGGTGGCCGTACTTGTGGTGAGACGTCCATCTCACATGGTTGCTCGGTGTCGCTCGTGGTGAGACCTGTCTATGCCTTCCTGACTTCGTGGAGGTCTGGGATGGCGGTGCTTCTATCGTGAGACTCTCGTCTCACGTGGTTGCTCTGGTGTTCTGAGAGCTTCTTGTCTCGGCGGGTGCGTGCTGAGGGTTGCTTCCGCATTGTGTCTCTCACTTTACTACTTTCTAGATTAGTTGCTTCCTCTTTCCTTTGGAGTTCCTGCTGCGCTAGCTGGTAAGGGATTGGTTATCCCTACTGGGCCTTGTTCGCGAGGCTCACCCCCTACTTTCTTCAGGTAGGGACTCGCTGTCGCAAGAGTTCGTTGTCGGACGGTTGAGGTGGCAGTTGGTTCCGCCGTGCGTTGCCAGCAGTGCGAGTTGTGAGCGTGAGAGCACTTGTTCTGTGTGAGTTGAGAGTTGACTTTTTGCAAGTCCTCGGGGTATGTCCTTTATGTATTGCACCTTTCTTTCTATACCTGTACTTTTATTTGGGACATGTTGTACATAATTTCCTTATTAATGTATGAACTTTTTTGTTACAGTTATTTGAATTCATTGCTTATCTCACTGGACTAAATTCTACCCCTTCGGGTCTTCGGATCTATGGGTGGCGGCGCGACATTCGGGTCCCTAGCAGGAGTCCGGGAGGTCGGGTCGTTACACGAGGTGTAGTTGTGTGTTGAATCGAGTATAAAGAGGATTTATTTATTTCCATTGTAGTAATGCTATTCTCACTCGTTGTGAGACTCAATAAAAGAAGGTCTATCGCAATCAATGAACACTACTAGAAAAATGACTTTTACCTACACGTTGGACAGTTGTAGGTATGGGAAGGATTTACCTACGCTAAAATAAATATATAAACTATTATATTTTTTAAGTGGTGGGTATACATAAATATATACCTATTGTAGATTTCAGTAGTAGGTATAAATACTTTCCCCCTTGTTTTAATCTTTACCCTCCCAATTTTCCCCCTTTCCCTCCCAAAGCCTTGCCTTGCTTTTCCCCTTTTTCCCTTTTGCACTCTCTACCTTTCTGCCTCCCGTGCCCTACCACGCCAACGCCTCTGCCATGGTGCCTCGTCGCCCTCGGTGTCGTTGTGCCTCGTCGCCCTCGGCACAGTCGGCCACCTTGTCGTCGCTACAGTGCTGCGTCCTCGCCCCCTTGCCCTTTAGCACTCACTATTCTTCTGCCTTTTTGCACGGCCATAGCAGGTACTCCTCCCCCTTCTCTCTATTTCTAGATCTTTCCCCTTTGATTAGAGCATAGAGCTCCCCCTTCTGTCACCAGCATCCCTTGCATCAACCCCTATTAGGAAGCAGATCTAGAATCTGAGGTCTCTGTGTGTGTGTGTGTGTCTTGAACTCTCATCTTTGCTGGAACTTTACGGTAATGGCGGTGCTGCGCGTGGTGCAGGAGGGGCCTACGAGTACGGGAACCTCTACAGCCAGGGCTACGGCGTGGAGACGGCGGCCCTGAGCACGGCGCTGTTCAACGATGGCCTGAGCTGCAGGGCCTGCTTCGAGATCAAGTGCACGGACGACCCCCGGTGGTGCCACAGCGGCAGCCCCTCCATCTTCATCACCGCCACCAACTTCTGCCACCCAACTACGCCCTCCCCTCCGACAATGGCTGCTGGTGCAACCCTCCACGCCCCCACTTAGACCTCTCCATGCCCATGTTCCTCAAGATCGCCGAGTACCACACACCAACATCGTCTCTGTCTTCTACCGCAGGTCCGTCGCCCCCTCCCTCCCTCTCTCTGCTCTTCCTCACGTCGTCTAGTGTGCATGGTTGGTTTATGTATGTTGGCTAGAATAGATGATTGCAAAAGAGGGATAGCGGCATTTGGGGGGGGGGGGGGGGGGGGGGGAGGGGAGAATGTAGATGGAGGTGGGGGCTGAGGGTGTCGCCTTCATCACCATCGTGAACCCTCCCATGAACTCCCTTTCCATCGTTGGTATACTATTAACCTCCTTTGCTCCTTGCCTCCCGCATCCATAAGTTCAAGGTTCACCTCCATACTAGATCAAGCTAAAAAGGGGAAAAGAAAATCAAGGTTCACCTGACCTCGTTAAAAATTGATATTGTGATAGTTAATTTGATGCAAGGGAAAAAATTTGAAAAAAAAAGAGAGAGACAACAAACCTTATAATTAATGGAAAATCATGGTTAATTTTTGTTCCTTTGTTTTATTCATCTTACAGATTTGCAATTCTATGCATCTTGAAGGGAGCAACAGATGTTCTCTTATACTCTTAATGTCAATTCAGCATTGTGTTATTCTGAGAATAAGCCTGATCAGCCCTCGGATGAGCAAGCTAATTCAGACATGTCTGCAGAAGTTGTTGATGAGGAGGTTGATGTGGATATAACACCACAGGAAGAGGTTTCTATCCCCAAAAAGAGGGCAGCAAAGATCCATGATTTTTTCCTTGGAATCCCTTTTGATAAGCTAGTTATCTGTTGTCATACTGAACACTTGGTATTTATAACATTTCCTTGAATCTGTTAGCTATGATAATGCATTGATGACAAAGGTGTATGATGGAGTGATCGCTCTAAATCTTTGTGGACACAACTTCTATCTTATAGTCTGCAATGCGTGTTGACCTTCTATTCTATGACTATCAACTGAACCCAGTGATCATCTATAATTTTCTTGGTGTTAAAGTTGTGTGCTTGAAGTATATATATATATACTACCTCAAAATCGCTCTTGCCTATATGTGTTTGCATGTTTTGTCTGTTTGTGGGCTCATCGGGGAGGATGAGATGTTGTCAGTACCAGTGAGCATATTGGGTTTCTGGAAAATTCAAGGTTATAGGACCACATATTCTGTTCTGTTCAAGGACTCATCCAATAATAATTTTTAAAAAGGACGTATGCAAATATGGTATCTTTAATCTTGTGCTCTGATAGCCCTTTATTCCTTCATTTCACACCATTGGCTTACTTGAAATAGTTAGTGTTTATCACTATCTAGAACCAAATGATGTTCTCTGTCTTATACTTCATTCATATTTTGTCACTTGTGCATAGTTTAGTTGATGGTTTCAATCTATAAAGTAAATTGCCAGTAAATGAGAAATATGCCTATTCAACATGCTTAGTTTCTGTTCATCTTTTATTAGGTGGATTTGTATTTTGCAGAGAAATTATTGGATATATTTTTTCTCGAAGTCTCGCAACTCTAAGCACTTTGCTATTTGGTGGTGCTTTACTCTCACTAAGCCGTATCAGCCTTAAGGTTTGGAAGCATGGGCTATCCAGTTTACCTTTCATCTTGGGCCAAGGAGGCAGACGAAGTTCTATTCCTTTTCTTCCTTTCCCTTTATTCTAATGGTGGATAACTCCAGTGTCTATTATCCTTTAATTTGGGGCATTGTGTTTTTTCTTCACTCTAGGAATAAATCATTAATTGTTCCACACTCCTCAAGCTTGGCTTGAGTTTATCGACCAAAAGTATGACCAATGGTTCTGTAATTTTCTTGAACTATCTACAACGTAATATGCATGTTTGTCACCCTTTGGTGTTAGATGATTCCTATGCTCACTGTAAGCACATGCAAGAGGGCCTTAAAGGTTTATATAAGGTGAACATTTGCAGTTGAAAAAAAACATTTGGCTTTGTATTTTGAAAATGCAAACTTCTCTAATAAGAAATGTAGTTTCTTGTTCTATATATATGAACTATTCACTTTTAAAATACATTTTTATCCTGCAAACTCAATGGATATGTGACTGCCAATGCTGTGGAAGCTTTCTATTATTTTGTCTAGCTTTTCCACTTTGCTTGCATTATCTCACTAGTTCATCTGAAGGGTTTTAATACCTTGACTTACAACTTTCTTATACTCCACTGTCTCCATTTTTGGCATTTCAAAAGGAACTGTGCTGCATGCGAGTTGCTTGAGAAATGTAGAAGATTAATTAAAAGAAAGCAATTTATACCCTATTTCCCAAGCGATAGTACATGGATTGTAATACATTTTGTATTGGTAAATGCAACTATAAATTTTCCAAGGTGATTTCTCTAGGAGACCAAGAGTGCTCTATTTTAAAGGATGCTCAAATGAGTGTAAATCCAAGGCAGGAAGCCAGATTTTTCAATATTCTTTGATTCATGTTAGGGTTGTTTCAATTTTGCATTCTATTTATTGGCATGAGTATCTTATACAACTTCCAGCATCATCTTTGACTCTACTTTGGTATATTTTGAGATAGCCTTGTACCTATATTCTACAATATGTGAATCCTATCCTATATTATGTATACAGAAATTATACACATCTATATCATATATTTCCTGCTATGTTCTTTTTAAAGTATTTTACCAAGTTATACAGATCTATGTCATGTACTTGCTTTCTACATTAAAGTTATTTCTATAGGTTTGAGATTATGTAAGTTTTTTGTTTATTTAAAATTTATACTACCTAAAACAACATTTACCATTTTATTAACTTCTTTTATTGTTTTCTTTCTATGTAGGTGTTGCTGGATGAGGCGAAACGACAACTATGTAATGGTTAACACTATATATTTTTGGTCATTTTGGAACTTTAACTAGTCTTCACTAGATTTTTTTATTATGGAGCACTCTTGGATGGCATGGATGGAAATTATATGTTTTTTTGGACAGATAATGAATGTTCCATAAACTTTTGATGGTATGAAAATACTTAGATGTATATATATAATTTTGGACAAATAGATATTGTGGATATATATTTGGCATTAATATGAAAAGTGTTGTGAATGACCACAATATGTTTTTGAATGAATGAATGTGGCCATGTTGATGAAATGTATGAATGAATGAGATAATGTGAATGTGAATGAGTGAATATGAACTTGGATGAGGTGTAAAGTAAATGTGTGATGTACCAATGAATTGTGTTTGTTCAATTGTGAAATGTGTGTGAATATGATGTATATGTTGATGGGGTAAGTAAATGTGTGGATGTAACCAGTGAATTGTGTTTGTTAAAATATGAAATGTGTGTGAATATGATGTGTATGAGGATGGGGTGTAAGTGAATGTGTGGATGTTGAATTGTAATTGTTAAAATGTGTGAATATGAATGTAAAGCTTCGATATGGGGAGGAGGGGCAGATGCCATTTTTAACTCAGGTACAAAAATCTATGACATTTAACTTTGTAGGTATAAATAACCTACGACATTTGACTCTATAGGTAAACACAACCTACAACATTAAATATTGTAGGTAAAGTTCATGTACTGTACCTACGACTGTGTCGTAGGTAATAGTATTACCAGTATGTACTTTACCTACAACATAAGACGTAGCAAATGTCGTAGATATAAATATTTACGTTCGATATTTTCGCATTACTGACGGTTATAGGTCGTAGGTACAACTGTGCTTTGTGGTAGTAGAAGATATGCGGCAAAAAGGTAAATAATGAGTGACAGATATAGAAATTTTATTTAATATAAGATTACTCTATATAATAATTCAGCCGGATCATTCTCATTAGAAAAAAATTCTAGGGAAATTAATTTAATGAAAAGTTTTAAACTATCTAATAAGATTTTAAAAATGATATACTCTAGCTAAATCCGCCTATATGTAAGTACTAGCATATAAATGATGTTTCTAAAAAAGAGTATGAACGTGTCATTATCCTCTCCAAATCATGCGAAGTTTCATTATATATGATTTAATTTAACGCTTCCCTATCATGTCCCAGAAGAGGGGAAATAACTCAATCCGGTTGTCTGAAATCAATGGCAGCTGGGATATGGCAAAACCCATGTGGTCCCTGTGGATATCCTAAAACCTGTTAATAAGATCCAAAAACCGGCACCAAATATACTTATTAGCAATTTGCATGCCTTGATATGTTATTGAAGTGCATTACCAACGTTGAAAGAAGAAAAAAGAGAAAAGCGGTTGTTGTGTTCTGCCATATGTGTATAGGGCTAGCCACATCTAGGTGAGCAACTAAGTGGAGTAGGAACAATTTTGTTCGCCTTGGCGATGGTTGGAACTTTTAGTGCAAATCTGTAAAAAAGAAATTTTTTCTTCAGGCAGTTGTTAAGCATCAGGATTTTATTTACCTATTTGTTTCATATTCTGGATGGTTCTCCTTTTCAGTATTCTGTGCCTCATGGTATGTCTAAGGCGGTCTTCAAGTGTGCTCACCAGACTGTTCTTTCTCACTCTAGATGGATTATTGGTGATGGAAGGGATGTTGATTTCCTGAAAGATACCTGGATCGGTCATGAACCGCTACAGGCTCAGTTGACGGGTCCTTACTCAGGTCCAAGTCTCACTGTTCGGGAGGTTATTAATAATCCACAACACCCGATTCATGCTCTCATTGGGTGCCCTTCCATCCTTGATAATATACAGTTAACAAATCACATGGACCGCTGCGTTTGGACTGGTTCTTCTACTGGTGAGTTTATTACTTCAACTGCTTACAGAAAGATTATTCTTGTTGGGGTGCCTAGGGAACCCATGCTTAGATTATGGAATCGATCCTTCTACCAGCGTGCTTCTCTCTTCTGCTAGAGGGTCTTGTTCCGAGCCGTTCCTGTGGATTCACGTGTTTCGGATCAAGGAATTGCTCTCGCCTCTCGTTGCTCGTGTTGTCATTCACCTCTTTCTGAGGATTTGAATCATTTGTTTATATCTAGTGAGTTGGCGACTAATCTTTGGAATTGGGCTGCTCCTATTCTAGATGTCACTTTATCTTCAACTGACAACATTTCGGATCGTTTGTGGCGTCTGTTGCGGTCTTGTAGCCCGTCCACCCCCCAAGGATTCATTTCTCTTCATGTCTCCATGTTGATTATTTGGGAGATCTGGCGTGCTCGGTGTCTTAAGCACTTTGAAGGAAAGTGGCGGTCCATCCAGTGCATTGTCCATAATATTCGGTTCATGGTCTCAACGTCCCTAGCTTCTGTCACTTTTAAGACCCAGATGCCTGCTAGCTGTGGTGTTCATTTTTCTTCCTTTGGCTTCTCCCCTTTGGTTAAAAAGCGTACTTTCCAGCTTGTTAGGTGGGTTCCTCCTGATTCAGGATTTCTACTAAATGTTGACGGCGCAAGTAAGGGGAATCCTGGGAGTTGTGGTGGTGGAGGATGTATAAGAGATAGATCAGGAAATCTACATTTGGCTTTTGCTCACAACTATGGATTCGGTGGCAGCCTGGTCGCTGAGGTGAGAGCCTTGTGCGATGGAATCAGATTAGCAACGGAATTTGGCTTCACACTTTCTGCCATCCAGTGTGATTCGGCCTCTCTGGTTACCTCACTGAGTTCTGGTAAATCTCCGTCCTGGGTCTGTTTGCACTGGTGGCGGGAAGTCCATCAGTTTTGCCTTTCGTCCACAGTCAAGGTGGTACATGTCTACAGAGAGACTAATCACGTTGCTGATGCTTTGGCCAACTTAGGGTGTAGTCTTCTCAGGAATGTTGTTTATTTCTCTTACTCGTTGTTGCCCCGAGAGTGTAAAGGTCCCTACTTTGGATCGGTCTGGGCTTCCTAGTCTAAGGCCAGTCTAACTGGGGTATGCCCCTTCGCTATTGTATTATCTGCCTTTCTATATATATTAGGCCCAGGTGGTTCGCACTGGTGGAGTGGGAACATTCTACTCCTATGGAGTAGGATGCACTCTCCTAGTTGCTGTCCCTGAGGACCTTCTTGTTAAAAAAAAAAAAAAAAAAAAAAAAAGAAAAGCTAGCTGTTGGATCTGGATTAAGGGTCCAGGTCGGGTCGACGATTCGGATTGAAGCTCGCCCATTGTAGAGTTGGTGATCTGTGCCCTTTTGCTTACAGTTGCGTTGAGATGGTCGATTTCCATATTTCCGACAAATGTCAAGTGTGCCAGATGCCCGGACAGCTGCGCCCGATGTCCGATCTCGATTGTAACACTGTTAAAACCTGAAAGATCCAATTTTAATTACGCGATGTCCAATGGGTAAAAAGACTAAGGTGCTGCTGATCTTTGTAAAATGAGCCAAAAAAAAAAAAAAACAGCGTGACCTTTTGTTTTTTGGACAAACCTAATTTATTCATTTTCCCTCCTTTCATTTTCTTGTTTTTCTGATCTAAGATCTATACTGCAGGTAAAGTGAGAGTTATGCATGATTAACTATTCTTTTGATGTTCGTGTGTACATAACTTTTTAGCCGATTGAATTGATGAGAGGGCTAAGTTTCAACTTAGTCTTTGGAGACCAACATAGAGAAATGCTTATTATACGAAATGTATTGCAGATTTGGATTGCATTTAAAGTAGTTTTATTAGATGAGAGATATTTATCTTAATACATGTCCCTTCTTGCATATAAATAGTAAGAAAATGTGACTGACAGAAGATCGTTGGGTTAAAGAGAAACACTATGTACTCGATTGGGGTGCCTACGTGTGCTATTGTTCGTTGACACAAATAGATGTGAGTCTCACTGTCATGGCCCACCTTGGTCATGAACGTTTCCTGCAGCTGGTTACAAAATATTTCTCTAAGTTAAATCATCTTTATGTGGAACAATCAAACGTGAAAATAATAAATGATGGGGGAGCTGGGATGCAAATCTCATCCCTTCACGGATCATGACCACAATATTTTATGTCGACATTGGTCCTAAATTTCAAGTTTAGTAACTGTGATAACTTACATTCGAATGAGAATTATAACAACTTGAGTTCTTGAGGTTAGTTTGCCTCACTTGGTGCTGGTTTTGGGATCACAACGGATCGAGGAGTCACGTTTTGAACGCGAGGAGATTCGTGTCGTCTTTTGGTTGAAAAGGCGACGGTCCCTGTGTCGCATTCTCATTTGTTTGTGGCTTGTGTGCCATATGTCTGACTGCATGTATGAGAATAGGATATGTCCTAGGATCGCATGCATGGTGACATATGTTCTAGTGGCTGATGGCCTATCAAAAAGTCCTATCGGACTCTTGAGAAGGCGACAAGGTGGCTACTGTGTTCTGTTAAGAATGCAACACCTGGCATGTTGCGTTCTCAGATCTGAAAGCTTAAAGCTGGCCGATGCCTTTCATCTTTCTCATTTCTCCATTCTTCCTCCCCTCTATAGTGGGAAAACTCCCCCTTCTCTTTTCCAGTGTGATGGGTGTGATCCTAAGAGAAATGCTGATCATGGCGGCGTTGGAGCAAGGAGAAGGCGGCCATGCTCACATGAAGACCCCAAAGGGTTGACTCTTCGTTTGAACGTGAGGATTTCCTCCTCTCTTTCTTTTTTTGAGGTGATGGAGTTGATTTTAGGTTGTCCTTCCCGTGCTTGTGTGGTTCCTTGGACGCTTGCCGATGGTGCTCCCTCTTTGTGTAGAATGGTTTCTTGTGCTTTGTGCCCGAGGAGGGGTGTTCATGTGCGGGTTGAGGTGTTCCCTATGGTCCTTGTCTTATTTCCGTTGATTTGTGTCTTGATTCTAGTGTGGGGACCCTAGGGGTGGCTCCACCCCGAGGTTTGGTCTTCGGGTTGGTAATGTTACAAGATCATTGTTGGATTACCAGTACGATTGCGACGGGTCGAACCATCACTACCTAGTAGGGATAGGGTGCATGTAGCTACCCATTACCGGTGTCGTTTTCCTTTGTTTGGCTCCTAGGCTCGGGTGGGCCGTGTTGGTTCTGGTTAGTCTCGTTTACTCGCTCAGCCCTGAGCTGGCTCTTGCGGTGGTTTCTTTGATTTTGGCTTGAGGTATGGGTATGAGCCTTGGGGGCTGTTATGCCAAAAGACTCCATCTTCAGATGAGGAAAGTGACGAGTCGATACATCACGTTCATCATTTGAAGGCAACACCCTTGTCGTCGCCTTCAATTTCTTGGTGGCGACAACCTTTGTGTCACATTTAGGTTGCGAATGGGTGTCCGTTGCATTCTTCTCTCTGAAGGTGACACACCTGTAGACATGACCTGATTGTGACGGGTCGGTGTGTCGTGTTCTGCTACATGAGTTGCAAACACTTCTTTCTGACCTACTTGTTGTACTTTGTAGATGTTGATGATCAGAAAAATACTAAGTGTTATTCATGTTGACAACAACGCAAAGCACCATTTATTATTCTTGTTAATGATCCATGTAATTGATTTATTTATATTTAATTTGAGGGTCTAATTAATGTGTTCATTGTGCAGCAAAATAGGCCAAAAGTCGTCATTTGAAATGAACTTTACAAAGGCAAAGACTTGGACAAAACAAAGGAAAAGACAGACTAAAATAAAGCTTGTGTTGACACATCTAGTCCCAAATCTCAACATATACTATCCTAAGTCATCATCTAGAGGCCAAGTAAAAATCAAACGTAACGGCCCCGTTGTCCGGACCCCTGACTCCATTCGAGAACCCGACCACCAGTGCCACTGCCTATGGTTCAGGAGACCAAGAAGGGCTAACAGACCAGTCTAACAAGATATGTAAGGGAAATAAATGATGACAACAAACACTAAAAATATACTAACAAGTAAAGAAAAATGCCCACCATAAAGTACGAGTCTAATATACTCCAAGTAACAAGGTACAAGTGCCGAAAAGAGGAAACAACAAATCCCTTAAAGGCATAGCCAGAGCGTGAAGAGACAAGTAGCATTAAGGGAACACTACTCAAGGGAGATGCCATCTACTATGGCCCAGTTTCCTCTGCCTGCCGCAGAAGGAGTTGCTGTAAAGTTTCACCTAGAGAATGAACTTCATGAAGAAGCCCAGTGGGGACTACTAATCTCCCACTAGTTCTAACAATTAGAATAGATATATGTTTTAAAGGAAAGTAAGTATGATAATCTATTCTACTGACAAAGTAAGTGCAGAAGCGGAAGTAAACTACACGGCCATCGATCTAAACACATCGGGACCGAAAACATTGTAACCACGACACTGGGATGAACCCCAAGGCTGAAAATATAGACAAAGGGAAACTGTTTGGATAGAGACACTAGCCATGGAGAACGGCTACCACTGGTCAACTGGTCAGGAGCGCCATGCGCCTTACCCTCGACCACCAGTCTGGGTCTGCCTCCTCCCATTGGAGTGAGGCCGCAGAACTAAGCATAACCACACAACTGCTGCAATCTGGCTGGACTATAGTTTTATGCCTGGCCCCTCCAATTGGTACCAGAACCACATAGAGTGAGGTAGTGATCTGTGCCGGACGAATGACCAAACCACCTCGGCATCTCAAACCAACCCAGAGAGCTCTGCAAATGACTCAACGTCACTGTCCACCACAATTTTCCCCTCAGCTACCAGAGTTAGTGACTCGAGCACGCTCACCACCTGGACAACTCCCTCAATCGGCATGCAGGGACAACCTCTAACTGGAGAAGCCCTCTAGTGCCAAGCACCAGGTGAATGACTAGTGCAGGACCATACTAGGAATAGTACAAGTGCTATGAAACTCAGAGACACAGTGGAACAGACTCCGAATAGGGCATAGGTCACTCTCTGTCTAAAAAGGTGAGATAGTCACAGTCGCTTTCTCAGGGAAGGCAATGCAGTGGTAGTCGCAACCAGAATGTGACACCCTACCTGACACGAACTGGGTCAGAAGGCGACACACCCCCTATCGCAACCAGAATGCGACACGGAGGGTGTCGCAACTACAAGCCAAAAGGTGATGGGGGAAGCGTCATATTCTGGGACGCAACAGGGACCTTGTCGCAACCATAGATAGTGTCACACCCCGATATTTAGCAACGGAATAAATACCCAGATGTGTGAATGATACAAATAGACCTATCATAGTTGAGTAGGTAGAGTCATAGTTTAAACATAACAACACATTTGAGACCATAATATTGTCCACAAAATACTCTTTATTTCATTTCAAACCACTAGTACTGATGACCAAACTGTCCCCATAATAAATAATTCATTTATTTATATATTAATTTGATGATTAACAAAATAGTACTAATGGATTACTTGAGCCTTGAGAACAGGAAATAAAGGAAAAATGAAGTTCAAGACAATCAGGAAAGTCTCATCTCACATTCTGTCCAAGTCTTTGTATAGACTTCTTTTATAAGCAAAACGATTTCCTCTCTGGACGGAAAATCAAAACAAATCGATATCGCAACGATTCTTAAGACATCGCAACGATTTCTTTAGACCTCGTACGATTTTCTTCAGAACCCGTAACGACTTGACTGTCGTAACGATTCTTTAGACCTCGTAACGATTTCTTTAGGAACTCGCAACGAATCTAGCTAACGGATTTCTTTAGACCTCGTAACGATTTCTTTAGAACTCGACGACTTCTCTAGCCGTAATGATTTCTTTAGACCTCGTAACGATTTCTTCAGAACCCGTAACGACTTGACTGTCGTAACGATTTCTTTAGACCTCGTAACGATTTCTTTAGAACTCGCAACGACTCTCTAGCCGTAACGATTTCTTTAGACCTCGTAACGATTTCTTTAGAACTCGCAACGACTCTCTAGCCGTAATGATTTCTTTAGACCTCGTAACGATTCTTCAGAACCCGTAACGACTTGACTGTCGTAATGATTTCTTTAGACATCGTAACGATTTCTTTAGAACTCGCAACGACTCTCTAGCCGTAACGATTTCTTTAGACCTCGTAACGATTTCTTTAGAACTCGCAACGACTCTCTAGCCGTAACGATTTCTTTAGACCTCGTAACGATTTCTTTAGAACTCGCAACGACTTTCTAAGGCATAACAATTCTTTAGTTCTCATAACGATTTCTCTTGATTCTCATAACGATTTGCTTTGTGCACGATTTGTTAAGACTTCTCGTAACGATTTCTTTGATTCTCATAACGATTTGCTTTGTGCAATGACTTGTGAAGACTTCTCGTAACGATTTCTTTGAAACTCATAACGACTTGATTGCTGTAACGATTTCTTTACAGTTCATAACGACTGATGTTCATAACGATTTTTATAGTTCATAACGACTTGATAGTCATAACAATTTCTTTACAGTTCATAACGACTTGATGTTCATAACGATTTTTACAGTTCATAACGACTTGATGTTCATAACGATTCTTTACAGTTCATAACGACTTGATAGTCATAACGATTTCTTTACAGTTCATAACGACTTGATAAGTGTTCATAACGACTTGCTATAACTCATAACGATTTCATCATTAAAATGTGATAATGCTCTGTCATAACGATTTGTCTATTATCGCATAACGATTTCATAAGTCATGAAGGCATCGGATTATTTATATCGAATTTCTTGCTGTATCAGTATAATGCTTTTGAATAGCGTTGAAAAGTCAAAGTCATATCTCGTCTGTTGACTGCTACGCATTAAATGCTCTATGATCGTATCTCTATGCATGCAGATGATATCTTCCATTTTTATGCTACTCTGTCTACGTACTTTTTAGACAGAAAGGAGCTTTGCTATATATTGCAATATCTGTTCCATCTGCAACTAACAATCGACGGCAGTCCTAGCTGTCCACTATTTATTGTTGATATGCTTGCAGATATCTGACAAGACTCATCTGTACAACGTTAGATACAAGATACAAGATTCTAAAACATTTCTCTGGCGTGTACTAAAGGATAAAAGACTGAAGATCAGAAGCTTCCTTGGTGACTAGTCTAACGTACACTAGGATAAGAGACAACCTTCTTCAACGTTCAAATTTGAATCTGAAGTTTAAATAAGACTCAAGACGGAGAAGACAAATAACAACAACGCTTGCAATTTAAAAAGAAAGAACACCATCTCTTCGAGTCTTCAGAAGATTGAAACAAGGCGAAGCTTCCACTCCAACCTTGTTCTTAGCTCTTAGCTCTCAGTGATCAAGGAGATTTTATTTGTGAGAGCTTGTGTAGTCCTTGGAGAGAAAACCTTGTTAAATCTCTTTCTCTCTCGGGCCTTGGTAGCTTCAGCTTGTAGCTGGTCAAGCTAGAGTCTGAAGCCTGTTCCTACACTTTCTCTTCTTTAGTTGTGTTCCCTTCTGGACGAAGGAAACCTGGTGGCATCCAGGGTGGTTGTTTTCCCTTCAGTTGAAGGAAGACCAGTTGAGGCTAGGTGTAAGGATCCTTAAGGGGGATTGTACCCTTGGTAGTGAAATCATGAGGCATTGCTCAGGGACTGGACGTAGGTCTCCTGTGGAGAGGAGTTCCGAACCAGGATAAAAATCCGTTGGTCTTGTGGATGTGCTTTGTGTGATTGTTGTCTTATTTGCTCTAACTCTAACCTCGTTATTAGTTGTGTAATCTTTTCAGTAAACAGGTTTTAATCAGAGATCAAATTTTAACAAACCCATTCACCCCCCCTCTGGCTAGCTAGCTGGGCAACAAGTGGTATCAGAGCCCGTCTCTTCGACAAAGAAGAAGATCCAACGATCTGAAGAGCAAAGATCTATGGCAGCCCAAAGCAACTTCGAAGGTCAGTCAGTCAACAGGCCTCCCTTGTTCGATGGAGAAGACTACACCTACTGGAAGACTAGAATGGAATATTTTCTACAAGGCCATGATTATACAATTTGGTCCATTGTAGAAGAAGGTGATCTTTTGGTCACAAACGCTAAGGCTCAGTGGACAGATGATGATAGGAAAAGAATATCCTTAAACTGCAAAGCCAAGAGCATATTATGCTGTGCCCTAAGCAAGAAAGAATCAATAGAGTTTCAGCCTGCAAATCCGCAATGGAGATGTGGGAAAAGCTCAGAATTACCTATGAAGGGACAGACAAAGTAAAGGAGACAAGATAGATATTCTGGTAGCTCAATATGAAAGATTCCAGATGCAGTCAGGTGAATCAATAACTCAATGTTCAGCAGATTCACAGACATTACAAATGGATTAGCTGGATTGGGAAAAGTTTATAATGTACCAGACATGGTTAGAAAAGTCCTCAGATCTCTACCATCTTCATGGACTCCAAAGTAACACCATTGAAGAAGCCAATGATTTAAAATTAATGTCATTGGAAAAGCTAATAGGATCTCTCATGGCTCACGAGATAAACATGGAGAGATTAGGAGAATCCTCCAGCAGAAGGAAACAATCAAATGCTCTCAAAGCAAGTGAGTCAATCAGAAGAATCTTTGGATAATAGTGAAAGTAGTAAAGACAGTGATGATGAAGAAGCCATGCTGTCTCGAAGACTTCAAAGGATTCTAGCAAGAAGAAGAAGTATCAGTCCGGAAGAAGATTTTTCAAGAAAAACAAAGACTTCAGAAAACCAGAAGCAAAGGATCAGAAGAAAGGAGAAGTGATCTGTTATGAATGCAAGAAGCCTGGACACATCAAGGCAGACTGCCAACGCTTAAGAAAAATGATCACAAAAAAGGGACAACTTCAGAAGATTCAAGAAGTACAAAAAGAAGCAATGGCAGCTGCTTGGGAGAACAGCAGTGACTCAGACAGTGAGTCAAGCTCGAGCAGTGAAGGTGAAGAAGTCAACTTGGCTTTCATGGCCAACACCGAAGACAAGGTAACTTCTGACTCTTCCTTTGACTCATGCAATGATTCAGATTCTGATAATTTAGAAAGTGCTTTAATGAACTTTATGAAAAATATAAAGAGGTATCTAAATTACTTAAAATTAGTAAGAAGAATTAATCTGTTTAGAAAATACAAACTCAGATCTAAAAACCGAAAATGAAGAACTTGAAAAACAATAACTGAACATAAAAGAAGAAATGAATTATTATGTGAAGATTTAAAAGAGAAAAATAAGAAATAAATCATTTAGAAAAACAAGAAGACTTAAGTGGACTTAAAATAGAAATAGAAAGATTAAAAAGAAAATGAACATTTAACAAGCACCATAAACAAGTTCACAAATAACAAACCTCTTCTAATGATGAGTGGAGCTAAAAGATCAACCAAGAAGAAACATGGTTTTGGTTATACTCCCTCGGAAAATGAAGAAACAAAAGTCTTTCCCAACACTTATCCAACTCCAAAATTTATATCCGAAAAGAATAAAGAACATAAAAAATTTAAATATAATCCAGTTGAAAGAATAACTAGAATAACCTACTGTACTCATTGTAACAAACTAGGACATAACAAGCAACATGTCCCACTAAGAACAAAAAGTGGATAATAAAAGGAAAAATCAATGGTACTAACCTCTCAGGACTCAAAAGAACTTGGGTACCTAAACTTAGTGTTTAATTTTCAGGGAAAATCAAAAGCATCCAAATGGTATTTGGATAGTGGATGCTCAAGGCACATGTCAGGGAACCAGAAACTTTTTGTTAATCTCCAAGATGAAGAAGGAACAGTCACATATGGAGATAATGGAAAAGGCACAGTAATAGGAAGTGGATCCGTAAACATCAAAGGAAGATCAGTAATTGAAGATGTGATGCTGGTCAAAGGGTTAAAGCATAATCTCATCAACATCACCAGTTGTGTGACAAAGGCCATCAGATTCAGTTCCAAGAATCAAAGTGCAGTATATTAAAGGATGGAGCAGTCATTTTTGAAGCTTATAGAGAAAGAAATCTGTATGTACTCTATCTAGAAGAACTCAAGGATCAAGATGTGTGTTTGGCAGCTAGTAAAGATCAATCAACAGAGTTGTGGCACAGAAGATTGGGTCACTGCAGCTTGGACGGTTTGAATAAGCTCAGAAAGAGAAAGCTAGTGGAAGGACTGCCAAGGTCAATTCTAGATTGGACAGCATTTGCAAACCTTGTGCAAGAGGAAAGCACACCAAGAGCCCTTTCAAATCAAAGACTGTAGTAACCACCTCAAAGCCCTTAGAACTACTTCATATGGATCTATTTGGGCCAATGAGGACTAACTAGTCTGGGAGGAAAGAATTTTGGATTTGTAATAGTTGATGATTATTCAAGATTCACTTGGGTATCCTTTCTAGAGCACAAAGATGACACATTTGACAATTTTGTCAGCTTCAGCAAGAAAGTTCAAAAGATCAGAAGTTCACAATTGTCTCTATCCGATCAGATCATGGTGGTGAGTTTCAGAATGAAAAGTTTGCAAAGTTCTGTGATGATCAAGGAATCGAGCACAACTTCTCAGCCCCAAGGACACCTCAACAGAATGGAATTGCTGATAGGAAAACAGAACTCTTTAGACATGGCAAGAACCATGTTATCAGAATATGATTTGCCAGATACTTTCTGGGCCGAAGCCATCAACACTGCATGTTATCATAAATAGAGTGATGATCAGGCCGATTCTGAAGAAGACTGCTTATGAACTCTACAAAGGAAAGAAGCCAAAGATCAGTCATTTCAGAATATTTGGATGTCCTTGCTTCATCCACAACAATGGAAAAAGGGACATTGGTAAGTTGGATGCCAAATCAGATGAAGGCATCTTTATGGGGTACACTTCTAAACCCAAAGGTTAGAGTTTTCAATAAACGTTCCTTATTAATTGAACAATCTGTACATTATTTTTGATGAATCTAACCTTCCTTGAAAAAGGAAGAAATTAGTGACATTGATGATGCAGATGACTTGTCTGAAAATTAAAGAATACCTCAATTAAGGACAAGGAAGATCCTCCTCTGGAAGAACTGCAGCAAACTGAAATTCAACATGAAAATCTTCCAAAAGAATGGAGACATCAGAAAGATCACCCTCCTGAAAACATTATTGGTGATCCATCTGTAGGGGTAAGAACAAGAGGTAATGTAATTCCTTGTGATTATTTAGCCTTTGTTTCTCAAATAGAGCCTAAGACAGTCATGAAGCTTTATCTGATGAATCTTGGATATTAGCCATGCAAGATGAACTAAATCAGTTCAAGAGACCCAAGTATGGTCACTTGTTCCTAGACCATCCAATCATTCAGTTATTGGCACCAAGTGGGTGTTCAGAAATAAACTGGATGAGTCTGGAATAATCTTAAGGAACAAGGCCAGACTGGTAGCTCAAGGCTACTCCCAAGAGGAAGGCATAGATTTCGATGAAACCTATGCACCTGTAGCTAGACTTGAGGCTATTAGGATTTTACTTGCTTATGCATCTGCATTTGATTTAAACTATTTCAAATGGATGTCAAATCAGCCTTTTTAAATGGTTTTATCAAGGAGGAAGTTTATGTTGAACAACCTCCAGGTTTTGATGATCCCGAATTTCCAAATCATGTATTTAAACTACATAAGGCTTTATATGGTTTAAAGCAAGCACCTAGAGCCTGGTATGAAAGGCTCAGTACTTTCTTATTAGATCATGGTTTCACTAGAGGTAAAGTAGATAGTACATTATTTATAAAATCTAAGGTTAACATATACTTCTTGTGCAAATATATGTAATGATATTATTTTTGGATCTACTGATGAATCTCTTTGCAAGTACTTTTGAAAAGCTTATGCAGGGAGAATTCGAAATGAGCTTGATGGGGGAGCTAAGCTACTTCCTTGGATTGCAAATTAAGCAAGGGAAGGATGGCACTCATATTATCAAGCCAAGTACACCAAGAGCTGTTAAAGAAATTTGGATTTGAAGGTGCAAAGCCATTATCAACTCCAATGAGCACTTCAACCAGAATGGACAGTGATCAAAAAGGTAAAAGGGTAGATCAAAAGAATTATCGAGGTATGATAGGATCATTACTTTACTTAACTGCAAGTAGACCAGACATTTTGTTTAGTGTATGCATGTGTGCTAGATATCAGGCAGACCCTAGATAGTCTCATTTATTTCAGTAAAAGAATATTTAGATATCTGGCTAGAACTCATGATTAGGTCTCTGGTATCCTAGATCTTGTAAAATAGAATTAGTAGGATATTCAGATGCTAATTATGCTGGATGCAAAGTAGATAGAAAAAGCACCAGTGGGTGTTGTCAGTTTCTTGCAGGATGTTTAATATCATGGTCATCCAAGAAACAAATTCAGTAGCCTTATCAACAGCTGAGGCAGAATATGTTGCTGCTGGAAGTTGTTGTACACAACTTCTTTGGATAAAGCAACAACTGAGGATTTCGGCATTCATATCAAGCAAATTCCGCTATTGTGTGATAACACAAGTGCCATCAATCTCACCAAGAATCCAGTACAACACTCAAGGACTAAACACATTGAGGTAAGATATCATTTCATTCGAGACCTGTAGCTAGTGGTAATTTAGAAATTTCTTTTATAGATACAATGGTCAATTGGCAGATATCTTTACAAAAGCCCTACCTGAAGAGAGATTTACATCTCTTAGAAGGAAATTAGGGATGTGCAATTTGTGAAAAGATCTCTGTAATTTTATTGGCATATAAATTTTTCAGAATAAATGAAAATTTTCCCTCTTTAAAGATAAGCAAAACTCAGTTATCTACATTTCTTTGACCACTATTGTGTTGAAAGCGGTTTGACTCGTCAAACCTTTTTGTCGCCTTCTGCTATTACCGCTTTTTGGCGCTTCGCCTTTCAAGAAATTATTTTAAAATCAGTCAAATCATTCCGGGAACGACTCGTCTTCTATCTTTACCCTTTTAATCATCCTGGTCACCCAAAGCCGATGCCCTAACGATTTTGGGATCGACTCTCTGCAACTTTCGAAGCTTTCTCCTCTTCCCGCGAAGAATCCCTTTGAGAGCTTCCATCCTTTCCATCATCTTCCTCCTCCAGAAATCTTTCTCCTCTACCCATGGCCGCTCGATGATCTCCGGAAGTGTTGGGGCTACAGTGCTGAGTTTCTGTCCCCAAAGGAGCAAGAAAGGTTTACCTTTGTGAAGACGAAGATCTGTGGAAATAAGGCTGTGGATGTTCAGAATCTTGAGAAAGTGGAATGAGCAGTGTAGTTGAAGCTTTGAGACGGATGCAATGGTTGGATGTGGTTACTTTCACCGAGGTAAGCTATCCGGACTTGGTGAAAGCTTTCTCATCTGTTTGAATCAGAAGCAGATGGGTCCCTTGTCCCTCTGTCAAGGGTATCCAAATCAGAATAGACCGTGAGTTACTAAGTACCTGTTTGGAGTGAAAACATCAAGCTTTAGTGGTGTGGACTCAGTAAATGATGAAGCTAAGGGTCTTGGCATTATTGGTCCAGGGTTTAAGCTGAAGATGGAAAATTGGATATAAATCAGATGTCAGCTTTCAATCGGTTGCTCCACTTTATTGTCTGCCAAATCATAGTTCCTCGGAGTGCTACCTTTTCTTCATGCACTAGGCAGACTCAGACTTGATGTTCTGGGTAATCCAGAACAAGGAGATAAATCTGGCCGCAGTAATATTGAGAGAATGAAATTTGCCAGTGCTCAGATCTAGGAAACCAAGAGCAAGTTAAATGTTTCCTTACCCTATGCTCATCTACTCACCAAAATTTTCAAGCATTTCGGAGTAGACTTATCTGGAGCAGTAGTAGAGAAGATGGGCCAGTCTATAAGGTCCAGAAACCTGAAGAAGAGTGGTTTTTCAGTGCAAGATGGAGTTTGGTCAAAGACTTCTGTGGCTGAAGGAGAAGTGATTATTGGAGATTTCCAGAAGTTCAAGAGCAAGCGTAGCAGTACGCAGAAGAAGCAGCAGCAGCAGAGCAAGCAGCAGCACAGAGCAAGCAGCAGCAGTTATTCAAGCAGCAGCGTAAGTTGTGCAAGCCAGGCAGAAGTTTCAGAATCACCTGTTGAGGAGATTATCTCTCATTCTCCAGAAGTTCAGATGGAGGAAGGTGCAGCTGGTGTGGCAGACTCCTTGCCCACCACCTTAGTCGCCTATTTTAAGAGAGGTATTGGATTCTATTCCCTCCACCTCAGCTACTTCTAAAGAAGGTGGCCGTTTGAAGAAGAAGTTATGGCACCAGGCCATACAGAAATTCAGTCTGAACCAATTGCTAATGTTGAGATACAAGAAGGTACTCAACAAGATGTGGTCATGAGAGAAGCTCCTAGCCAAGGGAGCAAAGTATCCTGAACCTGAAGTGCCTGAATCCGTGGCAGAAGGCCACTTGAGAAAGTTGTTTTGGAAGAGCTCCTGCTCAGGGGGAGCAAGAAAGTGTTGAACTCCCACTCCTATTCAGGGGGAGCAAGTGGCATTGAGGACCATGATTGACTTGTTCCTGATTCAGGCGCACTATCTCAGGAAATTCCACCTCCCGCCAGTCCTGTCATGAAGGCCCAAATGCTAGCATGTTCATCTTAAGGAGCTATCTCTCAGCAGAGCAAGCGAACGAGAGTTGCTCTCAAAGGTCAAGAAAGGTCACAGAAAAGTAAATCTGAAGCCTACTATGGCATTGCTGAAAGCTCAGGGAGAAGTCTTGTCATCAGTTCAGACAAGTGTTCAGGGCATTATTGCCAATCAAGCTTCAACCTCCTCTGACCTATCCTCAATCGAAATGCAATGAGGTGGTTCAATAAAGAGATGTCTGATATGAAGCAAATGCTAGCAGTTCTTTCAAAGTCTAGTGGTGTCCCTTCTGCACCCACTCAGAGCAGTCCAGCTGAGTTCCTAGCCACCAGGGCCTCCAGCAGAAGTCTCTAGGCCAACAGGGCCACCAGTTCAAGCATCAGGGCCACCAGGCCATCAGGGCAAGCTTCAGGGTCATCAGGACCCTCTTCAGTTGTCAGAGAAGCAAAGGGAAAGAGCCCATGATCAGCTACTTCGGCCCCTGACACTTCAAATCTTGCAACTCCAATTTTGTCCTCACCTACCTCTCCTCTCACAGCCCCTCCTGCTCCACCAACTATAAACACCCAGTACCTCGCACCCAACCATCATCCTCTATCATTTCATCTCAACCTACCTTCTCTCCCACTCCTTCTCATACCTCAGGCCCATCATCCTTCTCACCCTTCATCACCTCAAACTCAAACCACTCCAATTCAACACACTTCATCCTTCAATCCCAAACACCTCTTCTATCCTCCTACTCCTCCTTCTTCTGTCTATGTCTTTCCGGAAAAACCCTCTACTTCTTGGTGTTTTTGACACCAATATTCCGATGATTTTGAGAGAAACACCCTTATTTCAATTCTCTCCACCTCCACTCACATTCACAGGACTGATCCTCCCAGTCTGCAAGAAAAAGAGGAAAACTTCCTCATCTGTTCGCACCCTCTCTATACCCTTATTTCCTCCTCTTTGGTACTCTCTTACCCTCGAGCCTCAAAGAAGACCAATCTATAAAGAATACCTTCAGAAGTGCATTCTCTCCACCATATATGGCATTCCCTTCCTTAACCTATCCGAACACCTAAACATTACTCTTCCTCTTACCCAGTTGACCACATCCAGAATCCAAAATCCTTGAGGGCACTGAGTTCAAGACTGAAGAGCAGTGGGCAATGTCAAGGGCAATAAGGCGCAGTATGCAAGGTTTTTAACTGCCAGGGCAGAATCTCTCACCCACAGACCTCATCCACTCACTCTTTCTGAGTGGTTTGTCATTCAGCATAAAAACACTTGGGGATCCTTCATTCTGAAAGAGATTCGGATTGCCAAGAACTTCCAGCTTTACAGTGATTTCTGCTACTTGAACAAGCTGCCTGAAGTTCAGTTTAGCCAGTTCAATTCCACCATTGTCTCGCTAAGAACAGAGCACCCTGTGAACCTTCCACTCAAGATGAATTTGCATCCTTCAAGGTGGATACTCCAATTCTTCTGCCCAGTTGCATTCCTAGTATTTGATTCAGATGCAGGTTCTCATGCACTGGATATGTTTGCAAGGCAGATGGGCCGGATGTCAGGCAAGCAGGCAGATTACCCTCCTTCTTGCGGTTCATCTTCAGAGAATACCACTCTGGCCGCATTTCTGCTCAAACTTTGGCTCCACTCATGTCTGAGTGTGAGAGGCTTTCTCCCTCAGAATGGAAAAGCTATACATTGCCCCCGTCTTCACTTGGAATCAATTAATAGTGATCTAGCCCATCAGTGCACGCCACTTCTTTCAGTAGAAGTTTTCTTGGATCTCAACTCCATAACTCCAATCCAGGAGATCTATGTTCAGTGGGCAGCTAGATACAATGCCTTTTATGCTCTGAAGCAGGACCTCCTTGATAAGCAGATCTTCTATCCCATCTCTCTGGATAGATTTCTCCATAGAGCTAGTTTTGGGAAAAGCACCTTTTTACCGATTCATCCTTGACCAAGCTCAGTATGGGACATTCCTGGAGCAGCAGCGCCAACTCTACATTCAGCGGACCATTCCATCCATGGGTCCTACCTTTTCAGTTGCTCTTGGCGTTTTTCATCAAATTTTCGAAGACATCGAGCTCAAGGCATGGGCTGTCATCTCACAGCATGCCTCCTTATTGTCTCCTATGTACTATCTTTCTCGCACTTAATACAATGATCTCTCTTCTTTGTCTCACAGCCTATCTTTTTGCTTAATGACAAAATGGGGGAGAAAACTAAAGTCATTCTGAAAAACATGTTTATTTTTGTATGATGTTTAGTATATTTTGTCATCATCAAAAGGGGGAGATTGATGACCAAACTGTCCCCATAATAAATAATTCATTTACTTATATATTAATTTTGATGATTAACAAAATAGTACTAATGGATTACTTGAGCCTTGAGAACAGGAAATAAAGAAAAATGAAAGTTCAAGACAATCAGGTAAGTCTCATCTCACATTCTGTCCAAGTCTTTGTATCGACTTCTTTGATAAGCAGAACGATTTCCTCTCTGACCAGAAAATTCAAAACAAATCGATATCGCAAAGATTCTTTAAGACATCGCAACGATTTCTTTAGACCTCGTAACGATTTCTTCAGAACCCGTAACGACTTGACTGTCGTAACGATTTCTTTAGACCTCGTAACGATTTCTTTAGAACTCGCAACGACTCTCTAGCCGTAACGATTTCTTTAGACCTCGGAACGATTTCTTTAGAACTCGCAACGACCTCTAGCCGTAACGATTTCTTTAGACCTCGTAACGATTTCTTCAGAACCCGTAACGACTTGACTGTCGTAATGATTCTTTAGACCTCGTAACGATTTCTTTAGAACTCGCAACGACTCTCTAGCCGTAACAATTTCTTTAGACCTCGTAACGATTTCTTTAGAACTCGCAACGACTCTCTAGTCGTAACGATTTCTTTAGACTCATAACGATTTCTTAGAACTCGCAACGACTTTCTAAGCATAACGATTTCTTTAGTTCTCGTAACGATTTCTTTAATTCTCATAACGATTGCTTTGTGCAACGATTTGTTAAGACTTCTCGTAACGATTTCTTTGATTCTCATAACGATTTGCTTTGTGCAACGACTTGTTAAGACTTCTCCTAACGATTTCTTTGAACTCATAACGACTTGATTGCTGTAACGATTTCTTTACAGTTCATAACGACTTGATGTTCATAACGATTTCTTTACAGTCCATAACGACTTGATAGTCATAACGATTTCTTATAGTTCATAATGACTTGATGTCATAACGATTTCTTTACAGTTCATAACGACATGATGTTCATAACGATTCTTTATAGTTCATAACGACTTGATAGTCATAACGATTTCTTTACAGTTCATAACGACTTGATAAGTGTTCATAACTTCTATAACTCATAACGATTTCATCATTATTGTGATAATGCTCTGTCATAACGATTTGTCTGTTATCGCATAACGATTTCATAAGTCATGAAGGCATCGGGATTATTTATATCGAATTTCTTGCTGTATCAGTATAATGCTTTGAATAGCGTTGAAAAGTCAAAGTCATATCTCGTCTGTTGACTGCTACGCATTAAATGCTCTCTGATCGTATCTCCCATGCATGCAGACGATATCTTCCATTTTATGCTACTCTGTCTACGTACTTTTTAGACAGAAAGGAGCTTTGCTATATATTGCAATATCTGTTCCATATGCAACTAACAATCGACGGCAGTCCTAGCTGTCAACTATTTATTGTTGATATGCTTGCAGATATCTGACAAGACTCATCTGTACAAGTTAGATACAAGATACAAGATTCTAAAACATTTCTCTGGCGTATACTAAAGGATAAAAGATGAAGATCAGAAGCTTCCTTGGTGACCAGTCTAACGTACACCAGGATAAGAGACAACGGATTCTTCAACGTTCAAATTTGAATCTGAAGTTTAAATAAGACTCAAGACGGAGAAGACAAGATAACAACAACGCTTGCAATTCGAAAAGAAAGAACACCATCTCTTCGAGTCTTTAGAAGATTGAAACAAGAGCGAAGCTTCCACTCCAACCTTGTTCTCAGCTCTTAGCTCTCAGTGATCAAAGGAGATTTATTTGTGAGAGCTTGTGTAGTCCTTGGAGAGAAAACCTTGTTAAATCTCTTTCTCTCTGGGCCTTGGTAGCTTCAGCTTGTAGCTGGTCAAGCTAGAGTCTGAAGCCTGTTCCTACACTTTCTCTTCTTTAGTTGTGTTCCCTTCTGGACGAAGGAAGACCTGGTGGCATCCAGGGTAGTTGTTTCCTTCAGGTTGAAGGAAGACCAGTTGAGGCTAGGTGTATGGATCATTAAGGGGGATTGTACCCTTGGTAGTGAAATCCTGAGGCATTGCTCAGGGACTGGACATAGGTCTCCTGTGGAGAGGAGTTCCGAACCAGGATAAAAATCCTTGTGTCTTGTGGATGTGCTTTGTGTGATTGTTGTCTTATTTGCTCTAACTCTAACCTCGTTATTAAGTTGTGTAATCTTTTATGTAAACAGGTTTTAATCAGAGATCGAAATTTTAACAACCCATTCACCCCCCCTCTGGGCTAGCTAGCTGGGCAACAGTTACAACCTCACATAAAAGAACCAACTAAAGGGTCCCTTATTCAAATATAAACTTACTGAAAAATATTCACTATTACATAAACTACTCAGACAGTTATTCCTAATATTTCAACTCCTTGTATGACGGGTGCTCATCACTCTTGCCCTGCCCCATCGGACTCCACAAGATCCTCATCACTACCTAAAAGGGATAGGATGATAGGGCGAGCGAACCAGCTCAGTAGGATTTACATCTCAATGTGCGGGCACTAATATACATGATTAACATTTTAAATAGCCAGGATCTAAATATGAACATAATGATAATGCATGCTTTTCTAACGAATCAAATAGCCGAACAGAACAAATTTCATAATGAACACTACTGAATTCATATACAATGGACAGGTAAATCAAGATGGAAACGTATCATAAGAATTGGCCATATTCACACAGATATCACATATCCACATGATCAGACGTATCATATAAAACTTATCATATCACATCAAATGAAGACACATTCCCACAAATCTTGCCCAAGTATCAGTGTCATGCCAAGCACCACAAGTCCATACTCCCGCGGTAAATAAGTACGTTGGAGTGCTCCTCCCCAGGACCAGACAGGGCCCCTATTGCATAGGCATTGGTCAAATGGACTGAAGTCCCGTATTGTGCCGAACAAACATATTCATTTTATGGCCACAGAGTTTTAATAACAAGCTCATAGTAATAGGGCATGATCATTCATAGAGTCAAGGTATGACAAAAGCGAAGAGATCAATTGTGTAGTGCCTAGGAATTTCTGAATTTGTTTTGCAAATTGTATGTTATTTCTGCATGTTTTGAATGTTGTTCTGTGGTGAACTTGGCGTCAATATCCCTTGCGTTAAGTCTTGTCAGCGCAAGTTCGTCTGCGTTTATACCTTGTTAACGACAGTATATATTGTCGTTTAATATTTTTTGAATTATTATTTTTTGGGCAAGAATGTAAACGACATTATCGATGGACGTTTACAATGATTCTGACGACAACCCATGTTGACGTTAACCTGACTTGCCTGTTTTTGATATTACCATTCCGAGCGAGTGGGATCTGCCGTTTTAAGTGCCATTAAGAGGCTAGATCGGTGCGTTACGCATCCCAGGGATCGAACTTGGGCTAGCCAAACGCATGGAGGTCTTTATAAGACCAGATCTCGCAGTCAAAAAGGGGTTTTCGCTCTGGTTTTGAGGGAAAGAAAAGAGGGCGAGGAAGGACTTTGCAGAGCGATCCGGTGCTGGTTCGTGCGGTTTGGAGACTCTTGGACCAAGGTGGAGTGATCGTCCACGAGATCCGAAACTCGTCCAGGGGGAGAACTACATCGGAGGTGGATTCAGAGCGCTTGAAGATGGAGGAGAGGACTGTCTCACTGACGAGGCGGGCTTCTTCGGGCTTCAAATCATCACTCTAGTAGGAGGAAAAGAGGCAAGTTACATGGGGGTTCAGTTTAGGATATGTAAGATTATAGGTTTACCATTTTTAAGTATTTTTAAAGCATGAAAATGAACCATGGGAAGGGATGAAAGTCATGTCATTTTATGTAAGGTTTTCTGCGTTTTCTATGTTAAGAACTTAACGGCAATATCATTCGCCGTCAATCTCATATAAACGAGGGATCGACCGCCGTCTATATCATATGCATAATAGTAGTTTTCTATCTTTTACTATATGTAAACGGCGCTATGTGCCGCCGTCAATTTATTTTAACGGCGCTATGTGCCGCCGTCTATCTAAACTTAACGACATTATATGTGGACGTTGACTTATGTAAACGTCATACCCCTTGTCGTCGAGTTTATCAGTACCCTATATCTACAGAAATTGATAATAGTTGGTTATCTGTGATCCTTGATTGTGTGAGGTTTCGGCCAGGTGATGATTGGTGTGTTTCTAGTACTGTTATATGATGAATGAATAAACCATATGTATATCGTGTATTATTGTTTTCATGGAAGTCTTGATAGAATTAGTAATAAAATTTAAAAAAAAAATAAAACGATGCAAGCATAATTTATGTTATAGCATAATGTTAGGGACTGTATGACTGATAACTAGGACTGTGGATCTACTATGTGTAATCTTGATTGTAAATCTGCATGGTTTTATTTCTGCATTATCATGTTAAATAGTTCCAATTTATGAAAAGTAATTCACCAGAAATGGTTACAGTGATCAGAAAAACATGAAATTTGGCCTGCACATAGTACAACCGAATTCTGAATTTTTGTTAAAATTTTAGAATTTTTATATTTATACAATCTGTTATGAAATTCTGAATAGGATCTGCTTGTAAATTTAAATAAAAATGCTAGTATTTACATGAATGATATGTTGTATTTACTACCATGATAGGGGTCTGTCATTCAGAAAATGAAATGTTCAAATTTGAGGGACCTATTACAGATTTTGTTTGCATGGTTACATATTGAGATTGCATGAAATGTAGACTAGATGGTGTCATATATGTATTGCATATATTAAAATGGAATGCCAATAAGACATTGCTAATTTAGAGATTCCTACAAGGAACTACACCGTAGATGCCCCTATGGTAATGGTTCAACTACATGTAAATGATCTACTGAATCCGTGGGCAACGGATTGAAATCTGGAGGTAGACTAGTTCTACTGGTTAAGGTGGGAAGGACTTCCCCGGTTTTGCGCAAATACTAAGACTTCATCACCGCATTGCCTAGGTGATAAGTGAATGCTAAATGTCTACTGATCTCTAATTTAGTGAGGGCTATGTCTTGGCAACTAAATGAAAATGTTTACATGTCTACATGACTTACACGCCACATGATCGTTGTCTACATGCTACATGCTTATTGTCTATATTATATGCTACATGACATTGCATTAAATTTTACATGCCATTTGTTATAAAGATTTCTACATGTTTAATGATCCAATGTTACATGAGAATTGTTGTTTATTGCAAATTGAAGTATAAGGCCTAAATCGAAGTAATTTACATGCTATATGATAACAAGTAGATTCATGATAAAATGAGTTCATGATAGTTAGACATGCTATGAAATACTTGAATGCCAAATGATCTAGAAACATGTTAGTAGGAAAATATATATGTTACCAGTGAAATAATAGATAATATGTTACCATGTTTTAAAACTATCATACTTATAATGTCTCGAACTAGCTTCTGTGTAATTTGCTGAGTCTTGGGACTCATACTTGCTTAATATTTCAGGAGATCCAGAGGACACTCAGGAGTTAGTGCACACTGACTCGGAGCGAGAGGACGTGGAAACTTAGTTTTACTTGAGAGTTTCTAAGTGATCTATTGTATGTGAGGATTATATGTATTTTCTTTTATGGCTTTGGACTATGATATGTAATAAGTTGGGACCTTAGTTACATTTTCTTTTATGCATTAGACTTTACATTTGAATAAATGCTGATTGCAAGTGTTTAATTCCATATTCTGTCAATTATCATTGGAATTGAATAGTTATTTGTGTATATTTCAACCTGTATTGTAATTGTTGGATTCAGTCCACTGTAATACCTCTATTAGATCCAATGTGAGTTGGTGTAACTGTACTGGGTCTAAGAGGGGCGTTACAGAGATTGGTATCAGAGCGATCCAGGTTGAACATGTACATAAATAGAATATCAGTATTGTATTCATATTTTAAGTCTGCATAAAGAATTAGTCCAAGTTATGTAGAATAATAGGTTATTAAATTGGATGCTTATTTTGCAGACTATGGCGACTCGTGGACGTAGAGGAGCTGGCCCGCTCGAGGTGATGAGTCAGCAGGTGATCAGCAAGCTCAGGACAGACTGGTGTACCCTTGTACCCCCACCCCCACCACCACTGTGGACTATGGAGGTTGATGCAAGGGTTGGTGCACGCAATGCAGACTCAGGCTCAGACTATGGCAGCATTGCAGGCGCAGGTGCAGGTTCAGGGTGGTAGATGTAAGAGTTATTTAAGGTGATAATTGGAAGAACTGTTATTAAGAGTTGTTTTGGATTGTAGGCGCAGGCACCTGCTCAGGAGGCAGTTTTCGGAGGTGTGCCTATGATAGAGAGATTCAGGAGGATGACCCCACCTTTTTTTAAGGGGGAGAGCGATCCTATTCTTGCGGAGAGTTGGCTTAGAGAGACGGAGAAGATCTTTCGTGCCATTCGTTGTGCAGAAGAAGAGAGGGTGACCCTAGCTACTTATATGCTTCAGGTAGAGATTGATATTTTGCTGAGGATTAAGTGTGTTGAGTGGATTATACCTTGGATATAATTACCTTATTTCTGTTGTAGGAGCGTGCCGATGTGTGGTGGTCTTCTGTACTACGCACACAGTTTGGAGATGGTGCTATGGAGGTTGCATGGACTGAGTTCGTCCGTCTGTTCAGGGCGAAGTACATTCCGGAGCATGTGCAGGACCGCATGGAGCAGGAGTTTCTGACGTTGACCCAGGGGCCGATGAGTGTTCTTGAGTACGAGGTGAAATTCGCGGAGCTGTCCAAGTATGCGCCTCATATTGTGGCAGATGAGCGGAGGAAGGTGAAGAAGTTCATAATGGGGTTGAAGCCGTCCCTGAGGACGAGACTGGTGGCTTTAGGGCATCGTTCCATGGAACAGGCTTTGTCGGCGGCATGCATGCAGGAGGCAGAGATGGAGGTTTACCTGGAGGAGAAGAGAGCTTCATTAAAGAGGCCAGCATCAGCTTTTCAGCGTCAGGACAAGAAGAAGAAGGCTCCAGGTTACCAGCAGAGAGCAGTTGCACCAAAGGGAGTAGCAGCACCGACACCAGGCGGAGGCACAGTAGTAGAGAAGCCAGTGTGTACCCAGTGTGGGAAACGCCATGGAGGCGAGGTATGTTGGGTGACTTCCGGGAGGTGCTTGAGGTGTGGTGATAAGAACCACAAGATCAGAGATTGTCCGAAGATGGCGCAGCAGACTGCAGCGGCAGCAGCACCAGCAGCAGCTAGACCGGCACCGAGAGCAGCAGGGGACCGAGAGCTCAGGCACGAGTGTTCGCGTTGGCGAGAGATGAGGCAGAGTTAGCAGAGCATGTCACAGAAGGTACAATTTTAATTATGGGTTTGCATGCTAGAGTTCTGTTTGATACCGGTGCCACACATAGTTTTATTTCCGAGAGATTTGCCAAGGTTTTGATGAAGGGTGATGGTTTAGTTCCGGAAAAGTTGGAGATTCCCTTGTCTGTGCATACGCCAGCGGGAACTATTTTGACTGAGCAGCATTTTTCTTCTCTTCCTGTGTGCATCGAGGAGCATGTTTTGTCTAGTAGCTTCTATTTGCTGAAGATGAGAGATTATGATGCTATCTTGGGCTTAGATTGGCTCGAGGAGCATTATGCTTTGATGGATTGTCGGCGGAAACTTATTATTTTCCGGATTCCTGGTAAGGAGGAGTTTGTTCACCCTTTGCCTAAGAACATGTCGGGCAAGTTCGTCATTTCTGCTTTGAAGGCGGCCCAGATGTTGAGCAAGGGTTGTAGCGGTTTTCTGGCTAGTGTGGTTGTGTCGGAGGATGCGAAGAAGGTGTTATCTGTTGAGGATATTGAAGTGGTCAGAGATTTCAGCGATGTATTTCCAGAGGATTTGTCTGGTTTGCCCCCAGCTCGAGAGATTGAATTTGGCATTGAGCTAGTCCCTGGCATAGCACCTATTTCTATTGCCCCTTATATGGCACCAGCGGAATTGGCAGAGTTGAGGAAGCAGCTGCAGGAATTGCTTGATAAGGGCTTCATCCGGCCGAGTGTTTCGCCATGGGGAGCACCTGTACTCTTTGTGAAGAAGAAGGATGGATCGATGAGATTGTGCATAGATTACCGTAAGCTCAACCAGGTAACTGTTAAGAACAAGTACCCTTTACCTCGTATTGATGACTTGTTTGATCAGTTGCGAGGAGCTTCTGTATTCTCTAAGATTGATCTTCGTTCTGGCTATCATCAACTCCGTATCAAGCCGGAAGATTCTGCTAAGACGGCTTTTAGGACGAGATATGGCCATTACGAGTTCCTTGTTTTGCCCTTTGGCTTGACGAATGCCCCAGCAGTTTTCATGGACTTGATGAACAGAGTTTTTCGGCAGTATCTGGATTCCTTTGTAGTAGTCTTCATTGATGATGTGTTGATTTATTCGCCCGATGAGGAGACTCATAGAGAGCATCTGAGGATTGTGTTGGGTGTCCTGGGAGCACAAGCTGTATGCTAAGTTCAGCAAGTGCAACTTCTGGATGAAAGAAGTCCATTTCTTGGGTCATGTTATATCGGGAGAAGGTGTGTCTGTAGATCCAGCTAAGGTGGAAGCTGTTCTTGATTGGGAAGCACCGAGATCATCAGCTGACATCAGGAGTTTTCTCGGCTTGGCTGGCTACTATAGGAGATTCATCGAAGGGTTTTCTTCTATTGCGGCGACTTTGACGAGGTTGACAAGGAAAGGAGTCAGGTTTGAGTGGTCAGAGGCTTGTGAAAAGGCGTTCCAGGAGTTAAAGACTCGTCTGACCTCAGCGCCAGTGCTTGTTTTGCCCAATGGTGTGGATTCTTTTTCTATCTACACAGATGCTTCGAAGATTGGGCTTGGTTGTGTTCTGATGCAGGGTGGTCGAGTTGTGGCGTATGCTTCTAGGCAATTAAAGGAGCATGAGCGCAACTACCCGACCCATGACTTGGAGTTGGCGGCTGTGGTCTATGCTTTGAAGATATGGAGGCATTACCTTTACGGTGTTAGATTTGAGCTCTTCTCAGACCACAAGAGTCTCAAATACTTGTTCTCGCAGAAAGAGTTGAACCTGAGGCAGCGAGGTGGATAGAATTCTTGAAGGACTATGATTTTGAGCTGTCTTACCATCCAGGGAAGGCCAATGTAGTGGCAGATGCGTTGAGCAGGAAAAGGCAGATGATGAGGCAAGACTGGAAGATGCTAGATGACGCTTCGAGTTCTTTGGCTGTTCTAGAACCTCAATTGTGCAACTTGTTCATGGCGCAGTTGTCTTTGAGATCTTCTATCCTTGATCGGGTTATTGCTTTGCAGAAAGATGACCCGTTGTTGCAGGAGTTGGTTGGAAAGGGCGGAATTACCAGAGATGAAGATGATGTGATTCGCCTGAATCTTAGGGTATGTGTCCCTAATAATGCTGATCTGAGAAAGGAGATTTTGGAGGAAGCACATAGATCTCAGTTCTCTATTCACCCAGGCAGTGGAAAGATGTACAAGGACCTGAAGCGTTCCTATTGGTGGTCAGGAATGAAAAGGGATGTTGCTGATGTTGTGGCAAAATGTTTGATTTGTCAGCAAGTGAAGGCGGAGCGTCAGCGACCTTCTGGTTTGATGCAGAAGTTGGATATTCCTCAGTGGAAGTGGGAGCAAGTCACTATGGATTTTGTGTCTGGATTGCCTAGATCGCCTAGAGGAAATGATTCCATTTGGGTGATTGTGGACAGGTTTTCGAAGAGTGCTCATTTCTTGGCAATGAAGAAGAAGCAATCCGTAGAGAGCTTGGCCAGACTGTACATTGAGGGCATCGTGAAGCTGCATGGAATTCCGAAGTCGATTATCTCAGATCGTGATCCGAGATTCACTTCCAGGTTTTGGCAGAGTTTGCAGCAGGCTTTTGGCAGTCAGTTGAAGTTGAGTTCGGCATTTCATCCGCAAACGGATGGACAGTCCGAGAGGACTATTCAGACGTTGGAGGATATGCTTCGAGCTTGTGTTTTGGAATGGAAAGGTGATTGGGAGCGCCATCTATCTCTTGTAGAATTTGCTTATAATAACAGTTTCCATTCGAGCATAGGTATGGCACCTTTCGAGGCATTATACAGGAGACCCTGTAGATCCCCATTGTGTTGGGAGGAGTCAGGAGATCGGCATCTGGTTGGACCTGAAGTAGTGCAAGAGACTTCAGCGAAGATCCAGATGATTGTGCAGAGGTTAAAGGCAGCTCAGGATCGTCAGAAGAGTTATGCAGATACAAGAAGGAAGGATTTGGCATTCGAGGTTGGAGACCATGTAGTAAGATTCAGAAAGAGAGGTAAGCTGAACCAGAGGTTTATTGGCCCATTCGAGATTTTGAAGAAGATCGGGAATGTAGCATACCAATTAGCTTTGCCACCATCGTTAGCAGCCGTGCATCCTGTTTTCCATGTGTCCATGTTGAGGCATTATATTAGAGATTTGGACCATGTGATCAGCTATGAGCCAGTGCAGTTTCAGCCAGACTTGTCTTATGCAGAGCAACCTGTGGAGATTCTGGACAGGAAAGTGCAGGAATTAAGATCGAAATCCATACCATTTGTGAAGGTTCTATGGAGGAATTTCTCACGTGAAGAAGCAACGTGGGAGCTTGAAGAAAGAATGAAGAAGCTTTATCCGTCCTTGTTTGGTGAGTATTCTAACTCAATCTTCGAGGACGAAGATTATTTTAAGGGGGAGAGGATGTAGTGCCCTAGGAATTTCTGAATTTGTTTTGCAAATTGTATGTTTATTTCTGCATGTTTTGAATGTTGTTCTGTGGTGAACTTGGCGTCAATATCCCTTGGCGTTAAGTCTTGTCAGCGGCAAGTTCGTCTGCCATTTATACCTTGTTAACGACAGTATATATTGTCGTTTAATATTTCTGAATTATTTTATTTTTGGGCAAGAATGTAAACGCATTATCGATGGACGTTTACAATGATTCTGACGACAACCCATGTTGACGTTAACCTGACTTGCCTGTTTTTGATATTACCGTTCCGAGCGAGTGGGATCTGCCGTTTTAAGTGCCATTAAGAGGCTAGATCGGTGCGTTACGCATCCCAGGGATCGAACTTGGGCTAGCCAAACGCATGGAGGTCTTTATAAGACCAGATCTCGCAGTCAAAAAGGGGTTTTCGCTCTGGTTTTGAGGGAAAGAAAAGAGGGCCGAGGAAAGGACTTTGCAGAGCGATCCGGTGCTGGTTCGTGCGGTTTGGAGACTCTTGGACCAAGGTGGAGTGATCGTCCACGAGATCCGAAACTCGTCCAGGCAGGAGAACTACATCGGAGGTGGATTCGGAGCGCTTGAAGATGGAGGAAAGGACTGTCTCACTGTCGAGGCGGGCTTCCTCGGGCTTCAAATCATCACTCTAGTAGGAGGGAAAGAGGCAAGTTACATGGGGGTTCAGTTTAGGATATGTAAGATTATAGGTTTACCATTTTTAAGTATTTTTAAAGCATGAAAATGAACCATGGGAAGGGATGAAAGTCATGTCATTTTATGTAAGGTTTTCTGCATTTAAGAACTTAACGGCAATATCATTCGCCGTCAATCTCATATAAACGACGGGATCGACCGCCGTCTATATCATATGCATAATAGTAGTTTTCTATCTTTTACTATATGTAAACGGCGCTATGTGCCGCCGTCAATTTATTTTAACGGCGCTATGTGCCGCCGTCTATCTAAACTTAACGACATTATATGTGGACGTTGACTTATGTAAACGTCATACCCCTTGTCGTCGAGTTTATCAGTACCCTATATCTACAGAAATTGATAATAGTTGGTTATCTGTGATCCTTGATTGTGTGAGGTTTCGGCCAGTGATGATTGGTGTGTTTCTAGTACTGTTATATGATGAATGAATAAACCATATGTATATCGTGTATTATTGTTTTCATGGAAGTCTTGATAGAATTAGTAATAAAATTTTAAAAAAAAAATAAAACGATGCAAGCATAATTTATGTTATAGCATAATGTTAGGGACTGTATGACTGATAACTAGGACTGTGGATCTACTATGTGTAATCTTGATTGTAAATCTGCATGGTTTTATTTCTGCATTATCATGTTAAATAGTTCCAATTTATGAAAAGTAATTCACCAGAAATGGTTACAGCGATCAGAAAAACATGAAATTTGGCCTGCACATAGTACAACCAAATTCTGAATTTCTGTTAAATTTTAGAATTTTTGGATATTTATACAATCTGTTATGAAATTCTGAATAAGGATCTGCTTGTAAATTTAAATAAAAATGCTAGTATTTACATGAATGAATATGTTGTATTTACTACCATGATAGGGGTCTGTCATTCAGAAAATGAAATGTTCAAAACTGAAGGGAATTATAGATTTTTGCATGGTTACATATTGAGATTGCATGAAATGTAGACTAGATGGTGTCATATATGTATTGCATATATTAAAATGGAATGCCAATAAGACATTGCTAATTTAGAGATTCCTACAAGGAACTACACCGTAGATGCCCCTATGGTAATGGTTCAACTACATGTAAATGATCTACTGAATCCGTGGGCAACGGATTGAAATCCTGGAGGTAGACTAGTTCTACTGGTTAAGGTGGGAAGGACTTTCCCCGGTTTTGCGCAAATACTAAGACTTCATCACCGCATTGCCTAGGTGATAAGTGAATGCTAAATGTCTACTGATCTCTAATTTAGTGAGGGCTATGTCTTGGCAACTAAATGAAAATGTTTACATGTCTACATGACTTACACGCCACATGATCGTTGTCTACATGCTACATGCTTATTGTCTATATGATTATATGCTACATGACATTGCATTAAATTTTACATGCCATTTGTTATAAAGATTTCTACATGTTTAATGATCCAATGTTACATGAGAATTGTTGTTTATTGCAAATTGAAGTATAAGGCCTAAATCGAAGTAATTTACATGCTATATGATAACAAGTAGATTCATGATAAAATGAGTTCATGATAGTTAGACATGCTATGAAATACTTGAATGCCAAATGATCTAGAAACATGTTAGTAGGAAAATATATGTTACCAGTGAAATAATAGATAATATGTTACCATGTTTTAAAACTATCATACTTATAATGTCCCGAACTAGCTTCTGTGTAATTTGCTGAGTCTTGTAGACTCATACTTGCTTAATATTTCAGGAGATCCAGAGGACACTCAGGAGTTAGTGCACACTGACTCGGAGCGAGAGGATGTGGAGTCTTAGTTTTACTTGAGAGTTTCTAGAGTTATCTATTGTATGTGAGGATTATATGTATTTTCTTTTATGTCTTTGGACTATGATATGTAATAAGTTGGGACCTTAGTTACATGTTTCTTTTATGCATTAGACTTTACATTTGAATAAATGCTGATTGCAAGTGTTTAATTCCATATTCTGTCAATTATCATTGGAATTGAATAGTTATTTGTGTATATTTCAACCTGTATATAATTGTTGGATTCAGTCCACTGTAATACCTCTATTAGATCCAATGTGAGTTGGTGTAACTGTACTGGGTCTAAGAGGGGTGTTACAAATTGGACAGTATGTCGACGTATATTATGTTTCAGAATTCATTAATGTCTTAATAAAGGATGACCAATGGCCGATCGTACGTGGAACAAGTGCTCTCTATCTCCAAGTTACTTCATGGTACAACCAGCTTGGTCTCTATGAGGGAATCCATAGAGTACAGAGACTTACAGAGGTCTTAAGAAAAAGATCGCTAGTCTGCCGATACGGAATGACCGACAGAGAGCTCCCAATTCCCCAAGAGGGGTGTGCCTAATCGTGCAAGCATGTAAGTGATGTGTCACAGATCTTTCCTAACATGTATGCAATTGATGTATAAATAGTGAATCATTGAAAAGCATTAAACTAAAACATATGCACATCATGGTAGACAACTTAACTAATGAGTCCATGCTAACAAGTATTCATCCACACATTCATATTATATCCTTATCATGTCAATTTCATGTCAAGCTAGATCACAAGACAATATTTTATGATATCAATCACATTAGAATCAAAATTCAAGTCATTATAGTTTTCAAGTAGGTTTATTACTTTTAGGCTAATGCACATTATGCAACACTATGCAACATGCTGACATACCCAGAACGCAAACATGCTAACTGACTAGCCGGAAATAACAGCCTCGAGTTGGTCTTAGAATCGCGTCCTACACAGTGGACGTTTTTCATGACACGATGTACGGTCAGATGTGACTAACTGTGAAGTGATAAAATCACGGCGGCCTCTATGGACGCCTTTAAGACTGAAAAGCTACAGGATACCCCGTCGCGTTTATGAAAAACATTAAACTAAGAATATAAAAATTCAGCCAAAAGGCTGAGTGGGAAAATGTATCGAATCGCATCAGGTTATCAGACCGGTGCTGACTTCCACGCGGCGCGTAGTCCCACATGGACAGTTGACCAGTCAGACCGTGATTCGCATCCGACCTCATGACAACATTTCACAGAAGCACGGCGGCCAAGACCGATGCGATACCAGATGCTGGAATCGCGTCGTCTGTCCTGGTCGCGATTCAAAGTCCACATCGAAAACACACGAACAGGTAGCGATCCTCTTGCAACGCCTATATCCGTCTATCAACTGACATTTTGACAAACCTTCAACATGAAACTTGACAAGGACTAGTAGAAGAACTTTCATATCATGGGTTGGATCTAAATCAGTCTCGAATCACGTTCAAAACATGAAGAATGTAGAAAGGCCTAACTATGCACGACTTAGGGAAAATGCCTAATACTCGATGGATACACCATGAAAATTGGGCAAACCAAGTGCATATGAGACTAGACATGCAACACTACAAGATGGTATATGATTCATTTAGTCTTGGCCCAAGATCACCTACCTTTGTGAAGATCTAAGACAAGTCGTCGTTCTGGATGTAGCAGAGGATGGACGGGGAAGACGCTCTAGTTCTAGCCATTCTCCTCCTCCTTTGATGCCCTAGCCCGCCTCCAAACTACCCCAACTCAATGCCAAACCTTCCCCAAACATTTTGTGATGAATTCTTATAGCTTTAGGGTTTAATTCCATGTCCTAATGATGTGGGAAAGGTGGCTGTGGGATTAGCTAGGCACTTACCAAAATCTAGGATTTCTCCTCCCAATTGAAGTAGCCACACCCAAAGAAAGTGCTAGGCATTGTTGGCCACGATTTGGCTAGCTATGCTTGGCTAATAGCACACTTTAAAACCCTAATTTGTCCTTCCTAATTACCCCATATTAATAGGTATGAATATTTGTTATTTTCTTGCTCCATTTTTTATTCTTGGGCCAAAAGTGATCCATTGGCCCAATTATTATAATGGTCATCAATATATGATGTTGGAAGTCTCTCCACATATTTATTTAATTTATGGTTGTGTTACAATTCCACGTAACGGTTTTTCGACTTTGTTTCCTAATTTAGATATTTAGTCACATTGTGACATACAGTTAGCCAATCAGATTTTTCGCTGCACGAATTCCTTTGTGGAACACTTAGGAATAATGTCTGCGGTTGAGTTATAATTTTTACGGAATTTTCCCATGTGTTCTCTCACATACGATAGTGGTACATAAGTTCTACCATTCCGAAAATGAGGAAATTATTTATTTCCATTTATTTTTTAAAATTTTAAATTACTAAATTTCTGAAGTGTTCCAAATAGAGAGCTGAGTGGAAACCTGAGACCTCTAAAAATGCTCCAAAATGGCAAAATTAGTGTGCACGGAGGGAGGGGAACATGGAGATCAACAAGTACACATGCTTGAAGTACAAACCACCCTGATCCACACCCATGCATGACAATGTCAAGGATCTACACTCGTAAAATGTAACACCCGAAAATTTAATTGATTAAAAAATATTAAGGAAAATAGTAAATGAACAAAAATGTTCAAATAAAAATAAAATAAAATCATTGTTAGACTCCCAAGAAGTGGAATCAACTATTTAAATTAATTTGGACCAAACAGCTCTTATTAGACCAAAGAACAAAAACCCAATGGCATTAAATCTCTAAAATTCATAGGTTTAAATGGGCATAAATTGGAAATGCCAATTAGGGTTAAGTATATAGTTAATGGACCCTAAAACTAATCTAAATTCATGCACAACCACTATGGGCGGTTTCCAATAGCTATTCTACCTAGATCGGAATGAGAATCATCAATACTTGGAAGGGGCCAAGCAAGAACTGCAGCCCAACTTTCCTAGTGACATTACGACTTGAATTTACCCTAAATCTATAAATAATCATCATAACACTCTTGGGAAAGGGTTACCATCATGTTGGGGTCATGAGAGGACGAGCTAGGGCACTAGGAGAGGAGGAGATCGACCACAAACCAAGCTTCTTCCCCAACGTTGCACTGCTTCGACTTGGAGTAAGACCTCTCTTAGAACCAACCAAAGGTAGGTATTCTCGGGCTTAAAATAAACATAGCGCATACCACATTAGAGAGCATCGAGTCTAGTTTTACATGCACCTATTTTTCCTAATTTTTATTGAGCATGCTAGTCGTATTAAACATTTTTCCAAGAGTCACACTTGATTAGGGCTTCCATGTTCATATCATGTTTCATACATACCGAGGTTGAATTGGGTAAAACCAAAACCATAGTCCTCTTCTACTCATTGTCCTCTAAACTTTTCTTGTTCATAGGTTTGTCAAAGGATCCCTATATTTCGAGTTATCGGTTAATCATGAGGAACTGCACCATTTTCACAGTTTTCAGGCAACATCCATGAATGCGACCACTCTAGATGTTGCGTTCCTCACTACATGAATGCGATGTACAAACCCATCGTGTTTACCTTAAAGGCGACTGAACACCCCGTCACATTTATGCATTTGTCTTGACCATCCTGACACATGAAACTGTGTGCTGTGTGGATTTCAGTGCTTGTGTAGAACACGACCGCACATGCCTTGCCATTTGACTTGTTTTCCCACCCTTAGTTTCGCACAATTTTTATATTCAAATTTTGAAAGCCCATCTAGAACGCGACTTATTGAGACGTCGCGATTATGAGTCGTTGCAACCCATAGGCCATCGCGTTATGAAGGCACTGTTCTTACCATCGCGTTTTTAAAACCGTAGTGACATATTGGCCTATCGCGACTTGAAGGCGATGGACAAGTCCGTCGTGATTTATTGATCTCGCACAGAGACATATTTTGAGCGTGTAAGGTCTTTTCAAGTGCAACGTCTGAACCCGTCGTGATAAGAGGCCAACCGAGCTGGTTTCTGTAGTTGTTTAGCTAACCTTGTGTATGTCTTACTGTTATATCATGTTATTTACTTGTTCAATAGCCTAAAAGTCAACAACCCACATGAAATCTATAAGAATATGAATCTCATTCTAATTATCCTTAATGATTGTTGACTAGACCACATGTGAATGCTATGGCTAGTTCATACTCTAGCTTGATTACAACTAGAAGTTACATGTAAAAGTACTGAAATCATGTAATAGTGTTAATTGTTTATACCGTCATTGTGTTCATGTTAATTGCTTTTCGTTATATTTAAAGTGATGGATTGTGATATTGAGACACGCTCTATACGACACTTTGCACTATAGGCAGCCATTCTTAGGGAATTAGAAACTCTCTGTCGGTCATTCCGTATCGGCAAATTAAGGACCATTCCACTAAGGACCTCCGTAAATGTAGCAAACCTGAATTTCAAAAAATAAAATTTAATAATATTAAAAATTAAGCCAATGGAAAATCACAGAAAAGAGGATTAATTAAAACCCGTTAAATGAAAAGAAGTAATGGGCATTGTTAAATGGACCCTCTAGAATTTATTGGCCACAAATAGGGATTTTTAAAAGAGAAATAATAGGAAAATACCCTAAATCGTATCTTAATATTACCTAAATAGAAAAGCGGTATTAAAGCATTAAAATAAGTAATTTGGGTTAGAATTAGATTCCTAACCCTACCCTAATTAGTTGGCCACAAAATTTCATCCCATCCTAACCCAAATAGGAGGTGGAAAGCTTGGAGGGTTAAGAGAAAAAGGAAATCTCGGAATTAAATGGGAATTAGAGTCCCATTAGGAAATAGCAAACCAAGGAGCTTAAATACTCCTAACCTCCATGCCGGCCTAACTCGTTGTGGGGCTTGCTGGACGAGGAGAAGAGGCCAAGGAGAAGAGGAACTCTGGGGAAAAGGCTGGACCGAGCTCCAACCTCTGCACTTCGAGTTCTAAACCCTAGAAGATCAAATGAGAAGGTAGACATTCTCACAAGCTAAACGCAATTAAATCCGTCTGTAGATTGTTCCAAACCTCAGGAACAAAAGCCCTCTTATTTCACGATTTTGGTCATCCCAATCTTTTGTTCCATATTTTTGAAGTTTCTGTAATCCCATGACCCTGAACCATCATGTTTAATTTATATCTCCGTGTAACTCGTCCCATGCCATGAAATTTAACTGGAGATCTGATGATAGTTAGGCATCGTTTGCCTCTGAAAGCCTTAATTTTCATCCATCATACTGTGTGCAAAATCTTGTATCTTCGCTGTACGGTGTTCTGTGTTACTCGTGCTGATCATGTTCAAAACCTGTCAAGACCATGTTTCCTCTCAAATTCCTATTTACTGTACGTACTATCGCATGTCAAGAGCAGTTTGCAAGTGATTTAGCAATTTTTCATCAACTGTGCATTTAGTTCTTAATTTTTGAATGAACCTGTGTCAAAATAAGACAACTTGGACCGCAATCCAAGGCCTGTCCTTTTCCCGCTCGGACTCAGGCGCAGGACCTGAGAATGCGACGGCCCGATAGGCCGCATTCTCAGGCTGATCGCGACAGAGACACCCGTCGTGTTATGAATGCGACAGGGCCTGTCGTCGCGTTCTGGCAGCCTGCTCTCACCGACCCGTCGTGAACCTTGAATGACCCTGTCGCGTTCTGTACAGACCCTGTCGCGATCCTTACAGAGGTACATCGCGTTATGACCTTTTTCATAAAAACCCTATACTTTTGCAATACTTGATGTCCTATAGTGACCATGTACATTATTTAATATCTTAAACACAGAGTAATGAATCTGTTAAGCGTGGTTATGTAAATGTTAATTTAAAAGACATTCACATGATACTTCCATATCTACGATCGCTTTGTCACATGCACACACGTATAAACCCTCCGTTATGACTTAACTGGCATGAAAATATTTCATAAGATGTTTGGTAATTTATTTCAATGATGTATTTAAATTTGCCCTATTTTAAATGAACTTGTCTTCGTTTCTCGCGATGTTTTGGGATATTGTTACTGACGCTCTACTGTTCTAGAATTCTCTACAACGTCGGGCACTTGTTTATAGTTACACACTCTTCTCTTGACTTGGACGAACTCTCCGTCAGATACTTCTTCTGCCGGACTAGTGAATCCTTGTTCAAGGCCTCCGTAAGACTCTTCTGTCCATGGATTCTGTAACGGACCCTCCTTATACCGGTTACGGTTAACACCAACCCACTTCGTTTAATGAACGCCACTACAGTGGGACATTTACCCAACAATTATACAATTAGGCTGAAACATACACAAATATATAATACATGACAACGGAAATGAAATAACTGGAAAGTAACTTTATTCCATCATCATCATTTATACACAGTCTATATAGAAAGGGAAAAGTAAATACTTCATAACTGAGAAATTTCAATTATTCATTGTCCACCTAAGACTACGCAGAGTATTTTATTACATACTATGAAAGAAGAAAAATATAATGTTGAATCCAAGACAAAAGTCTCCTACTCCCACCCGAGTCGCCCTAACGATCTCCTCGGAAGAAGTAGAATGTCTGCACCTGTACGCCGAAGCAAGAATGAGTCCAAAAGAACTCACAAGTAACTCCAACCACACTAAACATACATACACCACATGACTTTTCACGTTCTCATGCTACAACCATTATTATATAAGCATGGATTTCATAATGGTTTCAAAAAAACTAAACATGATTTCTACACATACTACACATGAAAAGGACTCATAACAATTTTTACAATGATTTAAGACTATCACATACTAAGATAAAATAACCGTTTTAAACATGGAGTTTACACATATTACAAAAACATTCCTAGCATGGATCTATGATCATTTTCACATGGTTATCACATCTACACACATGAATAGATGCTGTTTTGACATGGACATATCACATTCATATAAGGAATTATCATTTTACATGTTATACATTGATTATATTCTACCTAATCATTTACACAAATTCACTTATCTAGTTCACATGTTCACACTTTTACACACATGTTCACATATTCTATTATATGCCATGACACATAGTCCAAACCACACTCTAGAAGGACACCACTTGTCACATCACACACATATCTATCACCTAGACATTACAGTGAGAAATCTTTAGTTACTGCGCAGAACCAGGAGAGCACTCTCCACCCTAACCAGCGGTACTTGTCCGCGCCCGGATTTAATCCCAATGCCCATGGGATATCACACACTATGAACCTTCCCGTGGGGACTATCCACAGTACAGTTCCACAGCCCTCTAAGGTAGCAGTGTCAACCATTGGCACATTACCCATTTTCTCTAATCTTTAACACACACTTAATTCACAATTTTAACACGTCCATTTCATGCTCACACATTTACATACTTCAGTATTACCTAGCATTGTACTACTGTTCTCAATATTAAACAGATTCGAAACAAGTCTAATCGTGCTGAAATTAGTAGATTTCATTAACAACCTCATTAGATGTATTAATTGATCATGCTCACATAAAATCAACATATGTAGTTACTGTCATCATTTCAGTACGAAAATTTAACCACAACTCTTACAGGTTACCTAAATTCATACCAATTTTTTTTCATTTTTTTGAATTACCCATAATTTATGAAAATCAACAGTGGTATTATACAGAGTAACATAGTCAAACTAGCATGGATTTTTCATTGCTCAGACCTACAACTCATTCTATGCATGGATATTGACATTCCTAAACATATGTAAATTTCTAGGAATTTAACTATTTTTGGACTATTTGTCGAATTGCAACACTAATAAAACATGCTTACTATTTTACCATTCAGAAAATGTACTAATTTATACAGATATCAAAATTCCCAAATTCCTATAGCATGACTGAAACCCATAATCACTGTACAGAAATTTTATGACACTTGGATTCCACACAGATTGCACAAACGAAATTTTACAAGATTAAAACCTGTTTAACATGCTTTCAGAATTTCAGATAAATAGAGTATTCCACAGAAATTCATAAAATTTGCACAGCATGATCCATTATAGTATTTTATAGCATATCACTTTTACATTATATCCTCATACGCAGAAATCCGGAAAATTAGTCATATAGGTCAGACATGCACACTGTTGCAGTTTGGCGAACGGACGCATGCAGGTGGCCGTTTATCAGGTTAACGGCAATAAAGGTCACCGCCAATCAAGATCGTAACGGCAAGGGATCCTGTCGTAAGTTCCTGTCTGTGCAAAACATAGACTGAACGCAAGAAACTTGGTGAAATTTGGGGTTCCAGGACTGAATAAAATCTGTAAAAATTCCTGGGCCTTACTAAATGCATGTATGGGTGATGTGAAAGGGTTACTTGCCTTGGATAAATCTCCAATCGAGGATTTAAGAGAGAGAAGCCCTCCTCGGCCCGAGCCAGAGTCCTTAAAACTCTCTCGAGCCGGATTCTATGTTGATATCCTCTGCACACTAGGTGTGGGAAGTCATTCCCAGTTGTTCAGAGTCCTCTCCAGTCGTTGTAGAACGCGGATGAAGCCTCCAGTCGCCGAATTTCAGAACTCAAAGATGGGGTTTTTCGCACCAAGAACTAGGGTTTGGACACAAGAGCCAAAATGGCTAGATCTGGCCGGAGATGGGGTGTTTTTATAGAGCTAGGGTCGGAGACGAAATTGGGTAAGGTTGGGTTACCATTGTGGAACGTTGTTCCTAAACCAAGGGCAACATTTCGGAGGCATTTTCGGGATCTAAAATCGCAATAGATCTGGGAGGTTAACGTCAACATCACAGGCCGCCAATTCTGAGTTGGCGTCCATCGATGTGGCCGCTGATTTATGGTCAACGTCAACTGATGTTGACGTCAACTAGCCGCCAGAACAGAACTTAAACTGCAGAAATTCTAGTACACCACACATATCTATATATATATATATAATCTTCAATGCACACATTAAAACAATACTTATTCACGCAATGTAAACATGTAAGTACTATGCACAATAAAGTTTATACATCGATGGCATACATTTATACATATATAAGCAATCATCCAAAGATGAAAAATCAAGGGCCTACACCCTCTCCCCCTTAAAGAAACTTCGTCCTCAAGTTAGACCGACACTACTCAAATAACTGAGGATACTTCTTCTTCATTGCATCCTCAAGCGCCCAAGTAGCCTCCTCTCGCGAGAAGTTGCGCTATAATACCTTCACCGACGCAATGCTCTTATTCCGGAGATGTTGACTTTCCGTCAAGAATAGCCACTGGTTGCTCCACATAAGAAAGATCTGGCTGGATCTCCACTGCTCGTGGCTAATAACATGAGATGGATCTCTGACATACCTCCTGAGCATAGATACGTGGAAAACAGGATGAATACTAGCTAACGCTGGGGGTAAAGCTAGCTCATATGCCACGTTGCCCAAACGCTGAGAATCTCATACGGGCCAATGAATCTTGGACTTAATTACTATGCCTGCCGAATCTAACTACACCACGAGTAGGCAAAATTTTAAAAAGACATACTCACCTACCTCAAACTCCAAATCCTTCCTCCTGTTGTCGGCATAACTCTTCTGCCTATCTTGTGCCGCAACAAGCCTCTTCCTAATCAGCTGGACCTTATCCGAAGTCTCCTGAACTAACTCCGACCAATCAGCTGCCTATCACCAGTCTCCTCCCAACATAAAGGAGATCTGCAAGGCCTACCATACAACGGCTCAAATGGAGCCATCCAATACTCGCATGAAAACTATTGTTATATGCGAACTGCACAAGAGGTAAATGGCGCTCCCATTCATCCTTCCAATCTAGAATGCACACCTTCAACATATCCTCGAGCGTCTGGATAGTCCTTTCAGACTGTCCATCTGTCTGGGGATGAAACACCGAACTGAGCTTCAGCTCTGAACCTAACGCATCCTGAAGACCCTTCCACAGCCTCGAAGTAAATCTCGGATCTCGATCCGAAATGATCGACTTCGGGACACCATGCAATCTAATAATGCTACTAATATACAATCTAGCTAAACTCTCTACTGACTGCTTCATCTTCATGGGCAAGAAATGCGCAGTCTTCGAGAATCTATCTACCACTACCCAAATCGAGTCATTACCCCATCTAAATCGAGGCAAACCCGTAACAAAATCCATAGTGACAGCTTCCCACTTCCATACTGGGATCTCCATCTCTGCATAAGACCATATGGTCGTTGCCGCTCGACCTTCACTTGCTGGCAAACTAGACATCTAGACACATACTCCGCTACATCCTTCTTCATGCCAGACCACCAAACAGATCTCTTCAAATCCTGGTACATCTTAGTGTTACCCGGATGAATAGAGAATCTAGACCTATGAGCCTCTGCTAAAACATGCTCATGAACATCTACAATGTCTGGAACACAGACATAGTGATGGAATCTAATCACACCATCCTCATCACGAGCAATGCCCGCCTTGCCCACTAACTCTTGGAGTCTAGGGTCGGCTTTCTGTTGCTCGATCACCTCATCCAACACCGATGACCTAATGGACAACTGAGCTACAAAATCCTGGCACAGTGATGGCTCTAACTCAGTCATCGCACAAGCTGCATCCTCCAACATCTTTCAATCCTGCTAGAGAGACGACCTCTTCCTACTAAGGGCATCTGCTACGACATTTGCCTTTCCAGGATGATACTGGAGGTCGAAGTCATAGTCCTTTAGGAACTCATCCATCTTCTCTCTCTCATAAGGTTTAATTCCTTTTGGAGAAAGATACTTTAGACTCTTGTGGTCAGTGAACACCTCAAATATGACACCATAAAGATAGTGTCTCCAGATTTTCAGTGCATGTACCACTTCCGCAAGCTCAAGATCATGAGTCGGATAGTTTCGCTCATGCTCCTTCAACTGGCGAGAAGCATACGCTACTACCCTTCCTTGCTGCATCAATACACAGCCAAGGCCAATCCGAGATGCATCCGTGTAGATAGCAAAACCCCTCTACACCGCTCGGCAAAACTAACACAGGAGACGAAGTGAGCTTAGTCATCAATAATTGAAAACTACTCTCACACTCCTCAGACCAGACAAACTTTACTCCCTTCCTGGTTAGCTGAGTCAATGGTGCGGCGATGGATGAAATCCCTCAATGAATCGCCGATAATAACCCGCCAAACCAAGAAAAACTCCGATTCTCCGAAGGAGTCTTTGGAATCTCCCAATCCATACAGCCTGACATTCGCTGGATCTACTGCTACACCAGCACCGGAGATAACATGCCCAAGGAAATGACCCTCGCGCAACCAAAAATCGCACTTGCTGAATTTTGCATACAACTTGTGTTCATGGAGAACCTCTAATACTACCCTCAAATGCTGATTTTGTGTGGCCTCATCCGGAGAGTAGACCACACGTCATCAATAAAAACTACGACGAAACTATCTAGATATGGTCTAAAACCCTATTCGTGAGATCCATGAACGCTGCAGGGGCGTTGGTCAGACCAAAAGGAAGGACCAAAAACTCATAATGTCCATATAAGTTCTAAAACCGTCTTGGACATCCTCACTCCTAATCCTCAACTGATGATAACCAGACCGCAAATCAATCTTAGAAAGACTGATGCATCTTACAGCTGGTCAAACAATCATCAATCCGAGTAAGGGATACTGTTCTTCACCGTCACTTGGTTTAGCTTCCTATAATCGATACATAACCTAAGTGACCCATCTTCTTCTTCACGAATAAGACAGGTGCGCCCCAAGGGGAAACGCTAGGGCGAATAAATCCCTTATCTAACAAATCCTGCAATTGCTTCCTTAGCTCAGCTAATTCTGCAGGTGCCATCCGATAAGGTGCCTTCGAGCTAGGAGAGGTGCCTGGAAGCAACTCTAGGGTGAACTCTATCTCTCTAGCGGTGGCAATCTAGATAAATCATCAGGAAAAACATCTGGAAACTCCCGCACTACATCATCACCGCAAGAGTAAGTGACTCATCAGCCTTGGGTACTAATACCACGCTGGCAAGAAAAGCGTCACAACCCTTGTTCACCATTCTCATGCAGAGATGACAAACTTCCCTGCCAAGTTTCTTGGCAAGGGTGAGAAAATTCATCTTCACCAGGAATGTGGAAAACGATCTTCTTCCACGACAATCTACTAACGCATAGTGCTCCTCTAGCCAATCCAGACCAAGAATAACATCATAGTCCTTCATCTTTAGCAAGAAGAACACCCTTCTAGACTCTATCCTCAATGCACACTGGTAAAGACGGAATACACTTCCTAGTCGATACCGTACCTGCAGGTGTGTGCACAGATAGAGGAACCTCTAACTCCTCAGGCTCTAGTCCTGACTCTAAGGCTAACTACCTAGCAAAATGCTCGGAAATGAACGAGTGAGTAGCACCCGTATCAAATCGAACCCGCATACAAACCTAAGAACAAACCGTACCTGTGGTACATGATCCGCCTACTCGGCGTCCTCACAAGCTAACGCAAACACTCGAACTGGGGCTCGAGGTCTCCCTGGTCGTCCTGTCGCTGGCGCTGCTACTGCTGCGTGGGCTGGTGCCACTCCACGCTGACCTCCCTGCTGCAGCTGGGGAAATCCTTGATCCTATGCTCGCTGCTCCCGCACTTCAAGCAGTTACCCACCAACTTCCAACATTTCTTACCACCATGTGCCCTCCCGCAATGAGGACACTCCTTCTGGCCACTAGGGGAACGCTGAGAAGGTACCTGACTGCTTCCCGATGCCACGGGACGTTGCGGTGACTGAAAAACTGCCTTCTTCCTCTCCTGCCTCTGAAAAGGAGCTGCAGGCCTCTTCTGAGAAGCCTTCTTCTCCTCCAAGTACTACTCCATCTCTCCCTCCTACCGACACGCAGCGCTGAGCACCTGATCGAGGGTACGATGGTCGAAAGCCACCAACCTCGACCTCAGTGATGGTCTCAGACCCATCACGAATTTCTTCGCCTTCCTGCACATCAACTACAATATGAGGGGCATACTTCGATAGCTCGGCAAACTGGCTTCGTACTCCAGCACGGTCATGGAGCCCTGAGTCAACGAGAGGAACTCCTGCTCCATCTTGTCCTGGATGTGCTCCGGAACAAACTTGGCTCGGAAGAGCCTCACGAACTCGTCCCAAGCAATCTCCACAGCACCATCCTCGAACCGAGTACGTAACAACGAGGACCACCACACGTCGGCTCGCTCCTGCCAAAACCACCCATAAGGAACAACCCAATATAATCTATACTTAAAGAAATAACCGCCGAACTAATTTACACATACCTGTAGCATATAGGTGGCTAAAGTGACCTTCTCATCCTCAACGCACCTAATAGCCCGGAAGAACTTTTCGATCTCCCTCATCCAGCTCTCAGCAAGTAACGGATCGCTCTCCCCTTTAAAAAGAGGGTGGCGACATCCTCTTGAAACGTTCCATGATGGAGGGTCCACCATGGTCAGCCTGGGGAGCTGGCGCCTGAGCCTGCTACAACAAACAACATAAACGACACATATAGCACAGCAACATAATAAACAGATCATCAAGTAAAACAGACTACCATTCTATCATTCTAACCTGAGCCTGCTGAGCCTCCAGCTGACCCTGGAGTGCAGCCTGGGTGTGGGCCTGCGTCTGCATGGCCTGCACTAAACCCTGCATGAACACTCCATAGTCTTACTGGTGGCGGTGGGGAAGCATAGGACCCTGGGTGCTGGGGCCTGCTGCTCACCCTGATCCTCACGCCGAGGCTCATCCCTCCTCTGCTCACCCTCACGAGCAGGAACACCATGCCTACCATGTGAAGCCATACCCTGCAAAATGATTTAATCACAAATTAGAACTAGACTATCTAATTTCTAACTATTTACTTATCTATGTGGACCATCTACACAGACTTAGCATACAATGAAGATGATGGTATGTGTATATTTATGTACAATTTCAGCCTGAGGCTCTGATACCAATCTCTGTAACGACCCTCCTTATACCAGTACGGTTACACCAACCCACTCGGTTTAATGAATGCCGCTACAGTGGGACATTTACCCAACAATTATACAATTAAGCTGAAACATACACAAATATATATAATACATGACAGCGGAATGAAATAACTGGAAAGTAACTCTTATTCCCATCATCATTTATACACAGTCTATATAGAGAAGGAAAAGTAAATACTTCATAACTGAGAAATTTCAATTATTACATTGTCCACATAAGACTACGCAGAGTCTTTTATTACATACTATGAAAGAAGAAATACAATGTTGAATCCAAGACAAAAGTCTCCTACTCCCGCTCCGAGTCGCTCCTAACGATCTCCTCGAAGAAGTAGAAATGTCTGCACCTGTACGCCGAAGCAAGAATGAGTCCAAAAGAACTCAACAAGTAATTCCAACCACACTAAACATACATACATCACATGACTTTTCACGTTCTCATGCTACACCATTATTATATAAAGCATGGATTTGATAATGTTTCAAAAAAAACTAAACATGATTTCTACACATACTACACATGATAAAGGACTCATAATAATTTTTACAATGATTTAAGACCTATCACATACTAAGATAATACCGTTTTAAACATGGAGTTTACACATATACAAAAACATTCCTAGCATGGATTCTATGACCATTTTCACATGGTTACACATCTACACACATGAATAGATTGCTGTTTTGACATGGCATATCACATTCATATAAGGAATTATCATTTTACATGTTATACCATTGATTCATGTTCTCACCTAATCATTTACACAAATTCACTTATCTAGTTCACATGTTCAAACTTTCACACACATGTTCACATATTCTTATTATATGCCATGACACATAGTCCAAACCACCTCTAGAAGGACACACACTTGTCACATCACGCACATATCTACCACCTAGACATTACAGTGATAAATCTTAGTTACTGACGCCAGACCGGAGAAGCACTCTCCACCCTAACCAGCGGTACTTGTCCGCCTCCAGGATTTAATCCAATGCCCATGGGATATCACACACTATGAACCTTCCCGTGGGGACTTTACCACAATACAGTTCCACAGCCCTCTAAGGTAGCAGTGTCAACCATTGGCACATTATACATTTTCAATAATCTATTAACACACACTTAATTCACAATTTTAACACATCCATTTCATGCTCACACATTTACATACTTCAGTATTACCTAGCATGGTACTATTGTTCTCAATATTAACAAATTCGAAACAAAACAGTCTAATCGTGCTGAAATTAGTAGATTTCATTAACAACTCATTACATGTATTAATTGATCAATCTCACATAAATCAACATATGTAGTTACTGTCATCATTTCAGTACGAAAATTTAACCACAAACTTCTTATAGGCTACCCATCATGCATACTAATTTTTTCATTTTTCTGAATTACCCATAATTTATGAAAATTCCAACAGTGGTATTATACAGAGTAAACATAGTCAAACTAGCATGGATTTTCATTGCTCAGACCTACAACTAATTCTATGCATGGATATTGACATTCCTAAACATATGTAAATTTCTAGGAATTTAACTATTTTACACTATTTGTCTGAATTTCTACACTAATAAAACACTTACTGTTTACCATTCAGAAAATGTAATAATTTATACAGATATCAGAAATTTCCCAAATTCCTATAGCATGAACTGAACCCATAAACACTGTACAAAAATTTTATGACACTTGGTTCCACACAGATTGCACAAACGAAATTTTACAAGATTAAAAACCTGTTTAACATGCATTTCAGAAATTTCAGATATAGGTATATCCACAGTAATTCATAAATTTGCACAGCATGATCCATTAATAGTATTTTATAGCATATCACTTTTACATTATATCCTCATACGCAGAAATCCGAAAAATAGGTCATATAGGTCAGACATGCACACTGTTGCAGTTTGCGAACTTGACACATGCAGGTGGCCGTTTATCAGGTTAACGGCAATAAAGGTCGCCGCCAACTCAAGATCTTAACCGCAAGGATCCTGCCGTTAAGTTCATGTCTTTGCAAAACACACTGAACGCAAGAAACTTGGTGAAATTTGGGGTTCCATGACTCGAATAAAAACCTAAAAATTCCTGGGACTTACTAAACGCATGTATGGGTGATGTGAAAGGGTTACTTACCTTGGATAAATCTCCAATTGACGGATTAAGCCGGAGAAGCCCTCCTCGGCCCGAGCCAAAGAGTCCTTAAAACTCTCTCGATCCGAATTCTGTGTTGATCTCCTCTGCACACCAGTGTGGGGAAGCGTTCCCGGTTGTTCAGAGTCCTTCCAGTCATTGTAGAACGCCAGATGAAGCCTCCAATCGCCGGATTTCTGAACTCAAAGATGGTTTTCGCACCAAGAACTAGGTTTTTACTCAAGAGCAAAAGGGTTAGATATGCCGGAGATGGGGTGTTTTATAGAGCTAGGGTCAGAGACGAATTGGTAAGGTTGGGTTACCGTTGCGGAACGGTTTCCTAAACCAAGGGCAACATTTTCGGAGGCGTTTCTGAATCTAAAATCGCAACAGATCTGGGAGGTTAACGTCAACATCACAGGCCGCCAATTCTGAGTTGGCATCCATCGATGTGGCCACTGATTTATGGTCAACGTCAACTGATGTTGACGTCAACTAGCCGCCAGAACAGAACTTAAAACTACAGAAATTCTATGTACACCACACATATCTATATATATATATATAATCTACAATGCACACATTAAAACAATACTTATTCACGCAATGTAAACAAGTAAGTACTATGCACAATAAAGTTTATACATCGATGGCATACATTATACATATATAAGCAATCATCCAAAGATGAAAATTAAGGGCCTTACAGATTCCCACATGGTCGATGAGCTGGTTGTACCCTAATACCTATGATACCCTCTAGGGATCAATATGATCCAAACGGCTATTCGATTGCTCTCGCTCTTATCTTAAATCATGCCGGACCTCTGGACCTGTGCATAACATGGCCAGTGGATGGGTAGTGAATTCCACCTGACTACCGACACCAATCTTGCATGTTGTGCAACTAATATTATTGCCCGTTTACTCGATGTTTTATGTGCAATGACCTGTAGTTCTCATCTATACTCGACTCGCGTCATCTATTCACACTATCTCTACTATCTCGTCTATTCATCTAGTACTCTCATCTATTTCTTGGTGCTCTCTATGGCCATTGACTGATTGACAAAAGATAAACAATATAACCAATGTCTGGCAATATATAAAGGGCCCGATTTGGTCCTGGGAGGTGCGCCCAAAAGTGCTATTTGCCCGCGGGAGTTAAATGATCAGAGTGTTTGGCATTAGACTCGAGTGCTATCTTTCTCGACTATCTAAATGACAATCAAAGTGCTATACTATACTCGTTGTGCTATTGTGATACATTGTGCTATGGCCAACCTGCTCTGTGCTATATTTGGATACTTGTGTTATTTCAATCACATGCTATTGTGCTATCTCTTATGTTATTTGACTCTCTCGCTCTATCATTAGTTACTCTACCTTTTTAATACATTAATCATTTAAAGTATGCTTGATCTTGAGATTTAAGTCCTACGGGCGTTATCGCTCACCCTGCGTTCTTGGTTATGTGTTCTCAAGAGAGACCGAGGATGACACTTACACTCAAGGGGACGAGAACGACCAAGAGTGAAGTCAAGAGTACCCTAGCGTCTTAGTGTTATGTTAGAATTTGAGTTTAATCTTTTGTTTTATTCAATGTAATTGGGCCCTATAGATGGCTCTGATATTAGTGGTTGTAACTAGACATTGGAAATTATAAATGAGATGACTTTGTTTTAATATTAATTCTTGTCCAATGGTTGGATGTCTAGTACTCGCTCTGTACCCGTTTACTTGCAACTGCCTCGTGTTCCGATATTCTGCGTCGGGGCGTGACAGTTTTGTGGTATCAGAGCCTAGGTTGTTCTTAAGTATAGGATGATGAATGTTGACCAGCCTCGACTAGAGTCAGTCATCCTACCTATGTGAGATGTGGTTAGAACCATGGGTAACTAGCTAAAATGAACTCACACACGCACAAATTAAATTCTACATCAATATCATAACAACAAGTTACTTTTGTAGGAACTTAAGCAACTAAGATGACTACTGAATGTGCTCAGATGAGGGGCATGCAACAAACCATCCAAGAACTCACTCGTGCAATTATGCAAGCTACTCAAGGTGGAGGAAATCGTGGCGGTGCAGGCGAGCTGCATCGTAACTTCAGGAGCTTGAACCCACCTAGGTTTAGTGGATCCATGGATCCTGACGAGGCCGAACACTGGCTGAAGGAGACGAAAAGAATCTTCCATGTCATGCACTGTGCAGCTGGGGATAAGCTGCTATTAGCTACTTTCCAACTGGAGAAGGACGCCCACACTTGGTGGGAGTCAGTGGAAGCGACCAAGGCTAATGGTCAATTCAGTTGGGCGGAATTCAAAGAGGCATTCAACTCCAAGTACTTCTCGTAGCGCGTGCAAGAAAGGAAGGCTACAGAGTTTGCTGCTATTAAACAGAGAAGTTTGTCTATGGCCGAATATAAAGCCCAGTTTTGAAGACTGGCAAGATATGCTGAACACTTAGTGAACAATGAAAAGATGAAGGCTAAGCGCTTCCTGAATGGCCTTAAGCCTCAGTACATTACCCAACTAGCCCCTCTCGACATCCATACCTATGCCGAGATGGTGAAGAAAGCTCAACTGCTGGAAGATGCTACGGACTTCACCGATCGTATCAAAGGGAAGTTCGTGAAGAAGGAACTAACACCGGGCATGACATCTGCTAAGCCAACTAATGGCAAGAAGCGTCCTTTCAACATCACAGAAGGATCCAGCCAAGAAAGGACATCTAAGATCCCTGTTCCCAACACTCCAGCGAAAAGCAACTGCAAGCACTGTGACAGGCCAGGTCACACGGCTGATGAGTGCTGGAAGAAGGTCGGTGCATGTCTGTGCTGTGGAAGCCGCGAGCACCATATTCCCAAGTGCCGCTACTGAAGGAGAATAAAAGGCGCACTAATGTGCCTAAGAAACAGGGAAGAATGCAAGCCCTGCATGATGCAGAACCCGCTGACGAAGGTGGCGTGGTATATGGTACCTTACAAGTTTTCTCCTTATCAACATTTGTTTTATTCGATACTGGAGCAATGTAAGACCCGGTTTCCTGGATTTTCGTTCGGCGCCTGGGATGACTGGCCACTGACGCGTCTAGGCTGGGTGACGTGTCGGTGTCGCGGCGTGGTTGTCCGCCGCGACAGTCATCCGTGTCGCGACGTTCGGGTGCATCATTTTCTTGTCGCGCCCTGGGTTGCCGTCGCATCTTGGTGTAACACCTCTGGTTCTGTGTGCCTTGGCGTTGATTTTGGGATCACGACGGGCAGGGTGTCGCATTCTGAACGCGACGTGTTCCCTGTCGCCTTCTGGGTGATAAGGCGATGGCCCCTGTGTCGCGTTTCGGTTGTCTGTGTGGCTGTGCGCCACGTGTCTGCATCACGGGTGTGAAGGCGACGTGCCATTGGTCACGTTCACCTGAGCCGCCTGCATGCGCGACACGTGGTCTGGTGTTGCCGGCCTGTCAGAGGTCTTTTCAGAACTTTTGAGAAGGCGATAGAATGAGTGTCGCGTTCTGGGTCGGAAGGCGACGTCGAGCCTGTCGCGATCTCAGTTCCGAGGACTTAAGCGAGTTGGCCCCACCTTCCTCCCCCTCTCTGTCTTCTTCTTCCTATCTCCCTCTCCCTCCGGCGACTTCTTCCTCCCCTCTTCCTTTGTGCATTTCAGGTGAGGAGGAGGGCCGTGCGTGGTGTCCCGACGTCGTGGAGCGTGCGTGGAGCGAGGAGGAGGTGTTCATTCCTACGAGAAGGGCCCTAAGGGTTCGGTCTTCGTTTGAGGTAGGGATTTCTTGTGCCCTCTCCCATCCGGGTGGATCGGGAGCCCTCGAAGTTTTGTAGCTAGATTTACAGCCTACCCCATGCTTCCCTCCCCGTGTGTGTGTGTGTGGCAGCTTGGGGTGATCATGGTTGGCCCCCATGCTCCATTTGGGGCTCAGCCTGTGATCGCGACAGGGTGCCTGTCGCGATACCAGTCTGGAGGCGACGAGCAACCTGTCGCCTTCGGGTAGCGACAAGTTGGCCATCGCGTTCCCCTTTGCCCTTCAGTTCCGGGTTTTGTTCTGAAGGCGGCACCACGGCTGTCGCCTTCGGGGTTGCGACAGGGCGGTCGTCGCGTTCTACCTTTTGGGGTAGCGACGATGCCCTAGTCGCCTTCTCACTTCCGTGTCGTTTGGTTGCGGGCCGATGGCCCCGTTTGGGGTCCGGCCTTCTGACGGTGAACGCGACAGGTCGATACGTCGCGTTCAGATCAGAAGGTGGCTCCCTGGTCGTCGCAACCTGGTGGCGACAGGTTGGCTGTCGCCTTCTTGTTCTGAAGGCGACACACCTGTGGTCGCGATCAGGTTGTTTGGGTTTCTGTTCTGTCTGGTGTTGTTCCGGTTTCTCGGCCGTGCCTGCGTGCCGGCGTTGGTCGACGGATCTTCTGGGGGTTCTTCCGGAAGGGGTACCGTCGTGCCTGTGCCCTACTGGGCTTGTCTTTGTTACAAGCCAGTTGTGCCGTTTCTATGGTGGTTTGCCCTGCCTGTTCTCTGTTCGCCCGGGTGTTAGGCACTGAGGGCTTGTCCCGTTTAGAGGTTTCTCCGTTACCTGGGACCCCCATCCTCGGGAGCCCGTTGAGGGAGGTATCCGGGCTACGAGTGTCCTCGAGTTGGCATCCACGTGAGCGGACTCTAGAATTGAGGGGAAAATGAGGTGGACAGCGATGTTGAGTCGTTTGTAGTGATGATCAGTCTGTCCCCATGCAATTTTAATTAATTATATATATACATATTTTGATGATTAACAAAACCAAACAAGAGTTATCAATTATGTCTAATGAATATTTCATAAGTCTTAAGTACAGGAAAAATACCAAGGTCAAACAAGTCAATAAAGGTATGCATTTCCTCTCTGAAGCTTTAACCTTTTCTGCATGAATTTTCTCCAAGTCCATATCGATTTCTGTTGAAGTTCACAACGATTTCCTTATCAAACTAAAAAGTCTTGTTGTTTCAATCAAGTCGATGTCACAACGACTCTTTGAGTAATTAGAACGATTTCATAAGTTACTGTATCGACTTCTTTGACAAGCAGAACGATTTCCTCTCTGACCGTAAAGTTTAAATCAAGTCGATGTCATAACGATTTCTTTAGAACTCGCAACGACTTGCTTGTTGTAACGACTTCATAAGTTATCATAACGATTTCTTTAGAACTCGCAACGACTTGCTTGTTGTAACGACTTCATAAGTTATCATAACGATTTCTTTAGAACTCGCAACGACTTGCTTGTTGTAACGACTTCATAAGTTATCATAACGATTTCTTTAGAACTCGCAACGACTTGCTTGTTGTAACGACTTCATAAGTTATCATAACGATTTCTTTAGAACTCACAACGACTTGCTTGTTGTAACGACTTCATAAGTTATCATAACGATTTCTTTAGAATCGCAACGACTTGCTTGTTGTAACGACTTCATATGATAACAGTTCTTTAAGAGTTCTTAACGTCTTGATAAGTGATCATAACGACTTGCTCCCTATAACGACTTGTCAGTATTCATATCGTTTTCATAAGTCATATCTGGATATCTTTTTGACTAGTCAAAGTCCTCGTAGACATCTCTCTGACGCTTTTGCATTTATGAGATCTGAACGTATCTCTGCATGCATGCAGACCATATCATCCTTTTCTTGTCTACTCTGATTACGTCTTTTATTGTCAAGATATTTGGTGTTACTATTTTCATGTCTATTGCTACTGACGTTGACTGACATCAGAAACAGCTTAGCTGTCTGCTACTTGAGTTTGACATTTGTGCAGACTTCTGAACCAGCTTTACAGTACAACGTTAAACAAATAGAAACCAACGGATATTTCTGAAGAGTTATATCTTTGCGTGATCAAGTAATCAAAAGACTGTTGACTGGAAGCTTCCAAGACTCCAGGTGTCACTTAGTCTAACGACTACTCAAAAGAGAGACAACGGACACTTCAACGTCTTGATTTCAAATTGAAGATATAAATTCAAGACAGAAGGATAGAAGAAACATCGATCAGATATTCAAGTACTCATTCTTCTGAAGAAAGTCCAGAGCCAAGAATTGTCATTCCTCTTCGCTTTAGCTCTTTTGCTCTCAACTAGTTTGTGAAAATCCTGTGAGAGCTTGTATAGTTCTGAGAGTGCTTCCTGCTTAACATCTTCTTGCTCTCAGTTCTAGTTGCTTCAGATCTTTGCTTATCAAAAGCTTGATCTAGGGGCTTGAAAGTCTTTCATTATTCTGTGTATTGTTCCCTTCGGTTGTGAAGGAAGACCTGGTGGTATCCAGGGTGTGGTTCCCTTCGGTTGTGAAGGAAGACCTGGTGGTATCCAGGGTGTTGTTCCCTTCGAGTTGAAGGAAGACCAGCTGAGCTGGGTGTTGTAGTTTCATTAAGGGGATTGTTCCCTTGTTAGTGAAATCCTGAGGCATTGCTCAGGGACTGGACGTAGGTCTCCTGTGAAGAGGAGTTCCGAACCAGGATAAAATTCCTTGTGTCGTGTGGTTGTGTTTTATGCGCTTGCTATCTTTTCTTCTAACTCTAACTTCTGTTTAAGCTGTTGTGTAATCTTTTAGTGAACAGGTTTTATTCAAAGATCAAATTTTAATAACCCATTCACCCCCCCCCCCCTCTGGGCTAGCTAGCTGGGCAACAAGTGGTATCAGAGCGAGTCTCTTCGACAAAGAAGAAGATCTAACGATCTGAAGAGCAAAGATCAATGGCAGCCCAAAGCAACTTCGAAGGTCAGTCAGTCAACAGGCCTCCCTTGTTCGATGGAGAAGATTACACCTATTGGAAGACAAGAATGGAGTACTTTCTACAAGGCCACGACTACACAATATGGTCCATTGTAGAAGAAGGTGATCTTCTAGTCACAAATGCTAAGGCTCAGTGGACAGATGACGACAGAAGAAGAATATCCCTAAACTGCAAAGCCAAGAGCATCCTTTGCTGTGCCCTCAGCAAGAAAGAATTCAACAGAGTTTCAGCCTGCAAATCCGCAATGGAGATGTGGGAAAAGCTCAGAATTACATATGAAGGGACAGACAAGGTAAAGGAGACAAGAATCGATATTCTTGTGACTCAGTATGAAAGATTCCAGATGCAATCAGGTGAATCCATAACTCAGATGTTTAACAGATTTACAGATATTACAAATGGATTAGCCGGTCTAGGAAAAGTTTATGTCATACCAGATATGGTCAGAAAGATCCTCAGATCTCTGCCATCCTCATGGACTCCAAAGGTAACAGCCATTGAGGAAGCCAATGATCTGAAATTAATGTCATTGGAAAAGTTAATAGGATCTCTCATGGCTCATGAAATAAATATGGAGAGATTAGGAGAATCCTCCAGCAGAAGGAAGCAATCAAATGCTCTCAAGGCGAATGATGATATATCAGAGGAATCTTTGGATAACAGTGAAAGCAGCAAAGACAGTGATGATGAAGAAGCCATGCTGTCTCGAAGACTTCAGAAAATATTAGCAAAGAAGAAGAAGTATCAGTCCGGAAGAAGATTTTTTAAGAAGAACAAAGACTTCAGAAAACCAGAAGTGAAGGATCCGAAGAAAGGAGAAGTAATATGCTATGAATGCAAGAAGCCTGGACACATCAAGGCAGATTGTCCAATGCTCAAAAAGAATGATCATAAGAAGAAGGACAACTTCAGAAGATTCAAAAAGTATAAAAAGAAAGCAATGGCAGCTGCTTGGGAAAACAGCAGTGATTCAGATAATGAGTCAAGCTCAAGCAGTGAAGGTGAAGAAGCAAATCTGGCTCTCATGGCCAATACCGAAGATAAGGTAACCTCTGACTCCTCATTTGATTCATGCAATGATTCAGATTCTGATAACTTAGAAAGTGCTTTTAATGAACTCTATGAAAAATATAAAGAAGTATCTAAATTACTCAAAATTAGTAAGAAAAATTTAATCTGTTTAGAAAATACAAACTCAGATCTAAAAACAGAAAATGAAGAACTTGAAAAACAAATAACTGAACACAAAAGAAGAAATGAGTTATTATGTGAAGATCTAAAAGAGAAAAACAGAAAGATAACTCACCTAGAAAAACAAGAAGACTTAGGTGAACTTAAAACAGAAATAGAAAGATTAAATAAAGAAAATGATAAACTATCAAGTACACTAGAAAAATTTACTAATGGTAAAAACTCTTTAATATTAAAAGGTGCTAGGAGATCGGGTAAAAAGAAAAATGGATTAGGATATACACCCCCAGATAATGAAGAAACCATAATATATCCTAAAACATATCCAACACCAAAATTTGTACCCGAACAAGATATAGCATACAAAGCTGATTTCAAATACATAGAAAAGGTGACTAAGTTATCCTGCTGCAGTCACTGCAATAAGTTAGGACATATTAAAATTACATGCCCAACAAGACATAAAAAATGGATATTAAAAGGTAAAATTAATGATACTAACCTATCAGGACCCAAAAGAATTTGGGTACCTAAAGCTTGATGTTTTCATTTCAGGTTAACCCTCGAGCATCCAAATGGTATTTGGATAGTGGGTGCTCAAGGCACATGTCAGGCAACAAGAAGATTTTTGTTGATCTCCAAGCTGAAGAAGGTACAGTCACCTATGGAGATAATGGAAAAGGCACTGTGATAGGAAGTGGGTCTGTGAACATCAAAGGAAAATCAGTTATTGAAGACGTAATGCTGGTCAAAGGATTAAAGCACAATCTTATCAGCATCAGCCAGTTGTGTGACAAAGGCCATCACATTCAGTTCCAAGAATCAAAGTGCAGTATATTAAAGGATGGTGCAGTCATATTTGAAGCCTTCAGAGAAAGAAACTTGTATGTTCTCTATCTCGAGGAACTCAAGAATCAAGATGTTTGTTTGGCAGCCAGCAAAGATCAATCAACAGAGCTGTGGCACAGAAGATTGGGTCACTGCAGCTTGGACGGTTTGAATAAGCTCAGAAAGAGAAAGCTAGTGGAAGGACTGCCAAAGGTCAATTCTAGATTGGATAGCATTTGCAAACCTTGTGCAAGAGGAAAGCACACCAAAAGCTCCTTCAAATCAAAGACTATAGTAACCACCTCAAAGCCCTTAGAACTACTTCATATGGATCTATTTGGGCCAATGAGGACCACCAGTCTAGGAGGAAAGAATTTTGGATTTGTAATAGTTGATGATTATTCAAGATTCACTTGGGTATCCTTTCTAGAGCACAAAGATGACACATTTGACAATTTTGTTAGCTTCAGTAAGAAAGTTCAGAAAGATCAGAAGTTCACAATTGTCTCTATCAGATCAGATCATGGTGGTGAGTTTCAGAATGAAAAGTTTACAAAGTTCTGTGATGATCAAGGAATTGAGCACAACTTCTCAGCCCCAAGGACACCTCAACAGAATGGAATTGCTGAGAGGAAAAACAGAACTCTTTTGGATATGGCAAGAACCATGTTATCAGAATATGATTTGCCAAGATATTTCTGGGCTGAAGCCATCAACACTGCATGTTATATCATTAATAGAGTAATGATCAGGCCGATTCTGAAGAAGACTGCTTATGAACTCTACAAAGGAAAGAAGCCAAAGATCAGCCATTTCAGAATATTTGGATGTCCTTGCTTCATCCACAATAATGGAAAAAGGGACATTGGTAAGTTGGATGCCAAATCAGATGAAGGCATCTTTATGGGGTACACTTCTAAACCCAAAGGTTATAGAGTCTTCAATAAACGTTCATTGTTAATTGAACAGTCTGTGCATGTTATTTTTGATGAATCTAACCCTTCCTTGAAAAAGGAAGAAATTAGTGACATTGATGATGCAGATGACTTGTCCGAAAAATTAAAGAATACCTCAATTAAGGACAAGGAAGATCCACCATTGGAAGAACTGCAGCAAACTGAAATCCAACATGAAAATCTTCCAAAAGAATGGAGACATCAGAAAGATCACCCTCCTGAAAACATTATTGGTGATCCATCCGTAGGGGTAAGAACAAGAGGTAATGTAATTCCATGTGATTATTTAGCCTTTGTTTCTCAAATAGAGCCTAAGACAGTCAATGAAGCTTTATCTGATGAATCTTGGATATTAGCCATGCAAGATGAACTAAATCAGTTCAAGAGAAATCAAGTATGGTCACTTGTTCCTAGACCATCCAATCATTCAGTTATTGGCACCAAGTGGGTGTTCAGAAATAAACTGGATGAGTCTGGAATAATCTTAAGGAACAAGGCCAGATTGGTGGCTCAAGGCTACTCCCAAGAGGAAGGCATAGATTTCGATGAAACTTATGCACCTGTAGCTAGACTTGAGGCTATTAGGATTTTACTTGCTTATGCATCTGCATTTGATTTAAAACTATTTCAAATGGATGTCAAATCAGCCTTTTTAAATGGTTTTATCAAGGAGGAAGTTTATGTTGAACAACCTCCAGGTTTTGATGACACCGAATTTCCAAATCATGTATTTAAACTACATAAGGCCTTATATGGTTTAAAGCAAGCACCTAGAGCCTGGTATGAAAGGCTCAGTACTTTCTTATTAGATCATGGTTTCGCTAGAGGTAAAGTAGATAGTACATTATTTATAAAATCTAAGGTTAAACATATACTTCTTGTGCAAATATATGTAGATGATATTATTTTTGGATCTACTGATGAATCTCTTTGCAAGTACTTTGAAAAGCTCATGCAGGGAGAATTCGAAATGAGCTTGATGGGTGAGCTAAGCTACTTCCTTGGATTGCAAATCAAACAAGGGAAGGAAGGCACTCATATCTGTCAAGCCAAGTACACCAAAGAGCTGTTAAAGAAATTTGGATTTGAAGGTGCAAAGCCATTATCAACTCCAATGAGCACATCAACTAGAATGGACAGTGATCAAAAAGGTAAAAAGGTAGATCAAAAGAATTATAGAGGTATGATAGGGTCACTACTTTACTTAACTGCAAGTAGACCAGATATTTTGTTCAGTGTATGCATGTGTGCTAGATATCAGGCAGACCCTAGAGAGTCTCATTTAATTTCAGTAAAAAGAATATTTAGATATCTGGCTAGAACTCATGATTTAGGTCTCTGGTATCCTAGATCTTGTGAAATAGAATTAATAGGATATTCTGATGCTGATTATGCTGGATGCAAAGTAGATAGAAAGAGCACCAGTGGCTGTTGTCAGTTTCTTGCAGGATGTTTAATATCATGGTCATCCAAGAAACAAAATTCAGTAGCTTATCAACAGCTGAGGCAGAATATGTTGCTGCTGGAAGTTGCTGTACACAACTTCTTTGGATAAAGCAACAACTTGAGGATTTCGGAATTCACATCAAATCAATTCCACTCTTGTGTGATAATACAAGTGCCATCAACCTCACCAAAAATCCAGTACAGCACTCAAGAACTAAGCACATTGAGGTAAGATACCATTTTATTCGAGACCATGTAGCTAGTGGTAATTTAGAAATTTCCTTTATAGATACAAATGGCCAATTAGCAGACATTTTCACAAAAGCCTTACCTAAAGAGAGATTTACATCTCTTAGAAGGGAATTAGGCATGTGCAATTTGTGATAAAAGTTTGCTTACAACTGGCACATTAAATTCTAGAATTTAAGTAATTTTTCTCTCCATATCGATAAGCAAAAGATACTTTGTGTGTATTGTTATAACCGCTCTTTCATTAAAGTCGTTTGAACAGTCAAATCCTTTTGTCGTTTTTCCACCGCCGTTTGGCGCCTCACTTTCCACGAAGCATTAATTTATTCATAAAATCGATGGCAGAACAATTCGTGTCTCATCGTCTCCCTCTTTCCCCTCTTTTATCTTATCGCGTGAGCCGATGCCCTAGCAACTCCATCTCAATCCTCTGCAAATTTGAATCTTCCTCCTACTTCCCGCAAAATTTCTTGAGGATTCCTTCTCCTCACCCTCCGTTTCTCCCTCCGTTCCTTTTCCCACCTGAATCTATGGCCGCACCAGTGATCGCCGGCAGTTTGGGTGGCTACAGCGCCGAGTTCCTCACTCCTGAGCAGCAGGAGAGATTTACTTTTGTGAAGACGAAGCTCTGCGGCAATAAAGAAGTAGATGTCGCCAATCTGAAGAAAAATGGAATGAGCAGCTTAGTAGATTTGATCAATCAGATGCAGTGGTCAGATATTTCCACCTTTTCAGAGGTAAGCTATCCGGATTTGGTTAAAGCCTTCTTCGTGTGTATGAGAACAGAGGAAGATGGGTCTCTGGTTTCTTCAGTAAAGGGAACCATGATTAGGATAGACCCTGAGTTGCTGAAAGTGTTGTTCAATGTAAAGACTTCAGGCTTTAGTGGGGTTCACTCCGTGGACGCCCAAGTGAAGGGTTTGGGAATTATTGGGCCAGGATTCAAGCTGAGGGACGGCAAGATCGATATAAATCAACTATCCGCCTTCAACCGTCTTCTCCATTTTATTGTCTGCCAGATCTTAGTTCCCAGAAGTGCAACTTTTTCATCTTGCACAAAGGCCGACTCGGATATGATGTACTGGGCCATTCAGAATAAGGAGATAAATATGGCCGCAGTGATCATGGAAAGAATGAAGTTTGCAAGGGATCAGATATGGGACACCAAGAGTAAGTTAAATGTGTCCCTGCCTTATGCCCACCTACTTACCAAGATCTTCAAACACTTCGGTGTTGATCTTTCTGGGGCAGTTGTAGAGAAAATGGGCCAAGCAATCAGGTCCAGGAATCTGAAGAAGAGTGGTTTTTCTTTGAAAAGTGGTGTCTGGTTCAAGGCTTCGGTGGCTGAAGGCGAAGCCATCTTAATCGACTCATCAGTTGTTCATCAGGAGATGGGGTCAGCGGATATGTTTCCAGAATTGCCTGTGGAGCCAATTCTAGCTCCAGCAGTTGAAGCAGCAGAATCTTCAGGCCCCTCCAATGCAGAAGTTCAGTCTGAAAGTGCAGTAGAAGAAGAAAGAGCATCTGTAGAAGCTTCAAATTTCCAGAAGAATCAGTTGCAGAAAGGAGAATTGAAGATCTCCTCCCGGAGGACATTATTCCTGTTGAGGACCCTCTTCCCTCAACTTTTGTTGCATCTATCCTGGCCGATATCATTGACTCTATTCCTAGTGACAGAATTGCAGAAGAAGTTGTGGCATCAGGCCACGTTGAGGTTCAAATGGAAGATGTGCAGGTAGAGGTAGAGCACCAAGCTGTCCAAGGTGACTCTGTGTTCGAATCTGCTCCCAGTCAGGGGGAGCAAGTATCAGATGAAGAAGATGCTCCTATTGAGGGGGAGCTATCAAAAGAAGGTTCTGTGGATGTAACTCCAGATGTTGATAAGGATGAACAGCATGAAGGTTCTCCTGACTTGGATAACAGAGAAGGGGAGACTGCAAGCTCTTCGAGCTCAGATGATGATCAACCTCCTCCAGCAAAGGAAGGCAAAAAGAAAGGAAAAGAGGTTGCCTCTGAAGTTCCTCTCCTGGCTAATTCTCCGTTTGAGAGGCAGGCTAAGCAGAAAATTGTCATAAACTTAAAGCCAGTGATTGAAAGGCTGAATGTTCAAGGTGAATTATTATGTTCCCTCCAGTGTGATGTCAGCTCTATTTTTCTGAGTCAAGCTTCAGCAAATAAAGAATTGGGGCAAATCAAAAATGCTATACAATGGTTTAACAAGGAAATGTGCAGCATGAAAGGCATGCTTTCAGATATTGTCAAGGCAGTTGGAGCTCTAGCTCCTCCTCCACCAGAAGCAGCTCCTCCACCAGAAGCAGCAGCTCCACCAGAAGCAGAAGCAGCACCAGAAGCAGCAGCTCCACCTGAAGTAGCAGCAGCAGCACCAAAAGAGGCAGAGCCAGCAGAGTCAGCTGATCAGGTTGAAGGGCCATCCGGGCCATCTGAGCTAGGATCTGGGCCATCAGGGCCCTTGGAGAGTGAGTCTGTGCAGAAAGAGGCAGAAGAGATCTTGGCACCCAAGCCCCCAGCTCCTTCCTCTCCCTCTCACACACCTATTCCTCCAACTCCTCCATCAGCTCCTACAGCCCCTCCTGCCCCTCAAACATTCAAGAAGCCTCAATCTCGACCAATTTCTTCTCCTACCCCATTTCAGTCCTCCATTCCCTCTCCCTTTCCCATACCTGAGGCCCCTCCAGCATCCTCAGCTGGAGCATCCTCCTCCTCCTCTGGTCCCTCCCTTGGACCAGATGATGCTTTCCAAACTACTTCACACTCTTTTCTTCATCCTACTCCTCCACCATCTTTCATCACTATCATACCTGAACATGCTCAACTCAATTCTCCTTTTCTTGAAAAGATCAAGGATGAATTTGAGGAAGGAATTCTCAGGTCTGTGTTGAAAGTGGGAGATCATATTCACAGGGCTGATCCTTCTAGTCCTGCTCCCAAGAAGAGGAAAATTACTTCCACCTATTCCTCCTCCTCTGAACCCAAATACCCTCCTTTGTGGTTTTCTCTCACAGTTGACAACAAGCATAAGTCACTGTATAGGGAATACCTCTCCAAAGTTGTTTTTGCTACCATCATCAACCTTCCCTTTCAAAACCTTACAGATCATTTGAACACCATACTACCCTATACTTCTCTCTCAAAATCTGAAAAATCCAGAATCTTCTCTCTTGCTCACTCCAAATCTGAAGAGCAATGGGGCAAAGGTCACAAGGATCTTCTCAAGAAGTTTACTCTTGCCAGATCTGCCAGATTTCCTCCAAGGGACCACTCCTTGACCCTATCCGAGTGGTTCAGGTTGTATCACCAAGAACTCTAGGCTCCCTTCATTCAATCAGAAATAAAAATGATCAGGCATTTCATGCACTTCAACAACTACCGTTATGTTCATAAGCTTCCAGAAGTTCAGCTGTGTCAGTTCAAGAAGGCCATTTCAGTTTTAACTCCGGCTGGCTCTCACTTTTCAGACATTCAGGTAGATTTTGCTACCCTTCGAATACCTGAGGACATAGCCCTGCCTCAAATTCATGCTCTAGTTATGGAATCCTCTGTAGGATCCATCATATTTGAGCGCTTTGCAAGAATCATGGGCAGGATCAAAGTGCAGAAAGGCTACCTGGTTTCCTTTTCGAGATTCCTTTTCAGGGAATATCACCAGGGCCATGTCAGTGCGGCAGTTCTCTCTCCTATCCTGTCTGAATGTGAAAGGCTCACCCCTTCTGAATGGTCAAAACTCTATCCCCTGTCAGCTCAGCAGCTGTTTGTTCTCAATGAAGCTCAAGCCAGGGAAGGAAATCCAGCTATTTCTCCAGCCACCTTCCTAGATATGAACTCCATTCATCTTGTCAATGACCCTTTCAAGGTCTGGGAGGAAAGGTACAAATTGTATGTGGCATTGCACAAAACTCTCCGAGACAACCACAATCACTACCCTGTCACCATGGACCAATTCCTCACCTGTGCCAGCTTTGGCACTCGTCGGTTTCTCAAGATGAACTTGGACCAGGATGCTATGCTGCCCTTCTCTATAAGCACCTAGATCTTCACATCAAACGGATGGCTCCCACCATGGGACCATCTTACTCTGTATCGTTTGGAGTTTTTAAAACTCTTTTTGAAGAGCAGGAATTTCAGGCATGGGAAACCATCTCCCATTTTGCCTCTTTGTTGTCTCCTGCCTTCTATTTACCTGTACCTCCACAGTAAATGTCATGACCTTCTGTGTATCTCTATTTCTCTTTCTCTCTTCTTTCTTTGTCGAAGTTTCTCTTTTTGCTTAATGACAAAAAGGGGGAGAAAAATACTTAGCATGTCTGAAATATTAATCTTGCTTAGAATCTTAGCATATCTTCTCTTTACAAACAAATTTTAGATACTTTTATCCATGCTTATTGTTCAGTTTTGTCATCATCAAAAAGGGGGAGATTGATGATCAGTCTGTCCCCATGCAATTTTAATTAATTATATATATACATATTTTGATGATTAACAAAACCAAACAAGAGCTTATCAATTATGTCTAATGAATATTTCATAAGTCTTAAGTACAGGAAAAATACCAAGGTCAAACAAGTCAATAAAGGTATGCATTTCCTCTCTGAAGCTTTAACCTTTTCTGCATGAATTTTCTCCAAGTCCATATCGATTTCTGTTGAAGTTCACAACGATTTCCTTATCAAACTAAAAAGTCTTGTTGTTTCAATCAAGTCGATGTCACAACGACTCTTTGAGTAATTAGAACGATTTCATAAGTTACTGTATCGACTTCTTTGATAAGCAGAACGATTTCCTCTCTGACCGCAAAGTTTAAATCAAGTCGATGTCACAACGATTTCTTTAGAACTCGCAACGACTTGCTTGTTGTAACGACTTCATAAGTTATCATAACGATTTCTTTAGAACTCGCAACGACTTGCTTGTTGTAACGACTTCATAAGTTATCATAACGATTTCTTTAGAACTCGCAACGACTTGCTTGTTGTAACGACTTCATAAGTTATCATAACGATTTCTTTAGAACTCGCAACGACTTGCTTGTTGTAACGACTTCATAAGTTATCATAACGATTTCTTTAGAACTCACAACGACTTGCTTGTTGTAACGACTTCATAAGTTATCATAACGATTTCTTTAGAATTCGCAACGACTTGCTTGTTGTAACGACTTCATATGATAACAGGTTCTTTAAGAGTTCTTAACGTCTTGATAAGTGATCATAACGACTTGCTCTCTATAACGACTTGTCAGTATTCATATCGTTTTCATAAGTCATATCTGGATATCTTTTTGACTAGTCAAAGTCCACGTAGACATCTCTCTAACGCTTGTGCATTTATGAGATCTGAACGTATCTCTGCATGCATGCAGACCATATCATCCTTTTCTTGTCTACTCTGATTACGTCTTTTATTGTCAAGATATTTGGTGTTACTATTTTCATGTCTATGCTACTGACGTTGACTGATATCAGAAACAGCTTAGCTGTCTGCTACTTGAGTTTGACATTTGTGCAGACTTCTGAACCAGCTTTACAGTACAACGTTAAACAAATAGAAACCAACGGATATTTCTGAAGAGTTATATCTTTGCGTGATCAAGTAATCAAAAGACTGTTGACTGGAAGCTTCCAAGACTCCAGGTGTCACTTAGTCTAACGACTACTCAAAAGAGAGACAACGGACACTTCAACGTCTTGATTTCAAATTGAAGATATAAATTCAAGACAGAAGGATAGAAGAAACGATTTGATCAGATATTCAAGTACTCAATTCTTCTGAAGAAAGTCCAGAGCCAAGAATTGTCATTTCCTCTTCACTTTAGCTCTTTTGCTCTCAACTAGTTTGTGAAAATCCTGTGAGAGCTTGTATAGTTCTGAGAGTGCTTCCTGCTTAACATCTTCTTGCTCTCAGTTCTAGTTGCTTCAGATCGTTGCTTATCAAAAGCTTGATCTAGGGGCTTGAAAGTCTTTCATTATTCTGTGTATTGTTCCCTTCGGTTGTGAAGGAAGACCTGGTGGTATCCAGGGTGTGGTTCCCTTCGGTTGTGAAGGAAGACCTGGTGGTATCCAGGGTGTTGTTCCCTTCGAGTTGAAGAAAGACTAGCCGAGCTGGGTGTTGTAGTTTCATTAAGGGGATTGTTCCCTTGTTAGTGAAATCCTGAGGCATTGCTCAGGGACTGGACGTAGGTCTCCTGTGAAGAGGAGTTCCGAACCAGGATAAAATTCCTTGTGTCGTGTGGTTGTGTTTTATGCGCTTGCTATCTTTTCTTCTAACTTTAACTTCTGTTTAAGCTGTTGTGTAATCTTTTTAGTGAACAGGTTTTATTCAAAGATCAAATTTTAATAACCCATTCACCCCCCCCCCTCTGGGCTAGCTAGCTGGGCAACATGTAGAGCTCTCTTGTCTGGGTCTGGGATGCCGAGGGGTTCAGAGTGCTTTCCTGGCACAGACCAGACAGTCCTTTGTCTCACTGCCTCTCTCTACGTTGGTTCTGAAGCCACGTAGTGGTGCTAGGCGTGGGGCCGCAGCATGGCCAGGCTGTGGTGTTGTGTGCGTTGTGTGTCTCTGTGGCGGCTCTGTCTCGCCCTTCGCGGGGGTGGAGGCAGGAGCTAGGCTAGCGAGCAGGGCGCGTGGACTACGGGTCCCCCTCTTGGCTGCTAGCGGCGGTGGCTTGGTTTCTGTTGTTGTGACGGTGTTTCCTCACGACGTTTCTAAGTGTTCTCTATTGCCCTAGCTCCACGGCGGTTGTAGCTTGGTCGTGGCTAGCTCCCGTGGGCATCGTTGGTCTGGCCTGGTGCGGACCGGTGCTTTTGGTGGTTTCCGTTCGATGTTCCTGCGCTTCCGTGGTTCTGTGCCTTGGTGCCTGTCTGTGGTGGCACCGGTAGGTGTAGTTTCCTGGCCTAGTGCATGTCCAGTGTCTGGGTGGTTCTGCTGTGGGTCCTCGACCCGGTGGAGGTCTGAGATGGCCGTGCTTGTGGTGAGACGTCGTTCTCACCTGGTTGTTGCGTGGTCTCGGCAAGTGTGCCGAGGGTTGCTTCTGCTGTGTGCCCGACTCCGTTGGTTTCTGCAGGAGTCATGTGTGCGTCCCGACCCCAGTGGGTGGTTGTGGCGTTGCGTTGCTCTCTTCCGCTGCTTTGTAGTATCATGCTGTAGGTGTTTCCTGCTTTACAGCTTTCTAGTGTAGTTTCCTGTTTCGGAGTTCCTGCTGCTCTGGCCGGTGAGGGACTGGTAATCCCTACTGGGCCTTGTTCGTGAGGCTCACCCCCCCTACTCTCTTCAGCTAGGGGATCGTCATCGCGGGAGCTCGGTGTCGGATGGGTTGCGGAGGCGGTCGTGGCGCCGTGTGTTGTCAGCAGCAGTGAGAGTGAGTGTCGTGAGCTCTTGTACCTGAGTGAGCTGAGAGTTGTGTTTTTCAAGTCCTCGGGGTATGCCCCTTAAGTTCTGCACCTTTCTTCTTGTACATGTGCTTTTGTTTGGGACACGTTGTACAGACTTTTGTATATTGTACAGATTGTTATAGTTATTGGAATTTAGTACATATCTCACTAGACTATTAGTTATAACCCTTTCGGGTCTTCGGATCCATGGGTGGCGACGCGAACTTCCGGCCCTGGTGGGGGTTTGGAGGGTCGGGTCGTTACAAGCAACTCATTCATTCATATCTCAAAACATTGCTGATACTCCGAATGTTAAACCTATATCTATGGGATGTGAATTCTCTGTCACAACACCACTAGGAGAGAAGGAGAAATTGAACAAATACTTCCCATCTGCCGATGTAATGATCGGAGAACATAACTTAAAAGCCGACCTGGTGTGTATGCCCATGGAAGGCGATGATGTGATTTTGGGAGCCGACTGGTTGTCCACTTATGGGGCAAGTGTCGATTGTAAGAAAAGGAGAGTTACGTTTAGTGACTTTCCTAAATTGGCATTCACTAGGATTAGACATAAGAGACGCATGTCTCTAATCTCTGCCATAAAGGCCCACAACATGATAAGGAAAGGTTGCTTCGCTTTCCTTGCGGTCGTAATAGTTGAAAAGAAGGGTTCTAAGATAGAAGACATACACATATCCCTTGACTATCCCGATGTGTTTCCTGGAGATCTACCAGGGTTTCCCCGAAACGCGATGTCAACATCACCATTGAATTGATCCCTGGGGCTGCCCTGGTATCGCGTCAACCATACCGGATGTCACCTGCCGAGCTAAAGGAATTGAAAGCACAACTGATGGAGCTATTAGAGAAGGGGTTCATCAGACTAAGTACTTCCCCATAGGGAGCACCTGTGCTGTTCATTAAGAAGAAGGATGGATGTATGAGGCTATGCATAGACTATCGACAACTCAATCAACTAACCATCAAGAACAAGTACCCATTGCCTGGGGTCGATGAACTTTTCGACCAGATATATGAAGCTCAATATTTCTCCACGATTGACCTTCGATCTGGCTATCATCAAATGAGGATCAAGGACGACGATATTTTCAAAATGGCTTTAAGGAGTAGGTATGGACACTATGAATTCGTCGTTATGCCTTTTGGTCTAATCAATGCTTCTGCATCCTTTATGCAACTCATGAAAAGCATATACCGGCCATACCTTGACAAGTTCATGGTCATCTTCATCGATGATATCCTTATATACTCCAAGACCAAAGAAGAATATGAAGAACACTTGAGGATAGCACTGCAAGTCTTGCGAGACAACAAACTGTACGCAAAGCTGAGCAAGTGCGAATTCTGGCTCGAGGAAGTGTCCTTCTTGGGCAATGTCATCTTCAAGGATGGCATCTCCGTTGATCCCTCCAAAGTAGAAGCTGTACTCAAATGGGAGAGACCAACCAATGTCACAGAAATCAGAAGCTTCTTAGGACTGGCGGGATACTACAGGTGGTTCATAAAGGACTTCTCCAAGATTTCCGTTCCTCTCACGTGACTGACACAAAAGGAGAATCCCTACTCCTGGAGTAAAGAGTGTGAGAAGAGTTTGCACCTGTTCTCGCTCTTCCAATAGAGGGAGAAGGTTTCTCTGTCCACACCGATGCCTCAGGAATTGGGCTAGGCTGTGTATTAATACAGAAAGAGAAAGTCATCGCTTACTCTTCAAGACAACTGAAGACGCATGAAGTCAACTACCCTGTGCATGTTCTAGAGTTGGCTGCCATGGTCTTCGCCTTGAAATTTGGAGACATTATTTATATGGTGAGCAATTCACGGTCTACTCGGACCATAAGAGCTTAAAGTATTTATTCTCTTAGAAGGAACTTAACATGAGGCAGAGAAGATGTGACGGAACGCCTCGTCCAAGCCTGTTAAACCAGTAACGTGCTTGACCCGAGTCCGTCTCCCGCGAACGGGCCGAAGCCTCGCAAGGGATACCACACACTAGTCCGTGAAAACACAAAGGAACACATCATTGCATTTATAATGTACAAGGTTTTACATAGCCAACTTCAAAAGAAATAAAGGAAAGTACACAAGCCTGGGGCATACCCTAGGTACAACAGGTACAACTGAAGAAAGAAAAGCTACACTACTGGAGGTGTTGGGCCAACACCGCTACGTCGCGGCTCCGAACTGGACGACGGTAGAGAAACCTCCTCCTCGCCCTCGCCTGTGGGAAGTAGGGGTGAGCCTCGCTAGTCACTGGATCAGTAGGGAACTCCCCCAACACCGAGCAAACCAAACACAAGTGCGAAAGCAGTAAACTATGCTAGCAATTTATAGCACAACTAAACAGTATATTAAGGCTGTAAACAAACTTACCGCTAGTCGACTGTGTAAACAGCTGTAATAAATAAACAGCAAAACTCCAACACGTGACCGAGCTACAGTAGAGACCGCCACACTCGAGCCACATAGACAGGTTTGCGACACCAGCAACAGACTCGGACAAACTAACACAGGTCTACCTCTCAGTCTCGCAGCCACAGACGAACGGTCCAGTTGCCGCTCCACGTGAAAAAGACAAGCAACTGTGGAGACCAACTAAACACCACCACTTGCAGACCATACGGTCGTAGGCCCATGCCTAGCACCTCTAGAGACTCTGGCCTGGGCTCGCTAGAGTGAGGCACTGGAAAAGGACTAGTCGGAGACTAGTGTCGACAACTGGTGTTCGTACCCCCAACTAAGAGCGCGCTACAAGTGACTAGAAACAAACACAAGAGTCACTGTCCCACTGTCATCTTTCCCTCAGCCGGACGTACAACTCAAACTAAGGAGTGAGGGTGTCCAGGTCAGACGACACAGACCTCGACGGTACAGCACAAGTACCGGGACAAAGCTCCGAGCTAACAGCCTGGCTCACAGAGAACCTAGGGCACCCAACTGGAGAGGTAACCACGGTAGGCATCTACTACCTGACACGCACACAGAAACCACGTGCTCACCGCACAAACAACGTGAAACCTCACGTAAACCTCGTGTACTGACGGTCCACAACACGTGAACACCACCTGCCTCGTGTGAACACTATGTCCACATGCAAACTACTAGCTAGCTATGTAACCTGTGAACTAGCCTCGTAAACCATGTGCTTCTCAGAGCATCACAAGTGCCAATGCACTGCTCACTAACACTGAGCATACCGATAACGATAATCGGATAGTCACATGCGTAAACCATGCACAAATAGGGCCTCTCGTGCCAAGTCGCGACAACCCATTGGGTCGCCTTCAGAAGGCGTCGCCACGACATGTCGCCTTCAGATCCAGAACATGACCTACTTACATGTCGTCTCCTGATCCTTAACGCGACACATCGCTGTGTCGCGTTCAGGACGCGACATAGGGACCCATCGCCTTATCAGGCGGGAACCCTAATCCGGGCTCTCTCCATGGCAGCCCATTCCACACCATACAAACCACCCTTAATTCTTCGTTTTCATGCTTTTGTGAATACCTAAGCATGGTATCTAAGGTTAGAAACGCATTAAACTAATTAGAACCCTATCCCATGCGATTTACACCCCAAAAACGGGAAGAGTTCACCTACCTTTGCGAAGAACGCGTTATGCAGCGATTTCCAAGCATTTCCCCTGCTTCTCCCGGACTCCCCGCAGCGAGGACACGCCGAAGATGCCAAAACCCAACAGAAATCGCCACAGCTCCTCCCCTTGGTGGAGCAGAATCCTTGTGCGTTCTGCTTGGTTGGGGTTATTTAAAAACCTGCAGCGGTTCAGAACGCGACGAATCGTGGCGCCGCGATCAGGTCGCGACGAACCTGAGCGTCGCCTTCCCAATGCCCGCTGCCCTGGGCGATACACGTGGCCCACATGCAGCCGCTCAACAGTTCAAGACGGCCACATGAACGCGATGACCACCTCTGTCGCGTTAAGAACGCGACACACCTTCCTGTCGCTATGACAGGCTGAGGAATCTAGGGTACTGTAGGCCCAAACTGTCAGCCCAGTAAGCCCCAGAAACACACACACACATCACACAAGCCACATTGGCCACCACAAGCGCTAAACACACGATCCACAAGGATCCAAAAACACGCGACGTTACAGAAGATGGCTTGAATACTTGAAAGATTTGACTTCAACACCCAGTACCACCTAGGCAAGGGAAATGTCGTGGCTGATGCTCTTAGTAGAAAGCCGATGGCATCTATATCGAGTCTAGTTCTTGGCGAGATGCAACTACTAGAACAATTCGCAAGGCTAGACTTAAATATTGAACATAGGGATGATCGAGTCTTGGTTGCCAATATCAAGATTCAATCTGACATGCTAGGAGAGATCAAAACTCAACAAGACAACGATCCATTCTTGGTTCGCATCAAGGAAACCGTAGCCGAAATACCTGATTTTCCTATGACCGAGGATGGAAGGCTTGTATTCTAGGGAAAGACATGTGTCCCCGACAATGAAGAACTGAAGAGGAAGTTAATGGATGAGGCTCACAAAACAAAGTACACTATTCATCCTAGAGGTACCAAAATGTATCAAGACATGAAAAGAACATTTTGGTGGCTGAACATGAAGAGAGAGGTAGCCGAACATGCCACTCATTGCCTTACTTGTCAACAGCTAAAGGCAGAACACATGCGCCCCACTGGCGTACTTAGACCATTAGATATTCCGGAATGGAAATGGGAAAGCATTGGCATGGACTTCATCATGGGTTTACCTAAGACTCGTGGTGGACTTGACGCCATATGGGTCATCGTCGACCGATTAACCAAATCCGCACACTTCTTACCCTTAAAGAGTAAGTGGTCTGTAGAGGTATTAGCCGCCCTATATGCCAAAGAGATCGTGGGGCTCCATGGGGTTCCATCATCTATTGTCACAGATCGAGATCCGAGATTCACGTCTCACTTCTGGAAGGGAATGCAAAGTGCACTTGGTACTAAGCTCAACTTTAGTACCACCTTTCACCCACAAACTGATGGACAAACTGAGAGAACCAACCAAATTGTTGAGGACATGTTGAGAGCCTGCACCATAGACTTCCAAGGTTAATGGAACGAGCACCTATCCCTAATTGAGTTCGCCTATAACAACAGTGACCAAGCGAGTATTAAGATGACACCATTTGAGGCACTCCATGGTAGAAACTGTAGATCTCCTGCATGCTGGAATGAAGTTGGAGAACAATAATGTCTAGGACCGGACATGGTACAAAATACAACCAGGGATATTCAGGTGATTCGAGATCAGCTCAAGATTGCTCAGTCCAGACAGAAGAGTTATGCTGACAGAAGAAGGCGAGATCTAGAATTTCAAGTTGGTGATCATGTACTCTTAAAGGTATCACCTACCCGTGGCATCCAAAGATTTGGTGTAAAAGGGAAGCTCAGTCCTAGATTCATCATTCCTTTGAAGTGCTCGAAAGGGTTGGTGAGGTTGCATACCGACTGGCGTTGCCACCGAATTTGGCATGTGTACAAAATGTGTTCCATGTCTCTATGCTTAGAAAATATGTGTACGATCCGACACACATCATTCGCCATGAGAGGTTGGTGCTGAACAAGGATATGACATACGAGGAGAAGCTAGTCAAGATACTTGAACGAAAGGTGCAGCAACTCAGAAACCGTCGCATCTATGTGGTTAAAGTTCTGTGGAATAATCGTGGAGTGGAAGAGGCCACCTAGGAACCTGAAGGAATCATCAGACGGAACTACTCAGATCTTTTCGGTAAGACATTGTCTCCATTATGATCATATGAATTTGGGGACCAAATTCTTTTAAGAGGGGGAGGATGTAGCAACCTAAATTTTTCAAAAAATAAAAATATAATAATATTAAAAATTAAGTCAATTGGAAAATCACAAAAAATAGGATTAATTAAAACCCATTAAACGAAAAGAAGTAATGAGCTTTGTTAAATGGACCCTCTAGAATTTATTGGGCCAAAATAGGGATTTTTAAAAGAGAAATAATAAGAAAATACCCTAAATTCGTATCTTAAATATTACCTAAATAGAAAAGGGGTATTAAAGCATTAAAATAAGTAATTTGGGTTCAAATTGGATTCCTAACCCTACCCTAATTAGTTGGCCACAAAATTTCATCGCATCCTAACCCAAATAGGAGGTGGAAAGCTTGGAGGGTTAAGAGAAAAAGGAAATCTCAGAATTAAAAGGGAATTAGAGTCCCATTAGGAAATAGCAACCCAAAGAGCTTAAATACTCCTTAAACCCTCCATGGCCGGCCCTAACTCGTTGCTGGGGCTTGCTGGACGTGGAGAAGAGGCCAAGGAGAAGAGGAACTCGTGGGGAAAAGGCTGGACCAAGCTCCAACCTCTGCACTTTGTGTTCTAAACCCTAGAAGATCAAACGAGTCAAAGGTAGGCATTCTCACAAGCTAAACACAATTAAATCCGTCTGTAGATTGTTCCAAACCTCAGGAACAAAAGCCCTCTTGTTTCATGATTTTTCGTCAACCCAATCTTTTGTTCTATATTTTTAAAGTTCTGCAATCCCCATGACCCCGAACCATCATGTTTAATTTATATCTCCATGTATACTCCTCACCATGCCATGAAATTTTAATTGGAGATACTGATGATAGTTAGGCATCGTTTGCTCCTGAAAGCCCTAATTTTCATCCATCATACTACGTGCATTAAATCTTGTATCTTGACTGTACCATGTTCTATGTTACTCGTGCTTGATCATGTTCAAAACCTGTCAAGACCGAATTTGTTCTCAAATTCCTATTTACTGTATGTACTATCGCATGTCTAGATTAGTTTGCAAGTGATTTCGCAATTTTTCATTGACTGTGCATTTAGTTCTTAATTTCTTAATGAACCTGTGTCAAAATAAGGCAACTTGGACCGCAATCCAAAGCCTGTCATTTTCCCGCTCGGACTCAGGCGCAGGACCTGAGAACGCGATGGCCCGATAGGCCACGTTCTCAGGTTGATCGCGACAGAGACACCCGTCGCATTTTGGACGCGACAGGGCTTGTCATCGCGTTCTGGCTGCCTACTCTAACCGACCCGTCACGAACCTTGAATGACCCTGTCGTGTTCTGTACAGACCCTGTCGCGATCCTTACAGGGGTATGTAGCGTTCTAACCTTTTTTATAAAAACCCTATACTTTTGCAATACTTGATGTTCTACAATGTCCATGTACATTATTAACTATCTTAAACATAGTAATGAATCTGTTGAACGTGGTTATGTAAAGTGTTAATTTAAAAGTCATTCACATGATACTTCCATATCCATGATCGCTTTGTCACATGCACACACGTGTAACCCTCCGTTATGACTTAACTTGGCATGAAAATATTTCATAAGATATCTGGTAATTTATTTCAATAATGTATTTAAATTTGCCCTAATTTAAATGAACTAGTCTTCGTTTCTCGCGATGTTTTGGGAATACTGTTACCGACGCTTCACAGTTCTAGAATTCCTCTAGAACGTCGGGCACTTGTTTCTATTTACACACTCTTCTCTTGACTTGGACGAACTCTCTGTCGGATACTCTTTCTGCCGGACTAGTGAATCCTTGTTCAAGGCCTCCGTAAGACTCATCTGTCCATGGATTCCCACATGGTCGATGAGTTGGTTGTACCCTAATACCTACGATACCCTCTAGGGATCAATATGATCCAAACGACTATTAGATTGCTCTCGCTCTTATCTTGAATCGCGCCGGACCTCTGGACCTGTGCATAACATGGCCAGTGGATAGGTAGTGAATTCCACCTAACTACCGACACCAATTGCGCATGTTGTGCAATTGTTACTATCGTCCGTTTACTCGACGTTTTATGTGCAATGACTTGTAGTTCTCATCTATACTCGACTCATCATCTATTCACACTCTCTCTACTATCTCGTCTATTCATCTAGTGCTCTCATCTATTTCTTGGTACTCTCTATTAGCGATTGAGTGATTGTCTAAAGATAAACAATATAACCAATGCCTGGAAAAATACAAAGGGCCCGATCTGGTCCTGGGAGGTGCGCCCAAAAGTGCTATTTTCCCGCGGGAGTTAAATGATCAGTGTTTGGCATTATGCTCGAGTGCTATCTATCTCGACTATCTAAATGACAATCAAAGTGTTATACTATACTCTGTGCTATTGTGATACATTATGCTATGGCCAACCTGCTCTGTGCTATATTTAGAAACTTGTGCTATTTCAATCACGTGCTATTGTGCTATCTCTTATGTTATTTGACTATCTTGCTCTATCATTAGTCACTTTGCCTTTTTAATACATTAATTATTTAAAGTATGCTTGATCCTGAGATTTCAGTTCTTCTGGGCGTTATCACTCACCCTGCGTTCTTGGTTATGTGTTCTCAGGAGAGACCGAGGATGACACTTACACTCAAGAGGATGGGAACGACCAAGAGTGAAGTCAAGAGTACCCTAGCGTCTTAGTGTTATATTAGAATTTGAGTTTAATCTTTTATTTTATTCAATGTAATTGGGCCCTATAGAATGGCTCTGATATTAGTGGTTGTAACTAGACATTGGAAATTATAAATGAGATGACTTTGCTTTAATATTAATTTTTGTCCAATGGTTGGATGTCTAGTACTCGCTCTGTACTCATTTACTTGTAACTGCCTCGCATTCTGATATTCCGCGTCGGGGCGTGACAATAAATCTCTGTACTCTGTGGATACCCTCATGTAGACCGAGTTGGTTGCATCATTGAAGTTCCCAAAAGATAGAAAGCACTTCCGTTATCATCTACTTCTCGTGAGAGTGATTTTATTTCATTAAAACCAAGCCACTAAGTGTAAAGATTGAACTAATGAAAATAAGCTGTTATGTTCGCAAAATTTACTCCGGATCATGTCCACTTGTTATTCTCTTAATCATTGACATGATCTTTAGTACATAACTATCTATTGTTTGGAAATCATATTGTCCATAAATGAAATGGAATGGAATTACCAGAAATTATTAGAACTTCGGTTCATAACTATGTCTGTGCATATAAGGGCCCAGTCTAGTCTTTGGAGGAGCACTCGAAATACCTATAATTACAAGAGTATATGATCCGTTGAGGTGTCTGGCAATCACCTAATTGAATGCAAGATTGATCTGGGTAATTTCCACATTCTCATTGAATGATTGAATTGTTACAAGTGAAATGGCCAAATCTATTGTACATGTCATCGTTATTGAATCCAATACGTCATTGACCATCAGAATTCGATTGAATTCAACCTATTCTATCCATTGTACATGTTATTGATTATTGAATCTCTTCTATTTGACAATTGATCGTACTGTCATCCATCCCATTGTTAATCGTTCCTACTTACATGATAAATGTTCATGGATTTTGTTTACTAAATCATTGTATATGTTATATCTTGGAATTGTCCATATCGTTATTGTGATCATCTTGTCATGAGTATTGCATGTTAGTACACTACTTGATAAATTGTTAATTCACGTAAAGCATGTCTGCAGCACGAGATGTAAATCCTACTAGCCGTTCGTGAGCTCACACCTGCTTCTTTAACATTTTAGGTGATGACTATGAAGACCTAGAGCATGATGGGACGAGGGAAGAGTGATGAACTTCTCAGAGTGTACCCATCCATATAGTTCGTCAGTCAATATTGTAACGACGCGATTTTTCGGATCCGTGTTTTAGCAGTTCTAGTGTGGTGCTCAAGACCAAGAGGTGGTCATTGGGCCTTATTTGTGGTTTCCGTGCCTTGCGTGGGCATTGTGGGCCAGACGTTCCAACCCAAACAGCCCGTTGGTTCACTGGTTGTGAACATGACGGGGCATGTCTTCGTGTTTGGAAACACAACGGCTTCTTACTTCGTGATTCACTGAACCGCCTTTGAAGGTAGCGGCGTGTTGGGTTCCAAAAGGCGACGGTTAGGGTTGTCGCGTTTAGGAGTTAAACACGACGTCTACCTATGTCATGATTTTGAATGTGGCTTAAATGCTCTATTTTGCCCAGACAGAGTAGAGAAGCTCTGTCCAGGCGAAGGGGGGAGGCTGCTGAGGGCTTCTCTGGTGTTTCGGGTTTCTGGCGGTTCGTGCGGCACGGGTTCTACGTGAGGATGGCGTCCGAAGTGTGGACACGTCGGCGACGAGATGTTCTTCATGTTTTTTCGGACTCGTTTAGTCGGTAGGGAGACTTCCTTCTTGATTACTCTGTTTTGAATGATTTAAGAAGGGTGGGGGCATGTGTGGGTGGTTTGCTTATTGAGGATAATCTGTTTAATGCTTTAGTTTGCTATTTGAATCATTGTTGTGTTGGTTTTCCCGTGGAGATGGTGGAGTTCAGCCGTGCAGCTGATTCCACTATCGCATTTGAAACGCGACGGGCTTCACCGTCGCATTCATGGTATGAACGCGACGCAGTGAGTCGTCATGTTTGTGTTTCTGATTGGTTTGTTGTATCGATTGGTGTAAACGGGACCATGAGGGTCGTCGCATTTATGCTGGTATTGTTTAATGGTTAGCGAAGGTCATGAACGCGTCGCTTTGATACGTCACGTTCATGGGTATGTTAACCGACTAGTGTTATCGCAACGCATCGTGCCGTCGCGATTTGGACCAGATCTGGCTTAAAGGCGACGTATCGGGCCGTCGCGATTCTGTCGCAACACTGGGCCCTGTCGCGTTAATGTTTTGATTGGCGTCCAGACAGGCCGTCGCAATTTGAAAGGTGACGACTGTGTCCATCGCATTTTAGCTTCTATGGTCTATTTGTGGTGCTTGGGCATTGCGGTTCCAGTGTGAACCTAGCCTTGATCCTTTGTTGTTTTATTAAGGTTATTTAAGATGGTTAAGTTAGTTAAGCATGTGTAGGGTTAATATATGAGTAGTTAGTGAATTGTGTAATTCATGTTACGTTCGTATTGTATTAAGTTAAGTGGTTGTCGTGTTAGGTGTTGTGTGTTGCTATGAAGGACATGAGGTGGCCAATGACAGGCAAGGTTATTATAGGCTATTATGGTTTATGCTGGTATCAGTGTAGGTTGGTTGTAGGTGACATGGTGACTGGTGACAAGCTAACCTTGACACTTGTATATCATCGTGTATAAATAAAGGTTGTGTATGAATATGTTGTGATTGTGCATTTGCCGAGTCTGGTGGTCTGGCGCCTATTCCAGAATACCTCTTTAGTCAGGTACCCCAGGTTCTGTGTGAGCCAGGCATGTGTGTTTGTTGTGCTCGGGGCGTGTTCCAGTACGATGTGTACCACAGAGGTCTGAGTCGTCTTCCTGGACACCCTCACTCCTATGCTTGAGTTGTACGTCTGGCTGAGGGAAAGACGACTAGGGGCATCAACTTGTGTTTGTGGGTGTGCAGTCGCTTGTAGCACGATCGTGGTTGGGGGGACGGACACCAGTAGACGTACTGGTCCCCAGCTAGTCCTGTGTTTCCAGTGCCTCACTTTAGGGAGCTTGGGTCGGAGTCCCTAAAGGTGCCAGGCATGGATCTGCAGTTGTGTAGTCTGCAGGTGTGGTGTTGGTTGGTCTCCACTGTTCTTTGGCTTACGGCTGTGGAGCGGTAGTTGGACCTTTCGTCCGTGACTGCGAGACTGAGAGGTGGTTCTTGTGCTGTGTTGTCTGGGTCAGATACTGTCATTATGAACCAGTAGTTCGTTGTCGTGTGGTGGCGTCGTTCCATTCCGACTCGTGCTTTGCCACTAGTTGTGGCTTGTGTGTGTGACTCACTAGTTGAGGTTTTTACCTGTTGAGGTGTGCCATGGTGGTGGCACGTTTGTGGTTGTGGTTTTGTGGTGGTATCTCGTGGTAGTTGGTACCTGTACCCCTTGTGGGTATCTGTTTGTCGTGGCACTTTGTGTACCAGCCTTTTCAGGTGTTGAGGTGGAGCTGTGCTCCGTGGAGGTCGTGTTCACCTACCCCTTGCTGTGTTGTACCCTTTTGAGGTTAGCCTTCCATTCTGTTCTGGTTTTAGGGTATAGTGGACTAGCTTCTGGTTAGCAGTCCTATTATCCTCGTATTTGAGGTTCGCCTGTGAGGCTTGTAGCTTAGGCGACCAGTTGATGTAGTGGTTTGCCTGTGAGGCTTGTGGCCTATGTGTTTCAGCTGTTGGGCGGACTAGTGGTGTTGTGCTAGACCTGTTATACCCTCTTACTTTCTGAGGATACAATTAGTTGATGTGTTTATGATTAATTGCCAGTTATTTATGGTAATAAGTGTATGTTGTGGTTTAGCTATCAATGTTGCCAGTGAGACCCTTTGGGGTTGAGGTCTCTTCTATTTTCTAGGTGTTGTTTTTGGGAGGTCCCTACTGAGCCTGTGACTTGTTGAGGCTCACTCCCTTACACCTCTTTTCAGGTCTTAGCCGGCTTTGTGTGGTTTTTGGAGGCGTTGTGGCAGACTTGTACCACCAGCAGTAGAGCTAGTCATGTTATGTGAGCTTGTCCTCCCTCGGGGTATGCCCTAGGTAGTTGTACTCTTTTATTGAACATGTAATAATGTATTGGGACAGTTGTACATTGTTGTTTACAGGTATGAGCACATGTACTTTTTTGTGTCTTATACTGTTGTTGTTGTCTTTTATATTCTTACTGGACACTTGTGTGCGTTATCCCTTGCGAGACTTCGGTCCGATCGCGGGAGGCAGACTTGGATATGGAGCCTTATTGGACATAAATATCTCGGGCCGTTACAGTTGTTGTCAGAGCATGGTCCAATTAGAATATGAAAAGACATTGAGGGTACAATGTCCCAAGACATGGTTTAATGTTTACAGGTTGTAGTAAGTGTGCAGTTTTGTGCGATTTTTAGCATGATTTCCACATATGTTTCTGGCATGTTAATTGTATGTATAGTTGGTCAGCTCGGCAGTTACTGGTAGTGGCAGGAAAGTGGTATGGTTAGCGATATAGTTTGAGTGGTTATACTAGTGTGCCAGTTCTAGTTAAAGTGCAGTTGTTTAAAGGTTCTCAGTTATAGAAATTAAAGGGATTAGTGAATTTGGTTATGATAATCAGAAAGGGTAAAGTAGTGTTCTGGGAAGGATATGTTTGAGATGTTTTAGTGAGGTACAGAGTTGGCAGAGACAGGAATAAGGTAATGGTGTGATAGAGAAGTAGTGGAACAGTGTTAATAATGAAGAATGGTGTGTGTTAAGGATTGTGGTTGAGAACTTTGGCAGATGTATTGTTGTGTTTAAGGTTTGTATGAGTAAGTGTTAAGAAACAGTTTGGATGATAAAGTGATTAGTGATATGGAAGGTTTGGAATAACTGAGTGAGGCAGATTAGCTTGAGATGAGGTATTAGTAAATAGAGGAGCAGTGATTTAAGGCAGTAAGATTAAGTGTACCTTATGATTAGAGATGAGTGCAGTAAAGAGCTTGGGAGTAGTGCTGTTGTAAATAATGATGATAATGGGAAATTTGATACAGAGATCCATGTATGTATGTGTAGTGGTGATCAGTAGGGTAAAGAGAGAGAGAGTAAAGGGAGATCAGTGTATAGTAGATTTTCTGAGAATTTCAGAGGAAAGATATAAAATTGGCAAGCAGCAGATTGTGAAAATTCCACAGAATGAGTTATTGATTACAGTAATAGAAATAAGATAAGTGAGATTTAGCAGTTGTGTATAGTTTGGGAAAGATTGAGGTTAAGGTTAAGAATGTTTGGAGCAAGGTAGAGCTATGTGGGTCAGAATAGAAAGAGATAGATCAGTTGAGAAGCAGTTAAGGAATATTAGGCTGAGTGAAATAGTAAGGTAGATTGTGAAAGGAATTTAAGTAAATGTTTGAATAGTGGGTATGTTGTAGCAGTGGTGTTCTCAACACTTTAGAATAAAACAACAATATGGAATAAAGGAATCAAGCAGAGCAGGTTATAGTATTTAAAGAGATCAGTTCCAAGTTCTGGCTTTGGCAGTTTTTCAATAAAGAATGATTGTATATTACAAAAAGTTATAGTGTGAATGGTATAGTGAGATTAGCCAAATAACAAAATAATTTAGAGAAATATTTTACAGAAATGATAATGTGGTTAATGCAGTTTGCAGGTTATTGACCTGAGAAAGAAAGAATATGGCAGACTATGAACAGATATAATCAGATGATTCAGAAAGTGATTTAGTTGAGTAGAGGTATTCTTCTGCAAGGTATTTCAGAGTTTGATGTAAGAATAAAAGGCAGATCAGTTAAGGAATAGTAACCAGATCAGAGTATGGCAGAATAGAATGGAAAAAACAAGAAATAAGTGGAAATTGGAATTGTTAAGTACAGAAAAGAGAAGAGTGATTAGCTAAATAGTGAAAATTTTGGGTCAGGTGGCATCTGATTGAGAGAGAGTTCGGTAAAGTTGGAGGTAGAATATGTACAAAGTTAATTGGTCAGTTTTATATGTGATAGGAAAATGGTGTGCCATGGCAGTGAATACAAATAATTTAAAAGATTATGGAATAGATTTGTTAAATCAGCCAGAGGATGTTATTTAAAGCAAGGAAGATATAAGAAGAGCAAGATATGTCAATAGCGGTATGCCAAGATTCAGAATTAAAGCATGTGGCACAACCAGAATTGACGTATTAGAGAAAGCAGTTCAGAAATTTTGGTGTTTTCTTTTAGTATTAATTAACTGAGTAAAGTGATTTGAGAAGCAAGTAAAGTTAGAATTGAATCCACTAGGAGTCAGAGTAATAATGAAAGAGGAAAGTAATTGAAAGCAATAATGGGAGCAGAATTTATGGGATACTTTGTCAAGTATCCAGGGTAATCAGAGCAGCAGAAGCATGGAAAATTTAATATTCATTGGTTATCCGAGGTTTGAAGGATTAATGGAAAGTTTAAGGTTTTTGTGCAATGGAATGAAGAGCCAATGGTTTGGGTAAGATATGAGTTGAAGCAGCATGAGCAGAATGGTATTAAGAGGTAGGAAATTCAATTATGGTAATGTGATTTTCTTTGAGAAGCTGGAAGTTGAAAGTGTGAATACAGATAAGGCAGAGTAATAGTTGAAAAATAATGGAATGACACTGAAGAATTTGAGAATTTAACGATGGTTTTATATAGCAGAGTACCTAAGAATAGCAGTGTACAATAAAAGGTCTTAAGAAAGTGAAGCAGCCCAGAAAGAAATGTTGCAAACACAGCCAGGAAAATGTGGAAGTTGGTTGAGTCCAAGGAGATAAAGCGCCAACAGCAAGGTAGAATCACCTAAAGTTGAAAGACAGAGGAAGAGCAGATTGCAGTAATCAGGCAGAGCAGCTATGAAATGAGTAAAAAGAAAGAAAAAGCAGAATAGGTAGGGAATTGAGCAGATTGAGTCACTCAGTGCAAGATGATTTGAAAGGCATGTGCAAAGAAAGTGTATCCTACTTGTTCGGTATATGGTTTACCTTTTTTTAGGTGATAGTCCGGCTTGCCGTGGTTTCATTGTAAATGTCGAGGATGACATTCCTTTTTAGGTGATAGTAATGTAACGGTGTGATTTTTTGGATCCGTGTTTTAGCAGTTCTGGTGTGGTGCTCATGACCAAGAGGTGGTCATTGGGCCTTGTTTGTGGTTTCCGTGCCTTGTGTGGGCGTTGTGGGCCGAACGTTCCTGACCAAACAGCCCTTTGGTTCACTGGTTGTGAACACGACGGGGCATGTCGTCTCATTTTAAAACCCGATGGCTACCTACATCACAATTCACAGAACCACCTTTGAAGGCAACGACACGTTGGGTTCCGAAAGGCGACGGTTAGGGTCGTCACGTTTAAGAGTTAAACGCGACGTCTGCCTACGTCGCGATTTTAAATGTGACTTAAATGCTCTGTTTCGCCCAAATAGAGTAGAGGAGATCTATCCAGGCGAAGGTGGGAGGCTGCTGAGGGCTTCTCCAGCATTCGGGTTTTTGACAGTTCGTGCGGCGCGGGTTCCACCCGGGGATGGCGTCCGGAGCATGGACACGCTGGCGATGAGGTGTTCTTCGTGTTTTTTCGAACTGGTTCAGTCTGTAGGGAGTCTTTCTTCTTGATTACTCTGTTTTTGAATGATTTAAAAAGGGTGGGGGCATGTGTGGGTGGTTTGCTTATTAAGGATAATCTGTTTAATGCTTTAGTTTGCTATTTGAATCATTGTTGTGTTGGTTTTCCCATGGAGAAGGTGGAGTTCAGCCATGCAACTGATTCAACTGTCGCGTTTGAAACGCGACGGCTTCACCGTCGCGTTCATGGTATGAAAGCGACACAGTGAGTCGTCGCATTTTTGTTTCCGATTGGTGTGCTGTATCGATGGGTGTAAACATGACCATGAGGGTTGTCACGTTTATGCTGGTATCGTTAATGGTTAGTGGAAGTCATGAACGCGTCGCTTTGTTACGTCACGTTCATGGGTATGTTAACTGACTTGTGTTATCGCGATGCATCGTGTCGTCGTGATTTGGACCAGATCTGGCTTAAAGGTGACGTATCGGGTCATCACGATTCTGTCGCGACACTAGGCCCTGTCGCGTTAAGGTTTTGAATGGCGTCTGGACAGGCCGTCGCAATTTGAAAGGTGATGCCTGTGTCCGTCGCGTTTTAGCTTCTATGGTCTGTTTGTAGTGCTTGGGCAGTGAGGTTCCAGTGTGAACCTAGCCTTGATCCTTTGCTGTTTTATTAAGGTTATTTAAGATGGTTAAGTTAGTTAAGCATTGTAGACGTGAATTTTGTGACCATCCTCGCATGGCGCATTTTCTTAGCCCATTAAGCCCATTATTCGATAGGTGCAGTGTTATCTCCATTAAGATCTCCAGGGTAGCTCATGCTCTTGTCGGTGGTCATTCCTCCATTTATGATGGCAAGAGGTTGGTCACCTGTCATGTTTGAGCGGGAAAATTTACTGTCGTCATGATCTTTTGGCGACAAAATCGTATATGGCCTACATTTTCTCTGGAGGTAGCCTCTTCCGTCGTTAGCTCTTGCTTAGCCCGCAGTGCTTGTTTGCTTGCCAGTTTCGCCACTTTCTAACTGTCCTTTGTATGTGTACCCGGAGCCACACTCCAGTTAAATTCACCTACACCCAAGCCCAAATAAATAAAATTAATTAATCAATGAAATAATTAAAATCCACTTAAACCACATATTAGAACCCATCCTTAACAAATAAAAATAACAAACCAAGTAAATAAAATACATTCAAATCTACAAAAGAATTAAAAAAAAAACTCACAACAACCAACCCATTTAAAAAGGCCAGTGTGACCCATCTCATTAACCAACCTAAATCATACCCACATAAAATAGATCAACCCAACCCCACTAAACAAATTAAACGATCCTTGTAAAACACTTAAAATAAATAAATCCATAATAAAAGGAAACAACCAAATCCAACCCCATTTAAAATCTAAACAATTCAAATCCAACTTAAAATCCAAATAAATAAAAATCTCATAATCTGTAAAACCCACATAAAATAAAATCCATCACCACCACTTAAACCAACGTTAACCAAGCCCATAAAAATATTAATTAATTAAAAAGCACAACCATTTAAATCCATAAAAAAACCACACTTAAAATATAGATCACACATAAAACCCATAAAACTCAATAAATAACCTAACCATACCCGTCAACTAAAACCCCACTTAAAATCTAAATAAAATGAACTAAATAATAAAATAAATCACAAAACCCATACCCGTAGCTGAGTTCCATAAAATCCACATAAAACCCATTCTGATTAAAACTCAACAACTAAATATAATTAAAAATAAAATCCACATAAATAAACCAACCCATAAAATCCACATAAAACAAAACCTAACACCACCACTTATAAACAAAAATATATATATATATACCCATGGCCTTCACCTCCACGTAGCCAAGCCCCCATCCAACACCCAGTTAAACCTATTTAAAATGCAACTTAAACCCAGGCTAAATAAACTTAAACCAGCAAACAACCCCGACAAGACCATCCCTGCTCAAACACCCACCTCATGCATGGAACCCCAAGTGCTGTCTTCCACTCACCAACTCCATTTCCCATGCATCTCCCACCTGCATGCGTACGTGGCCAGCCCCCTTACACCTCCAGCCACCCATGTAAATAGGAACCCAACCACGCTCCTCTCTCTCCAAGCCGCTCCCCCATGCATCCACGTATGCACAAACAAATCCGATCCCAATACCCGGGCAAGCAGGAACCCAGCAACGCCCACCATTACTTCAGCGCCCACGTCGCCGCAAGACTCGAGCGGAGTTATCGTCTCTTCACCGTGATTCCCTCAACTCCCAGAACTATCTCCCCCTCAGGCCAATCACCTCTCCTCCCGCAACACACTCTGGGATTTGTGGCTATCCCCTTCCTCGTCTCACGCACTCACGCCCACCACTCCGTCATCAATGCCCCCGTCACAATAAGACCCGCACAAGCCTCTCCCTCTTTAACAGCCCTATCCCTTCGCGGGGCGAGGCATGCGACCTGGGGGACACCTGGTCGGTGCGTCTTTGGCAATCACACACATCAATAGCAGACCTGACTCCATCACAACATCATCCTGCAGCACCTCAACTTCCCCCTCCTCGGCACTCACCTCTCCCTCGGATACGATGTCGGCCTCCTCTCAACGTTGCAAAGTCACCAGAGTAGCCCAGCTTCAAGTTACACTTCGCCGTCGCCTCCCTTCACAGGACGCCATCCGGTGAACAACACGGCGATGAGCATGCCAACGTCAGAGTCAGCATGTTGCCCTAGAGAAGATTTCTTCGTCACTGTGTCTGCATAGACAGGGACCTCCTTCTCTTCCTCCTCTCTATTTTATTTAACTTGCCTTCTCACATATATTGCATCTTTACCACGTCCACACACACACTCACGTAGTGCATCCTTTCCAACACCTAGTTTAGAGGGGTTTTCTATAAACAAAGGAGGGAGGGAAGGCGGTCATAACGTTTGGCCGTCTTCCTTCTCAAGCCTCTAACCGGTAAGACCCCCCCCCCATCATGTTGGATTGAGTGTGTATTTGAAATCTTTTAATGATGACTTTAATCATGACTAATTGACATCACTCATAATTTGATTTTGATGATGACATTTTGTACATTTTGTACATATTAAAATGATGACTAATTGAACATGTTATACATTTTATACGTATCACAACAATGCTTAAACAACATGTTTTTGATGTTTAATATCTCACATTTTAATGATAATATCTTGTATTAATGGTTTACACTTTATATTTTCAGGTTTACACAAATTTGTCATAGTGGTGTCGACACTAGATGACTGTCCCAGAAGCATGTTCTGAAGTTAGCAGTCGAATTTAGCATTCGACTGTAGCAGTCGAATACTGAAGTCGAAGTTAGTAGTCAAATTTACCATTCGACTGTAGCAATCGAATTTAGCATTCGACTTCAGCATTCAACTACAGCATTCGACTGCTGCAGTGGGAGTCAACCAGTGGCGTCGACACAGTCCACCTGTCACGCCCCTCCAATTTAGCAGCGGAATAAATCGGAGGGAGACGCGAACAACGAGTATGGTAACGACAACTGCGCATATTTTCGCAAACATCAGAGCATCTAATGAACAATAATTGAAATAACTCTTGATTTCATTATAAAATTACTAAGACTATTACAACCACTAATTCGGAGCCAAACACAAGGCTCAATGACGTCATTACACTGAAAGAAAACTAAAGTAATAACTACTAGACTCCATGGTACTAAGGTAACTTCATGAGTTGACTTCGGGTCGCTCATCACTCTAGTCTTGTCCCATTGGTGTGTGTGACGTCAGAGTCCGACTTACCTGAGACACAATAACAAATAACGAAGGGTGAGCGATAACGCCCAGTAGGACTTAAATCTCAGGGTCAAGCATGTTTTAAATAATTAGTGCATTAAATGGCAGAGTAACTAAAGATAGAGCGAGTCATGTAAAGTCGAGAAAGTAAGAGCACAAGTAACATGGTTCAAATAGTAGATGAATCAAGTATAGTACAATGAATAAGATCGAGTCACGAAAGAAAGCAACACAACAACACGATGGCACATAGCGTCAACGTCAAGCAATATCAAGCAACATGTATAGCAAGAAGAGAGAAAGTAGTTGGCCATATAGAGAGTAAATTACACTTTGATTGATTTTCTTATCAATCCAATAGTATAGCACTTTTGATTAACTTTCTTGTCAATCGAGAGAGTAATTGCACTTTGGTTATCCGATGATAGCCGAGAGAGAGTATAGCACTTGTTTGTCAAAAGACAACGAGAGAATATAGCACTTTGTGTTGATTGTCTTAGATTAATCTTGATAGTATGGCACTTGGATGTAATGCCGACATCCTGATCATTTAACTCCCGCGGGCAAATGGCACTTTCGAGCGCTCCCCCCAGGACCTGATCGGGCCCTATTGCGCTGGCATTGGTTATATTGTTTATCTTTAGACAATCAATTAATGGCCAATTTGAGAGTACCAAGAAATAGATAAGAGCACTAGATGAATAGATGAGTTGGTAGAGTGAACGTGAATAGGTGAGCGAGTAGAGTACAGATGAGAGCTAGTGGACATTGCACGTAATGCGACGGTAAACAGGCGATGGTAACAGTTGCACAACACGCGCACTTGGTGTTGACAGTCAGGTGGAACTCACGATCTTCCGCTGGCCATGTTATGCACAAGTCCAGAGGTCCGACGTGATTCAAGGTAAGAGCGAACTTCTAATAGCCGTTTGGATCATATCGATCCCTAAAGGGGTAATGGGTGTTAGGGTACAACCGGCTCGTCGACCATGTGGGAATCCATGATCAGAGGAGACTTACGGAGGCCTTGCACAAGGATTCACTAGTCCGGCGGAAGGAGTATCCGATGGAGAGTTCGTCCAAGTCAAGAAAGTGTGTAAATATAGAAACAAGTGCTCGACGTTCTAGAGGAATTCTAGAACAGTGGAGCGTCGAGATCGGTGTTCTAAAACATCGCACGAATCGTAAACGAGTACTTGTTAAAGTAAGGTAATTAATTGCAAAAATTACCAGATATGTTATGTGTCATATTCATACAAATTAAGCCATGTTTGGATGGTTCAACGTGTGTGTATGTGTCATGAAATCAAGGATATGAAAGATCAAGTGATTGACTTTTATTAGATTAAAATACAATCAATACTTACAACTTAGTTTTATGTAGTTAAGATCGTCAACATGATATAGGAATTATGGTGGTACAACAAGACTTGCAAAAGACTAATTTTCAGGCCCAAAACTGAGATCGCGACGTGGTCTTGCAAAGATCGCGACGGGGTCGTCAGATCAGGCAGGCAGAATGCGACATGGGTACTGTCGCGACCAGAACGCGACAGAGGTACTGTCGCGACCCGACCTCAGAATGCGACATATCGGGCCGTTGCGTTCACAGGGTCTGTGCCTGAGTCCGACCGGGATCTGACATGCTCTTGGTTCAGACTTACCATGTTTTGACACGGGCGATATTCATGAAACGCCTATATCTCTCTATATGCTGACCTTTAGACAAAACTCTCAACATAGAAAATGTCGAGAACATCTATTGGAAGAACTGTTGTGTTGTGGGCTGGGTCTGAATCGTCTCTAATTGCATGCAATACAGGAAGAACGAAAAAAACCCTAAACATGCATGACTTCGTTGCGACTTACATGTTAGGCTTGTAACATGAGATCTACGGATATTTGGACAAAACGTTTAACATAAACGATGACCAGGACAACTAGTGGAAGAACTTTGATGTTGGGGGTTTTACCTAATTCGGTCTTTGTCCTTGTGAAAAACATGAAGAACCTAAAGTTAAATGCAACCAGAAAACACAGTATCATGCACGACTCTATTACGAAGTTTATAACTCTCAAAATAATGACAATTAAGCAAAACCTTTAACATGAAAGATGACCCTATCGACTAATACAAGAACTTTCATGTTGGAGTCTTGACCTACTTCGGTCCTAAATCTCAAGAAAAACAGGAAGAACATAAGGCTAACTGCAAACCCGAAAACACAGTATTATGCATGACTCTCTTACGGGGTTCATAACTCTCTAACTAAAGACTTTTAGACAAAATGTTCAACATGAAAGATGATCTTGACTACAATTAGAAGAACTTTGATGTTGATGATTTGGGCTAATTAGGTCTAGAATCGTATGCATAATAAGAAGAACGGTAAAAGCCCTAACTGTACGCGACTTAGGGAAAACGATTAATACACAAAGTATACTTGATGAAAATTAGTAAAATCAGAAGCAAATGAATCTAGACTCGAAGCTCTACAAGATGGTATTATTTTTCTTTAATCTTGACCCGAGAATGCCTACCTTTGAATGCAAAGAACTCCCTACAGGTTCCTGGTTCGCTACAGGGCGAGGTGGAAGAAGACCACATTTTTCCCCAGCCTTCTCCTCTCCTCCAGCGCCCCAAACTTGCTGCACACGACCCCAACTTGATGCTAAACCTTCCCCAAACGTTTTGTGAAGAGTTCTTATAGTTTTAGGGTGCTACTTCATGTCCTAATGGGACTAGGAAAGAGGGCTGCGAATTTCTGCATTCTAGTTTCCAAAATCTGAGATTCTCTCACCCAAAGAAGGTAGCAAAGGTTTAGGAAACCACCTCTAGAGTTGGGTCCGGTTTTGACTTACCTTGTATGACTAATTACCCTAATTTTAACCCTAATGTGCCCTTCACAATTATTGCATATTTACAGGTACGAATTTCTGAGTATTTTTATGTTCCAATTTTATTATTAGGCTAAAAGTGATCCATTGGCCCATTTTCATTAATGGGTCACTAATACATAATGTTATAAGTCTCTCCAACCTATTTATTTAATTTATGGTTGGGTTATTTTTCCGTGTTAACAATTTTCCGACTTAGTTCCCTAATTCGGTTAACTTGGTCACGTGTAACGTACACTTGGCCAATCGGATTTTTCGTTGCTCGAATCTCTTCATGAAACTCTTAAGAATAATGTTTGAGGTTGATTTATAATTTTACGGAATTTTCTAATGTGTTTTCTCACGTACGATAGTGGTACGTAAGTTCTATCATTTCGATAATACGTAAGTTATTTATTTACTATTTTCATACTTGAATTTGTTCATGGGTCATAAGTTGTCCATTGATCCAATTCCTTTTATGGACTATCCCCACATATTGTTTGGAGTCTACCCATAATTTTTATTTCAATTGTTATCCACTTGGCTCATGTAATAATGGATTTTCCAATTTATTCCTTATTTACAATAATAAGTCACATAAATTCTAAATCATGGTCCGAATTTTTTCTATGCCCAAATTTCTTAATGGGTCATTAGATAATAATTTTAAGGTATAACTATTATTTCATAGAATTTTTATATGAGTTTCTACTCATGCAATAATGATGTGTATCTTTTAACTAGTTTGATTTTTATTAATGGGCAAAATTTTCATTTATCTATAATATATATATATATATATTTTATTATGAAATTTCTGAGGTATTACCCCACTTGTGTGTCGACACTAGATGACTGTCCCAGAAGCCCAGTTTGAAGACAATGCATGTGGTGTCGACATAGTGCCCTGTGGTGTCGACACACTTCGACTGAAACTCAAAAACATGAATTTTTCTGGACACGTGTCTGCTTGGGAATCAAGGGATTTGACCTAGATTTCTGTGCCCATGCACCCCAAGGCACTTTATGGACATATGGGGCTATAAATACCCATGCTTCTTGTACCCCAAAGGCAAGCCAGCCCATACAACTCCCAGAAAAGCTTTTTGGCGGCAAAGAGGGATCTCTCCAGTTCTTGCTCATCTCCAGAAGCTGTGATCCATCTTTTGAAGAGAAAGTAGAAAGGAGTGAAGGCCAATCTCTAGAGAGGGCATTGAAGTTCAGAGCAAGGGAGCAATTCAGCAGAAGCACAGGAATGAAGAGGAATCTCTGGCGATTCAGAAGCTATTGAAGCAGAGCATCGCCAATTGACAGGGAGCATCTTCAAGCCTCTTCAATTCAACCATCTGCAGAAATCTTCAACGAAAAACACTCATTCTACATCCATTTCTCTCACTTCTGAGTTTGTTCTTCCTTATTTCGTCTATGAGATTTGTGCATGAAGTTCTGTACAAATTTCTGTGTACGAATCTGTCTGAATCAGATCATTACTAAAGGATCTGATTTCTGTTGTCTTTGATCTAGCTTTTGTACTGTGAGCGTCGAGCTTTGGTTTGTGAGTCATCGCACTCACTGTGTGGTTTGAGCCGTCGTGCTCAATTTGGAGTCGCCATGCTCCGGTTGTTGTTTGAGCCGTCGTGCTCAGTTTGTGAGTCGTTGAACTCAAGGTTGTGTTTGAGCCGTCGTGCTCAAGGGTGTTGGAGTCGTCATTCTCCGGTGTGAGTTGTACTCTTTTGAGTAGTGGAGCCTCACTGTGTGAGGGGTGGATGTAGGAATCACTGGTGTGATTTCCGAACCACCTAAAAATCCTTTGTGCAATAGTTTGATCTGCTTGTCTGCACTAGATGCTTGCATAGGATTTCGCTTTCACACTAAGTGTTTAATTGCTTCACACATAATCTACACACACGCACACTTCTGATTAGTAAACTATTTGTCTGAATGATCTCTGATTCGAAGTAATTTTGAATTACTTAAGCTTCCGCATTAATTGGTGTTAGATCTATTCAACCCCCTCTAGATCTGATCCATCCACCTATTCGATCCTACAATTGGTATCAGAGAGGGTTAATATCTATTTCTGATCTGATTTGATTGCTTCTGTTTGATCTTTGTGTTAATTGCTTGAATTGTTTGCTTGCCCTTTCATTGTCTCTCATTGTGATTGATGGATTCTTGAGGATTTGTAGCTGAGGGCTATTCCATAATAGACCACCATTCTTTAATGGGTCTGATTACTCTTATTGGAAAAAATCGCATGCAAGTTTTCTTAGGGCTCAAAACTATGAAATCTGGAGGATAGTTGAAGTGGGTCCATATGAAAATTAGGGAGATGAGGAGAATTGGACTAGAGAGCAAATTAGGAAAGCTACTCTTAATTACAGTGCCATGAATATGCTTCAATGTGCTGTCCACCCTAAAGAATATTTAAGAATATCCATGTGTAAATCTGCTAAAGAAATGTGGGATAAACTGAATTAATGTATGAAGGAATATCTTAAGTTAGGGAAACCAAAGTAAACATACTTGTTTCTGATTATGATTGTTTATGATTAATCTAACGAATCAATTTCTGAAATGTTTGCTAGGTTTATGATATTGTCAATGAACTGAAGGCACTAGGTAAGGAATACACTGATGCTGATCTGGTAAGAAAAATCTTGTGCTCTCTATCATCTGTTTGGCACACAAAGGCTACAGTGATGAAGATTCTAAGGATTTATCCAAAATTTCTTTAGATGAACTCATAGGATCTTTAATGACTTATGAAATAAATCTGAAAAGAAGTGAAGAACATATGCTTAAGCTAAACCAGTAGCACTTAAAGCTTCATCAAGCAACAAAGAGAAAAGTCAAGAAAAATCAAGTTCTGAAGAGTCTGAGTCTAATGAGGATGAACCTGCCTCGTGACTAGGCAATTAAGAAAATTTTTAAAATCAAGAAGAGGAAAATTCAATAGAAAGAAAAATATTCTTCTAGTAAAAGGAATGCTTCTTCTTCAAATTTTGATGCTAGCAGAAATCAAAAAACTGATGAAGATATTGTTTGCTACAGGTGCAACAGGACAGGACACATGAAGGGTGAGTGTCCTGAGATCAAAAAGGACAAATACAAGAAGAACAACAAATGAAGAAGCCAAAAGCCATGATAGCAACTTGGTCGGATGAAGACCAAAGTGAAGATGAAGAAGAGAACTCTCAAGTTCTGTGACTGAGGAGTTATGCTTTATGGCAAACAGCAGTGATGGAAAGGTAAGTTCTTCTTTTGAACAATATTCCATGAAGATTGGCAAGATGCATATGCTGAGTTGATGAAAAATATTCTGAAATAAGAAAAGAAAACAAATATTTGAAAAAGAAAATTGAAAATGTCATGCATGACACTTTCTTAAATAGAAGAATATCTGAACTTGAAAATGAAATAGCTGAACTCAATGAAGAAAAGGAAGATCTTTTGAATGACATTGATGAATTTAAAATTGCATCTCAAAAGGCCAACAATGATTTTGAAAAACTTTCTGATAGAATAGAATTGCAACAAAAGAAAAGCAACAAGTCATTGATGAAGTTCAGAAACTCAAGAAGTTGTTGGCAGAAAAGGAACAAGTGATAAAAAATTCACAAATGGAAAGGAAAACCTTGATGCATTGTTAGGACTAAAAATGAATGCTACAAAACATGGACCAGGATTCACCACAGAAAAACCTTTGAAAAATAAATCTGGTGAAAAAAAAGAAAAACCTTGAAAAATTCCTTTGATAAAATTTGTCAAAAGCACTAGTCCAGAAAACAAAAATAAACAGTGTCAAAGAACACATCTGAAACATCTAAAAATTAGAATAAAAGAATGTTTCTAACCAAAAGAAACAAAACAGGTCGACACACATTGACACCAGTGAAAATTGTCGACACCAGTCCAACACAGGTCGACTTGTCCAATTCTGAAAAAAACAACAACTAGTTTGAACAGAAATTCAAATAAAAATCTGAAAATTTTTAAAAACTAAAAAAACTTTCATGATGGTTATTAGAATCCAGGACATCATGTCAATCTAATTGGATCAATTCTGGGAATCAATGGTATCATAATCCTTATTGGTACCATTCACAATCTTTTTATCCAAAGGTTCCAAGATACAACAGAATTCTTGGTTTGGATTCATACATGAACAATCATGCCAAAATGCATAATTTCCCTACTCATGAAAGGAAAAATATGGTGTTTTCATTCCAAATCAAAATGTTAAAATGCCCAAAAGGGAAAATCATTTCTGAAATAAAATAAAAGCCAAAAACAACTCAAATTTGGTCAGAAAAGACTTATTATTTTTGCTCAAACAAACTGATGGTTCCAACAATGTTTGGGTACCAAAATCTTTTCTTCTTAATCTGATTTATGCAGGAAAGTCGTGCACCCAACTCCAATATGTGGTTCCTTGACAGTGGGTGTTCACGACACTGACTGGAGACAGAACAAAGTTTTCATTTCTGATGGAAAGGGAAGGAGGATCTGTTACTTTTGGAGGTAAAAATAAAGGCAAAATCATTGGATCTGCAAAGGTTGGTAAATCCTCCTCAAACTCAATTGAAAATATTTTGCTAGTTGATGGTTTTGGATATAATCTTTGAGCATTAGTCAATTGTGTGACAAAGGTCACAAGATTGTTTTTGAATCTGATTGTTGCAAAATTAATTGATTCTTCAACTGGAAAAAATAAAAATTCTTGCAAAGAGAAAACAATGTCTACATGATCAATCTTGATAAAAACTTTGCTGAAAACATTTGTTTGGTGGCAAATAAAATGAAATGCAGGACATGGCACAAAGACTTGGTCATGCAAGTTTCAACACAATAAATAAACTCTTAAGGCTAAATCTGGTTAAAGACTTCCTTAATCTTTCCAAATGTTGAAAATCAACTTTGTGGGTATTCCTGTGCTCAAGGAAAACAAAACAGAAAATATTTAAAAATTTCAATGATGTACTCACTTCTAAGCCACTAGAATTACTTCATATGGACCTTTTGGGCAAAAGAATTCTTATTCTAGTGGTAAAAGATAGGGATTGTCATCATTGATGATTTATAGATACACTTGGGTCATCTTCTCTTCACAAAAGTGATGCTTGTTTTAGAATTCAGGAATTTGCACATGCCCTATGGGTTTTCATATAAAATCAAATCCATTTAACTGATCATGGGGGGAGAATTTGGAGCAAATATTTCTTATTTATATGCGAACTGAACATTTTTCACAGATCTCTTCCAAGAACTCCAGACAAAATGGAAGTTGTGAAAAGGAAGAATAACTCTGTGGAATGGCTGAAATCATGCTCTTGGAAAATAAATTGTCCAAATCCTTATAGGCTGAAGCTGTGAACCACAGCAAAAATCACTCCTGAACAGAGCATTGGTCAGATCAAAAATCAGACAGAAAAACCCCCTATGAACTTTGATAAACAAAAGCATGTAACACCCCGGAAATTAGCAAATTTAAAAATTTTAGAAAGATAGAGGGATAAAATAAATAAACGTATTGGAGAGACTTCCAATACCATGTGTTAATGACCTATTAATAAGATTGGGCCAATAGAGCATATTTGGCCCAAGGATATGAACAAACTAGGACAGAAATTGCCCAGAAATTCGTGTATGTAATTATGCAGTAATTAGGGAGGGTAATTTAGAGTCATATTATGGATGAGTAGTCATGTAAGGTAAGCCAAAACCGAACTCAATCTCAATTAGTGGTTTCCTAAACCTTGGCTACCTCTTTTAAGTAAAGGAATCCCAGATTTTCTGGAAACTAGGAAACAGAGCTCGTAGCCCCTTTCCTAGCATCATTAGGACTCTTAACAACATCCTAAAACTATAAGAACTCGTCCCTAAACTCTTGGGGAAGGTTTAACAACGAAGTTGGAGTCGTTTGGAGGCAAGCAAGAACTTCTGAGGAGCAGGAGAAAGGCTGGGAATCCGGAGCTTCATCCCCTGCATCCTCTGTTGTGTCCAGAACATCAACAAGTTTTAAGATCTTCATAAAGGTAGGTGTTCTCGGGCCAAGATTAAAGAAAATTAATGCCAACATGTAGTTCTTTGAGTCTAGGATCATTTGCACTTGATTTGCCCAATTTTCATGGAGTATCCATCGTGTATTGATGATTTTCCCGAAGTCTTGCACCGTTAGGGCTTTTCTCGTTCGTCATATTGTGCACACGATTCAAGACCAAATTTGACTAAACTTTCTTCATGAAAGTTCTCCTATTTGAAGTCACGATCATCTTCTATGTTGGACGTTTTGTCCAAAGGTTTTTCGTTAGAGAGTTAGGAGCATGATAAGAGAGTCTCTGTTTTAAACTGTGATTTTGGGTTTTACTTGATTTCTGTTCTTCACATGTTTTCTCGGGATTCGAGACCGAATTCGATCAAACCCTCAACATCAAAAGTCTTCTACTAGTTGTCTTCTCATCTTTCATGTTGAACGTTTTGTCCAAATGTCAATCGTTAGAGAGTTATAAGGGTTTGAAGTGAACCGCTGCATGGCATGTGTTTTCGGGTCTCACATGACCCTTAAGTTTGTTCTGGAAGGGCCACTAGTGTCGACACTGCCTATGCCAGTAGTCGACCTGCTGTCCCAAAACAGCCCAGATGTGTTCTGGGAAGGCCCTCTAGTGTCGACACAGCCTCATCTTGTGTCGACACACTGTCCCAGTTTGACCCAGAAAGTTCTGGGAAGTTGATCTAGTGTCGACACAGCCTCATCTTGTGTCGACACACTGTCCCACATTGGCCAGAAGTTTTCTGGAATCTGTCTCTAGTGTCGACACCACCTGGACTAGTGTCGACACTACTTGACCTTTTTGCCTTGTTTTTGATGCACTGTGTCGACACTACCTGACTAGTGTCGACACTACCTGACCAGTTTTGCCTGTTTTGTCTTGGGTTTGGAGCATGGTGTCGACACCACCTGATCTAGTGTCGACACTACCCTTACAAGATTTTTGTATAATTTGGGTCTAATCATTTCATGATGTCTTCAAGCATGTACATGATGTTATATAGTATGCATGGACTTAAAATAAATCAAACCATTAAAGGAAATGGTAATGATATGAATATGATTCTAATGTGTAAATTTTGATTGTTCTTATGATCCTTGGATTATCTTGTGATCTTGCTTATTGTCAATTGATAAGATAAGAATATGTTATGAATGTGGGGATGAATACATGATTAGTATGGACATGTTAGTGGTGATTGCATATGAGTTTCATGGTTTCATGTTTTCCGGTGTTCAATGGATTATTTGTCATATGCATACATGTTAGGAAAGTACATGTTCTACATATGATCTGTCTTTAGAAACACCATCTTGTCAAGACATTAATGAATTATGAAATATAAGATACGACGTTATCCTGCCTTGTTCTTTTGAGCTGTTTGTCATTCCTTGACTCTATGAGTGATCATGTTCTTTTACTATGAGCTTGTCATTGAAACTCTGTGGCCATAATATGAATATGTTTGTTCGGCACACGTGGGACTCCGGTCCAAAACTTGATACAATGCCTGTGCAATAGGGCCCTGTCCGGTCCTGGGGAAGAGCGCCCCAACGTACTTGTTAACCGAGGGAGTATGGACTCTTGGTGCTTGGCATAGCACACCTGACATGCAAGATTGTGAAATGTGCCTCCTGTTTGACTTGATAAGTTTGACTTGACATGATATGATAAGTTTGTTCTTGTGAACACATGAACTCTGTTTGAATATGGCCAATCTCTTCTGACATGATTTTATTCTTGAATATCTGTCCATTGTATATGGAACTCGACAATTGATCTGATATGATATCCGTTCTACTTTGCTATTCAACTTGTTAGAAAAGCATGCATTGTCAGCATACTCATCAGCATATCTGCCTATATAAAATGTTAATCATGTATACTAGTGCCCGCACGTGATTGAGATATAAATCCTACTGAGCTAGTTCGCTCACCCCTATCATCCTGCCCTTTTTCAGGTAGTGATGAAGAACCCGTGGAGTCGGATGGGACTGGGCAAGAGTGACGAGCACCCGTCCTAGAATAGATGACAATTTAGAAATAGAAATTTGAGTAGTCTATGTAATAGTGAAACTTTTGTGGAAGTTTATTTGAATGATGGACCCTTTGGTTAATTCTTCTTATGTGAGGTTGTATCTAGTTGAATGAAATGAATTAAAGTATACTATGATGACCATATTATAGTCTTGAATGTGTCATTATATTCGACTGTGACTCTGCACTATTCAACTGTGATACGCCGGTTTGTATCGTTCACGTCCCCCGGTATTTATTCCGCTGCTAAATATTCGGGGCGTGACAGTTGGTATCAGAGCCTGAACTTTAGGGTCCAAGGGATTAGGAACATGGAATGAAACTAGATTACACGAGTCAAAATCTGTCGTACCTAATGTGAGCTTGGGTAGAGCCATGGGAATAAAAGTCACATGTGATATATTTAGATGACTAACTTACATTATTATCTTGAAGGTGATTATTACCTCAATGGCCGCTGAACGTGCCCAGGCTAGGGACATGCAAAGAACCATACAGAACTTGACTCAGGCTATTTACAAGCCACCCAGGGTGGAGGTAATCGCGGAGCCGGTGAGCTCCACCGGAATTTTCGGAACATGGATCCGCCTAGGTTCGAAGGGAGTACTAACCCAGATGTTGCTGAGCACTGGGTTAAAGAGATTGAAAGGATATTCAGGGTTATGCAATGCACAGACCAGAACAAGGTACTCCTGGCAACTTTCCAGTTGGAAAAGGATGCCAGGGCATGGTGGGAGTCTGTAGAAGCAACCCTAATGGACAACAACTACATGGGCTCAGTTCATTGAGCGTTTTAACGCCAAGTACTTTTCTGAGAGGGTCCAAGAACGGAAAGCAGCCGAATTTGCGGCTTTGAAGCAGAGAGGACTTAATGTGGCTGAGTATGAAGCCCAATTCTCTCGGCTGTCCCGATACGCTGTTCACTTGATTGGGACAGAAAGGATGAAGGCGAAACGCTTTCTGAATGGCTTGAGGCCCCAGTTCATCACCCAACTGGCGCCAATGGACATTCAAACTTATGCTGAAATGGTTAAGAAGGCTCAACTACTGGAAGATGCAATGGAGACTGCTGAAAGGATTAAGGGAAAATCCGTGAAACGTGAACAAGTGTCTTCTGCTGGGAGGTATCAGCCGACTATTGGGAAGAAAAGGCCCAGTGGCGGGGTAAATGAACCAGCGGATAAAAAGCCGAAGGAACTAGGTAAGCAAGTGATAGTGGCAACGGGTGAAAGGTGCAAACATTGTGACCGAGCTGGTCATCGGACTGAAGAATGCTGGAGAGCGCAAGGGAGATGCCTACGCTGTGGGAGTCGTGACCATAGGATCTCGGACTGCCCAATGTTGAAAGAACAAGCCCCTCATGACAAACGTCAAATGGACAGAAGAGGCAAGGCCGACTGCAAGCTGTCCAGGAACCAGAAACTGCTGAAGAAGGAGGTATCGTGGAAGGTACACTTACTATTCTTTCCCGACCTGCTTATGTTCTCTTTGATACGGGAGCTACGCACTCCTTCATTTCTCAAACATTTGTTGATACCCTATCTGTGAAACCAGTCCCATGAAATCCGGAATAGTTGTGTCAACCCCGATTGGTCCGGGTACCAATCTTACAAACCATATACCATCCAGTGAGGTGTTGATTGAAACCCAAAACCTACCAGCAAATTTAATATGTATGGACATGGCAGGGTATGATGTGATACTGGGAGCAGACTGGATGTCTGAACATGGGGCTAGTATAAATTGCAGGAGAAGTAGGGTAACTTTTAGCCAGTACCCAAAACTAGTGTTCACAGGGGATAGAAACCGCAGGAGATTGTCACTTATCTCTGCACTGCAAGCCAAAAGGATGATGAGGAAAGGTTGTATGGCCTTTCTTGCTGCTGTAGTCATTGCAAAGAAGGAAGTCAAGGTAGAGGACATCCATGTCGTCAGCGAATACGCTGATGTTTTCCCCGAAGACTTGCCAGGAATTCCTCCGGAGCGAGAGGTCGATTTTACCATCGAATTGGTCCCTGGTGCAGCACCGGTATCTAGGGCACCATATAGAATGTCCCCCGCAGAACTGAAGGAATTAAAAGAACAACTGATGGAACTGTTAGAGAAGGGTTTCATCCGACCAAGCACATCACCATGGGGTGCACCTGTCCTCTTCGTCAAGAAGAAAGATGGGTCGATGAGACTATGCATAGATTACAGACAACTGAATCAGTTAACCATCAAGAACAAATACCCTCTGCCGAGAATTGATGAGTTGTTTGATCAATTATCTGGAGCTAGGTACTTCTCTAAAATAGATCTCCGATCTGGTTATCATCAATTGAGGATCAAAGGAGAAGACATTCACAAGACTGCCTTCCGAAGCAGGTATGGGCATTATGAATTTATTGTTATGCCTTTTGGACTAACAAATGCCCCTGCAGTTTTCATGCAACTGATGAATAGCATTTATCGCCCATATCTTGATAAGTTTGTGGTAGTATTCATCGATGATATACTGATTTATTCCAAGACAAAGGAAGAGCATGAGGAGCATTTGAGGATTTCATTGCAGATTTTGAGGGAGAACAAATTATATGCCAAGTTAAGTAAATGTGAATTCTGGCTTGAGGAGGTATCCTTTCTCGGGCATGTGGTGACCAAAGATGGTATCGCTGTTGATCCATCAAAGGTTGAGGCTGTGTTGAAATGGGAAAGACCGACAAGCGTCACAGAGATCAGGAGTTTTCTGGGATTAGCTGGGTATTACCGAAGGTTTATAAAAGATTTCTCAAAGATTGCAGTACCATTAACCAAGCTGACCCGGAAGGAAAATCCGTTTGTGTGGAATGAGGATTGCGAGGAAAGTTTCAACAACTTGAAGAAGTGTCTGACTACTGCCCCTGTCCTCGCCTTACCCACTGAAGAGGGAGGATTTGAAATTTATTCAGATGCTTCTGGTACTGGACTGGGATGTGTCCTAATGCAACAAGGGAAGGTAATAGCTTATGCTTCCAGACAGTTGAAGATCCACGAAGTGAACTATCCGGTTCATGACTTGGAGTTAGCAGCTGTGGTATTCGCCTTAAAGATTTGGAGGCATTATATCTATGGTGAGCAATTTAAAGTCTTTTCTGACCACAAGAGTTTGAAATACCTGTTCTCACAGAAGGAGCTTAACATGAGACAAAGAAGGTGGTTAGAGTACCTTAAGGACTTTGACTTTTCCATCCAATATCACCCTGGGAAAGCCAATGTAGTGGCAGACGCTCTAAGTAGACAACCAGGAACTGTTCTAGCTAGTATGATGCTGGGCGAATGGAAGTTACTGGAGCAATTTGCAAGTCTGAATTTAGACATGGAAAAGAAGGAGAAACAAGTAATGATTTCTAATCTCCAGATACAATCCGGTCTGCTGACCGAAATCCAGGAGAAACAGGGAGAAGACCCACTCTTAGTTCAGATCAGGGAGAAGTTAGAACAAAGACCCGACTTTACTCTATCAGCAGAAGGAAGATTATTATTCAGAGGTAGAACATGTGTCCCTGATCATGAAGAACTCAAGAAGAGGTTACTGAATGAAGCTCACCAGTCCAAATATACGATTCATCCAGGATCAACAAAGATGTACCAAGATTTAAAAAGGTCGTACTGGTGGCCAAACATGAAGAGGGATGTGGCCGATCATGTGGCATACTGTTTGACATGCATGAAAGTCAAAGCCGAACATTTCCGTACGGCTGGTGGACTGCTACCACTAGAAATCCCAGAGTGGAAGTGGGATAGTATCGGTATGGACTTTATCATGGGATTGCCCAAGACTAGAGGTGGTAAGGATGCAATTTGGGTAATAGTTGACCGATTGACTAAGTCGGCTCACTTCTTGCCGATCAAGAGTACATGGTCAGTGGATGTGTTGGCCGCTCTATATGTTAAGGAAGTAGTTAGATTGCACGGGGTTCCATCTAGCATAATATCAGATCGGGACCCTAGATTTACTTCACACTTCTGGAAGGGTTTACAAGCAGCAATGGGTACTAAATTAAACTTTAGTACTGCCTTCCATCCTCAGACTGATGGACAAACTGAAAGGACCAATCAAATCGTGGAGGATATGCTTCGTGCTTTAGTGCTGGATTTCAAAGGTCGATGGGATGATCAGTTGTACTTGATGGAGTTTGCTTATAACAACAGCTATCAGGCTAGTATCAAAATGGCTCCATTTGAAGCCTTATATGGCAGGAGTTGCAGATCACCCCTTTGTTGGGAAGAGGTTGGGGAGAACCAATGGGTTGGACCCGACTTGATTGAGGCCACTGTCCGGAAGGTTCAGATTGTCAGGGAACGTCTGAAGATAGCACAATCCAGACAGAAGAGTTATGCAGACAAGAGAAGGAGAGAACTGGAATTTCAGGTTGGCGAACATGTTTTCTTGAAGGTCTCACCTTCGAGGGGAATACAAAGATTTGGGATCAAAGGAAAACTAAGTCCCAGATTTATAGGGCCATTTGAAATTCTGGAAAGAATTGGTCAGGTGGCGTATAGACTTGCACTACCTCCGCAACTAGCAAACGTGCATAATGTGTTCCACATATCCATGCTGCGGAAGTACTTATTCAATGCCGACCATGTAATTGATCATGAGGACTTGGAGATTCGGGAGGACCTGACTTATGAAGAGAAGCCGATCAAACTGTTGGATCGGAAGATTCAGCGACTCAGGAATCGTACCATACCTATGGTGAAGGTTCAATGGAGTCGAGACGGAGTTACTAATGCTACCTGGGAAACAGAGGAAAGAATGAAGAAAAACCACCCGGAGCTATTCTCAGGTACGATCTACACCATTATGCGTAAATTTGGGGACCAAATTTCTTAAGTGGGGGAGGATGTAACACCCCGGAAATTAGCAAATTTAAAAATTTTAGAAAGATAGAGGGATAAAATAAATAAACGTATTGGAGAGACTTCCAATACCATGTGTTAATGACCTATTAATAAGATTGGGCCAATAGAGCATATTTGGCCCAAGGATATGAACAAACTAGGACAGAAATTGCCCAGAAATTCGTGTATGTAATTATGCAGTAATTAGGGAGGGTAATTTAGAGTCATATTATGGATGAGTAGTCATGTAAGGTAAGCCAAAACCGAACTCAATCTCAATTAGTGGTTTCCTAAACCTTGGCTACCTCTTTTAAGTAAAGGAATCCCAGATTTTCTGGAAACTAGGAAACAGAGCTCGTAGCCCCTTTCCTAGCATCATTAGGACTCTTAACAACATCCTAAAACTATAAGAACTCGTCCCTAAACTCTTGGGGAAGGTTTAACAACGAAGTTGGAGTCGTTTGGAAGCAAGCAAGAACTTCTGAGGAGCAGGAGAAAGGCTGGGAATCCGGAGCTTCATCCCCTGCATCCTCTGTTGTGTCCAGAACATCAACAAGTTTTAAGATCTTCATAAAGGTAGGTGTTCTCGGGCCAAGATTAAAGAAAATTAATGCCAACATGTAGTTCTTGAGTCTAGGATCATTTGCACTTGATTTGCCCAATTTTCATGGAGTATCATCGTGTATTGATGATTTTCCCGAAGTCTTGCACCGTTAGGGCTTTTCTCGTTCGTCATATTGTGCACACGATTCAAGACCAAATTTGACTAAACTTTCTTCATGAAAGTTCTCCTATTTGAAGTCACGATCATCTTCTATGTTGGACGTTTTGTCCAAAGGTTTTTCGTTAGAGAGTTAGGAGCATGATAAGAGAGTCTCTGTTTTAAACTGTGATTTTGGGTTTTACTTGATTTCTGTTCTTCACATGTTTTCTCGGGATTCGAGACCGAATTCGATCAAACCCTCAACATCAAAAGTCTTCTACTAGTTGTCTTCTTCATCTTTCATGTTGAACGTTTTGTCCAAATGTCAATCGTTAGAGAGTTATAAGGGTTTGAAGTGAACCGCTGCATGGCATGTGTTTTCGGGTCTCACATGACCCTTAAGTCTTGTTCTGGAAGGGCCACTAGTGTCGACACTGCCTATGCCAGTGTCGACCTGCTGTCCCAAAACAGCCCAGATGGTGTTCTGGGAAGGCCATCTAGTGTCGACACAGCCTCATCTTGTGTCGACACACTGTCCCAGTTTGACCCAGAAAGTTCTGGGAAGTTGATCTAGTGTCGACACAGCCTCATCTTGTGTCGACACACTGTCCCACATTGGCCAGAAGTTTTTCTGGAATCTGTCTCTAGTGTCGACACCACCTGGACTAGTGTCGACACTACTTGACCTTTTTGCCTTGTTTTTGATGCACTGTGTCGACACCACCTGGACTAGTGTCGACACTACCTGACCAGTTTTGCCTGTTTTGTCTTGGGTTTGGAGCATTGTGTCGACACCACCTGATCTAGTGTCGACACTACCCTTACAAGATTTTTGTATAATTTGGGTCTAATCATTTCATGAGGTCTTCAAGCATGTACATGATGTTATATAGTATGCATGGACTTAAAATAAATCAAACCATTAAAGGAAATGGTAATGATATGAATATGATTCTAATGTGAAATTTTGATTGTTCTTATGATCCTTGGATTATCTTGTGATCTTGCTTATTGTCAATTGATAAGATAAGAATATGTTATGAATGTGGGGATGAATACATGATTAGTATGGACATGTTAGTGGTGATTGCATATGAGTTTCATGGTTTCATGTTTTCCGGTGTTCAATGGATTATTTGTCATATGCATACATGTTAGGAAAGTACATGTTCTACATATGATCTGTCTTTAGAAACACCATCTTGTCAAGACATTAATGAATTATGAAATATAAGATACGACGTTATCCTGCCTTGTTCTTTTGAGCTGTTTGTCATTCCTTGACTCTATGAGTGATCATGTTCTTTTACTATGAGCTTGTCATTGAAACTCTGTGGCCATAATATGAATATGTTTGTTCGGCACATCGTGGGACTCCGGTCCAAAACTTGATACAATGCCTGTGCAATAGGGCCCTGTCCGGTCCTGGGGAAGAGCGCCCCAACGTACTTGTTAACCGAGGGAGTATGGACTCTTGGTGCTTGGCATAGCACACCTGACATGCAAGATTGTGAAACGTGCCTCCTGTTTGACTTGATAAGTTTGACTTGACATGATATGATAAGTTTGTTCTTGTGAACACATGAACTCTGTTTGAATATGGCCAATCTCTTCTGACATGATTTTATCTTGAATATCTGTCCATTGTATATGGAACTCGACAATTGATCTGATATGATATCCGTTCTACTTTGCTATTCAACTTGTTAGAAAAGCATGCATTGTCAGCATACTCATCAGCATATCTGCCTATATAAAATGTTAATCATGTATACTAGTGCCCGCACGTGATTGAGATATAAATCCTACTGAGCTAGTTCGCTCACCCCTATCATCCTGCCCTTTTTCAGGTAGTGATGAAGAACCCGTGGAGTCGGATGGGACTGGGCAAGAGTGACGAGCACCCGTCCTAGAATAGATGACATTTAGAAATAGAAATTTGAGTAGTCTATGTAATAGTGAAACTTTTGTGGAAGTTTATTTGAATGATGGACCCTTTGGTTAATTCTTCTTATGTGAGGTTGTATCTAGTTGAATGAAATGAATTAAAGTATACTATGATGACCATATTATAGTCTTGAATGTGTCATTATATTCGACTGTGACTCTGCACTATTCAACTGTGATACGCCGGTTTGTATCGTTCACGTCCCCCGGTATTTATTCCGCTGCTAAATATTCGGGGCGTGACACCAAATCTGTCGTGTCTTAATTTAAAAATCTTTGGTTGCAAGTGTTTTTATACAGTAATCAACAATAAAAAAAAAATATGGTAAATTGATGCAAAAGCATTGAAACCATTTTTCTGGATATTCAGAAATTTCTAGAAACTTATAGAGTTTACATTCTCAAGAATAAAAATGTTCGAAGACTCTCCATATGTATGTTTTTGATGAAAACTCATATCAAAAACTAGATGACTCTACATCTTCCAGGGTTCCTCAAATAATGAAGAGGATGATTCGTTGTCGCAGTCTTCACCAACTGTTGAAGAGGATGAAGATTATTGAAATTCTGGACATATCAATCACATACTACAAGTGGTCATGTAATATTGTTCCAGAACTGAATGCATCCAAGAGGTGATTCTGAAAACAGGATTTAAGAGATCACCAATTGAGATGTAGTTGTAATGGGCATGATAGAGTTAGAACTAGATCTTCTTTTCTGAATGCAATAAATGAAGACCCACTGCCACTAATTTCCCATTGAACCAAAGTCAATTGATGAAGTCCTAACTAGTGAGGATGTCAATGCAATGCTTGATGAACTTCATCAATTTGACGAAATCCAGTGTGAGAACTAGTACCTAGACCTAGTGGACAATCTGTATTGGTACTAGATGGGTGTTTAGAAATAAATTGAATGAAAATGACAGGTTGTTAGAATAAAGCTAGACTAGTGCCAAGGGGTACATCAGGAGGTTGGAATTGATTTTGAAGAATCATATGCCCCTGTAGCTAGACTAGAGCTGTGAGAATATTCTTGTTTTTGCATTCATCCCTAAAATTTAAAGTTTATCAAATTGATGTGAAAAGCGCTTTCTTGAATGGATACACAAGAAAATATTTTTTGTAGAACAACCTCCCGGATTTGAAAATAAAAATATCCTGATCATGTTTTCAAACTTAATAAGACTATTTATGGTCTCAAGCAAGCTCCAAGAGCTTGGTATGACCGTTTGAACTCATTTTTGTTGAATAAAGGTTACACAAGAGGTAATGTAGACCAAACTTTGTTTACAAAAATTGTCAATAATCAAATCATGCTGTCCAAATATATGTTGATGACATAATTTTTGGGTCTACAAATAAAGAACTGTGTAATGAATTTACTGATCACATGAAAACTGAATTTGAAATGAGTTTGATGGGAGACTTACAATTCTTTTTGGGATTGCAGGTACATCAACTAGTGAAGAGATTTTCATAAGTCAAACAAAGTATGTGAAAGAACTTATAAAAAGTTTGACTTTCAGCACCTCAAGCATTCACAGCACACTAATGGCAATAAATGTAAGACTGGAGGAAGACTCATTTGGTAAGTCAGTAGATCCAAAGACCTACAGAGGTATGATTGGTTCTCTACATTTCAGTATAATGTGTGCATGTGTGCTAGGTTTCAAGCCAATCCTAAAGAAAGTCACATATTAGCTGTCAAAAGGATTTTTAATATCTTGTTGGATCTGTGAACTTGGAATTTGGTATCCTGCTGGTTGCAAGTTAGATTTAATTGATTATTGTGATGCTGATTATGCTGGTTGTAAGCTTGATAGAAAAAGTACTAGTGACTTGTGTTATATCTAGGTGGATGCCTAATTTCATGGGCTTCTGAAAAGCAACATTCAGTAGCTCTATCCACTGCAGAGGCGAATATGTTGCGGCTAGTTGTTGTGGCACTCAAGTTCTTTAGGTGAAACATCAGCTCCTAGACTATAATCACAAATTGGGTTATTGGGGACCGGATAGGTAACTTTGGTAAACGACTACGAGATTATGTGTATAGCAGCGGAATTAAAATGAGTAAAACACACAATTCGATCAGACTCAAGTGTGGTGTGTGAGAAAAGTGAATGAGAACAACAAACCACAGTGCACAGAAGATTTTAAGGTGGTTCGGAGAACACAACTTGTGTCTTCTACATCCATCTCCTCACAACAGAGGAACCACTAACACAAGTGCAGTACAAACTAGAGCAACGACTCTAACCTCTTTGAGTTCAACAACTGAAAGAAACCCAGGAGATAGGTACGACGACCTACTCCACAAACACTTATGAGCACGACGACTCACAAGCACTTGAGCACAACGGCTAAATACCGGAGCACTACGGCTCCAAACCTTTGGACGAAAGATCCAAGTTCTGCTAGAACAAGCTCAGTTAGAGAATAGATCCTCTAGCCTGATCTATCTCAATACAATGATAAAAATAGAAACAACAGAATTAAGTGATCTGTGTAGAACACATACACAGATCACACAATGAAAACCTGGATGAACACTCCAAGAAAATGAATAAAATAGATGTGACTTGGATGTTCCTTGATGAAGAAGACTTGCAGAAGCTTGGATTGAAGACGCTTGAGGAAAATTGTTGGAGATTCTTAAATCCACGATGCTCTGCTTTGATGGCATCTGAAATGCCAGAAGTTTTCTTCTACTGCTCCTCTTCAGTTGGATCTGCTCCCTATCTCAGCACAGCAAGCTTCTCTCCAGAGATTCTCCTTGATTCCCACGTCCTTCCTCTTGAAAGGATTGTTTGGAACTTCTGGAAAGATCTGGAAACCCCTTTTTAGCCGCCAAAAAGGTTCTCAGGAAGTGTGTAGGCTCTCTTGCCTTTGGGGTACAAGGAGCATGGGTATTTATAGCCCCATATGTCCATAAAGTGCCTTGGGGTGCATGGGCACGGAAACCTAGGTCAAATCCGTTGATTCCCAAGCAGTCACGTGTCCAGAGAAATTCACATTTTTGAGTTTCAACCGAAGTGTGTCGACACCACCAGGGAGTGTGTCGACACACTGTCCCATTTCTACAAAATTGTTCTCTGGGAACTGAGACTAGTGTCGACACTGCCTGGGACTGTGTCGACACACTGTCCCAGTCAGGTAACTGGGTCTTCTGGAGAGGGACTAGTGTCGACACTACCTGGGACTGTGTCGACACAGTGAACCATGTCTTCATGAAATTGCTTCAGGATTCTGACCTACTGTCGACACTGCCTGGGACTGTGTCGACACTACCATGACAAAATCTAGATATTCCTAAAAATTTAACATATAAGTCATTAGTACAAGATATTATCATTAAAATATGAGATATTAAACATCAAAAACATGTTGTTTGAACATTAACATGTTCCACCATTAAGCATTGAAATCACAACATGTCATCATCAAAATCAAAGTATGTCATCATTAAAATCACAATATGTCATCATCAAAATCAAAGTATGAGTGATGTTCATTGGTCATCATTAAAATACAATTTTAGGAAATTTCAAAACACACTCAACCCAACAATCTCCCCCGTTGATGATGACAAAACATATGCACAATCTCCCAATAACTTGACTCCCTTGACTGCAACAACTCCCCTTGACCATATACACCCTTTGAACTTTCTCCGCATAAGAACTTTCTCCCCCTAGAAACTTTTACTTTCTCCTCCTTTAATGATTTTTCTCCCCTTAGAGACCTTTCTCCCCGTTTTTGACAGCATCAAAAAGATAGATAAGAGAGAGAAAGAAAGATTGTAGGAGATCAAGAAATGAAATGAAGGAAATGAATGTTCAGAATGTCAAAATAAGTGAGGCAAAGTGATATTGACATATGAGAGAAATTATGGAGTTTTTTGTATTGTGCAATAAATTTTAATCGCAACGACACACTCAACAAAAGTATAGCAAAGTATAATGATCTGAATGTGGTTAAAATAATGATGCAAATGTGAAATAAAGTGACCTATATGAGTGAGCAGAAATATTTAACAAGGATGTTAGGAGTTTTATGTTTAACACAATGTAAAAAATAGGTCTAAACTCAGTAAACATGAACTTTATGAAGGTCTTAAGCTTTTCATCCTGTCAATTTGATTTTCTTTCATTTCTAACTGGGAAAGAATACAAGAATAAATTAGTTAAATCTCACTTTTCAGTGCAAGAGATCACATTAATTAGATGCAAGATCTCCTGATTACTTAGTGGTTTAACTTTCATTATCTTATACAAAGTTGAAAACTTTGATTTCCACTTTTTGACGCGAAACAAATCACTTTTTAAGTGAAATGTCCCGGTTACTCAGTGGTTCAAAAATTTGCATTGCTCTGTTTGCATCTTTCCAGATTATTGATCATTTTATTTTGATGTTTTGCAGAAATTGATTGCTTTGACCAGAAAAGATATGACCATGAATTTAAAAAAATTATTCTTAACATGTGGTAAAAATGAAGCTTAAACATGCCATAATAAATAGTAAAGCCACTAATGTGCCTACAAGTGTTTTGTAAATCATTTTAAAAACATTCAGTATTAAGATTGCTTAACCTTGAAATGATAATGAATCTTTGAAATTAAACTGAGTGCACAAGGTGTTTAGGTTCAATGTCTTAATTCTCTCATAAGAAAATAGCACAATGACTCAAAAATTCTGATGATTGGGGCTCAATATAGACAACAAATGTCATAGAAATGAGTGAAGAATAGACAATAACTCCCCCTCAACAAATACTCCCCCTCAACAATTGCATAAAGGAATCTTGATACTTGGCGGAGACATACTCACGCATAGTGAAAGTGTCCAGACAAGCCTGACTTGTCTTTCTTCAAATCACCATTTGATATACTAAGAATACCAATGCAATGTGATAGTGAGGAATTTATTTGCAAGAGATTTGTCAATAAACTGAATGGGAGTTGTTGATACATCAGATATGAAAGAATATTTCTCCAGCATTTCACTCAAAGAATCTTTTGACTCACTTCCCCATAAGATATGCATGATATGAAATGATCATTTAAGCAGTTCAGATATGATCATTCCAAACAGTTTGCACAGAAAGAATATGAATATTTTGCACTTTTTCAAATTTACTCCCCCTTAATATGTGCATGGAATGAAAAAGCTAGCAAGCAATTCACACATGATTATGCATACAATTAGCTTTAAGCATAACATGACTTCTGGTACTTGGCGGTATTTTACTCACGCATAATGATAGCTTCCAAAAAAGCATAACTTGTTTTTCCATATGTCATCATTTAATATACCAAAAAGTCAAAGTTGTTGATATGTACACAGAATCATGGGCACAGTTAAGCAAGCATGATAACACAAACATGATTCCAAATGTTAAAACACAAAGTTATTGTTGGAGTAGCATCAGAACACATTTTTCATTGTATTAAAAAATCAAACATCATTTCAATTCAGGCAATTCAAATTTGAAATGATAAAGATGTTTTACCTGAATGGACTTCAATTGCTTTTCAAAGATTTTACCTGTGTTCTCCAATCATTTCTTGCCTTGCACACCAATATCTTGAATCCATTTACAATGTATGGCTGCAAGACTCCTCAGCTTGCTGATCAAGCTGGTTTGGGACCCACACTTGCTTGGGTCCTGCAATGAAATCAATGTTAGAGTGCAATAAAGATTTTTGAATCCAAAATGATTTTATTTTTGGTATAGATGCATTTCATTCATTGATAGAACTATGAGCAGAATTAGTTCCAGATTTTCTTTTTGCCTTGCTCAATGCATCTATGTTTTCATGAAGTTTTCTAATTTTTGGATTTTTAATATAAGCAGAAACAGAATGATTTTGTGCAATTTCTATGACTATACACATGGAATTTCTGAACATTTTCAGTATGAACATGATATTTATTCCTATGTGTATGAGCATATGCATTTGACTGGAATTTCTGAGCATGCACAAAAAATCATTTCTGTACCAACAGTCCCTAGAAATATGTCCAACTTTATAACAATGAAGGCATTGGACTGATTTGGCATGTTTATTGAAATGTTGATTTCTACTCCAGCAATGTTTGGCAAGGCGACCAGGTTATTGCAGTTAAAGTAATGAGAGCATTTCTTACCTGGTACTCACCTTGGCATGTATGCATTTGCTGGAATCTCCTTTTCATGTGAGGAGGCTTACCATGAGGAGAAGGAGGTGCCTTTTGGTGGCTCTTGGCATGATGTAAATTTGGAACTTGCCTTGGAGCTTTTTGGACTGATGGAGGAAGTAGATGAATCTTCTTGACAGTAGCATTTTTCTTTTTCTCTCTGTTTTCTGAACAAGAACTTTCACTAGTTTTTCATTAGAATTAGCAGAGTTCTTATTTGCAGCAGCTTTAACAAATGTTAATTTTGTTTTATTTTCATTTTCTTATCTCTCACAGAAGCAAGACTTGTGTATTTAGTATTTTTCAATTCATGTTGAAGCTTCTGTTTTTCAGCTTTTAATGCAACAACTTCTTTTTCTGAAATTTGAAGCTTGTTTAGCATGACATCCAAATTTTTCATCTTGTTCTTTTCATTTTCAAATTGAGCAATTTATTTTTCCAAATCAGCAATTTTATTACTAAATTGCTACAATCATTGTCCAAAGGTTTGTCATGCAACAAGCATTCAATCTTCCTTTTTAGATGACTATTTCCTTCAACAAGTTGTTTGCATCTTTCATTTATTTGATGATCATGAGCCATGTTAGAAATCTGTTTGTTTAATTGATCATTATCAAATTTGAAGTTTTCATTGAGATCAATTAATTTTCCATTTTCATTTTCCAGATCAATGACTTTTGATTTCAATAGCTCATGGTTTTCTTTCAATCCATTCAGTTTTTTCACAGTTTGGACTTCATCTTCCAAATTCTCTTTCTCAAATTTAAATTTTCAACTTCATTTTTCAAATTCTCATTTTCTTCGCCAATGTTTTAAGTCTTTTTCAAGTCTCTATTTTTAGTGTTCACCTTTGCATTAAGATTTTACATCTTTTCACACAATTCAATCAATCTATCATGAGACATTCCTTCATCTTCATCAGAATCAGAGTTAGAATACATAGATGAGTCTAGAGTGGATGTACCTTACCTTGTAGACCCATTTGATTTCTTGTGTTTTGAAGAGGATGAAGAATGCTCTGAGCTCTTAGAATGTGCAGTAAGAGCCACAACCTTCTGAATTGTTGATTTTCTGGATTCATTGAGGCTCTTCTTTGCCATAAAGTACTTGTGAATTTCTTTTGCTCCTTTTCTGTGGTTCCTTTGAAAAACTTGATGAACGTGAGACTGGTGATTTCTCTGAAATTATAACAGGAAATTCATGCAGATTAAAGAGATTTTCCATTATATTCAAACTCAAAAGTCTATTAGATCTAATCACAGTGAATCATTGTAACAAAGAATTAGATCTAACAATTAGAGTGGTTAACCCGCTCTAATATCAAATGTAGGAATCAGAGCGATTAAGCACACAGAGACAGTGAAAGATCAAGCAAACAATTCAAGCAATTAACACAGAGATCAAAAGAAGCAATCAAATCAGATCAGTAACAGACATTAACCTGCTCTGATACCAGTTGTTGGGGATCAGATAGGTAACTTTGGTAAATGAACTACGAGATTATGTGTATAGCAGCAGAATTAAAATGAGTAAAACACACAATTCGATCAGACTCAAGTGTGTGTGAGAATAGTGAATGAGAACAGAAAACCACACACAAACCACAGTGCACAGAAGATTTTAAGGTGGTTCGGAGAACACAACTTGTGTCTCCTACGTCCACCTCCTCACAACAGAGGAACCACTAACACAAGTGCAGTACAAACTAGAGCACAACAACTCTAACCTCTTTGAGTTCAACAAACAACTGAAAGAAACCCAGGGATAGGTACGACGACCTACTCCACAAACCACTTATGAGCACGACGACTCACAAGCACTTGAGCACAACGGCTCAATATCGGAGCACTACGGCTCCAAACCTTTGGACCACGAAAGATCCAAGTTCTGCTAGAACAAGCTCAGTTAGAGAATAGATCATCTAGCCCGATCTATCTCAATACAATGATAAAAATAGAACAAACAGAATTAAGTGATCTGTGTAGAACATACACAGATCACACAATGAAAACATGGATGAACACTCCAAGAAAATGAATGAAATAGATGTGACTTGGATGTTCCTTGATGAAGAAGACTTGCAGAAGCTTGGATTGAAGACGCTTGAGGAAAATCGTTGGAGATCTTCTTCAATCCACGATGCTCTGCTTTGATGGCATCTGAAATGCCAGAAGTTCTTCTTCTACTGCTCCTCTTCAGTTGGATCTGCTCCCTATCTCAGCACATCAAGCTTCTCTCCAGAGATTCTCCTTGATCCCACGTGCTTCCTCTTGAAAGGATGGTCTGCAACTTCTGGAGATGGAGCAAGATCTGGAAACCCCCGTTTAGCCGCCAAAAAAGTTCTTCAGGAAGTGTGTAGGCTCTCTTGCCTTTGGGGTACAAGGAGCATGGGTATTTATAGCCCCATATGTCCATAAAGTGCCTTGGGGTGCATGGGCATGGAAACCTAGGTCAAATCCCTTGATTCCAAGCAGCCACGTGTCCAGAGAAATTCACGTTTTTGAGTTTCAGCCGGAGTTTGTCGATACCAACAGGGAGTGTGTCGACACACTGTCCCATTTCTGTCAAAACTGTTCTTCTCGGAACTGAGACTAGTGTTGACACTGCCTGGGACTGTGTCGACACACTATCCCAGTCAGGCAACTGGGTCTTCTGGAGACTAGGACTAGTGTCGACACTACTTGGGACTATGTCGACACAGTGAACCATGTCTTCATGAAATTGCTTTAGGGATTCTGACCTAGTGTCGACACTGCCTCGGACTGTGTCGACACTACCATGACAAAATCTGGATATTCCTGAAAATTTAACATATAAGCCATTAGTACAGATATTATCATTAAAATATAAGATATTAAACATCAAAAACATGTTGTTTGAACATTAACATGTTCCACCCATTAAGCATTGAAATCATAACATGTCATCATCAAAATCAAAGTATGTCATCATTAAAATCACAATATGTCATCATCAAAATCAAAGTATGAGTGATGTTCATTGGTCATCATTAAAATACAATTTTAGGAAATTCCAAAACACACTCAACCCAACAGGGTTGTATTCTTATTTTGTGTGATAACACTAGTGTTATTAATTTGTCTAAAAACTCAATTCAGCATTGACGAACAAAACATATTGAAATAAGACACTATTTTTTAAGAGATGAGGTTGCTAAAAAATCTTTTGAACTTCACTTCATTGAAATCGAAAAACAAATTGCAGATATTTTCACTAAGCCTCTTCCAGAAAACAAAATCTCATCTTTAAGAAGAGAGCTTGGTTTGTGCAAATTTCCACATTCTTGATATCTTATATCTCTTTTTACAAATAAAAGTCTTCCCGTTCTTGCAAATAAATTCCTCACTCTCACATTGCATTGGCATTCTTGGTATATCAAAGAGTGATTGAAGAAAGACAAGTTAGGCGTGTCTGGACACTTTCACTATGCGTGAGTATATGTCTCCGCCAAGTATCAAGTGTCTTGTATGCAATTGTTGAGGGGGAGTCCTTGTCTTTTAATAAAACATTCTTGTTCATTCTATTTTCACTTCATTCCATTCTATTTCTTGAATAATCCTCATGTTCACCTTGTGAGGGGGAGATACATGAAAGGGGGAGTCATTGTTTCATTCCTTGACCTTACTTGTCTATCTTGAACCCGAAACTCATCAGAATGTTTGAGTATTGTGCTATTTTATTATGAGAGAATTAAGACATTGAAACTAAACTCATTGTGCATTTAGTTTAATTTCAAAGATTCATTATCTTTTCAAGGTTAAACAATCTTAATACTGAATTTTTTTAAAATGACTTGCAAAACACTTGTAGGCACATGAGTGGCTTTACTATTTATCATGTGTATATTTAAGCTTCATTTTTACCACATGTTAAGAATAATTTTTCTAAATTCGTAGTCATGACTTTTCTAGTCAAAGCAAACATATTCCTGCAAAACATCAAAAGAAAAATGATCAACAATCTGGAAGATACAAACAGAGCAATGCAATTCTTGAACCACTGAGGTAACCGGGTCATTTCACTAAAAAGTGATTTGTTTCGCGTCAAAAAGTGTAAATGAAAGTTTTCAACTCTGTATAGATAATGAAGTTAAAACCACTGAGTATCAGAAGGTCTTGCATCTAATCAATGTGATCTCTTGCACTGAAAAGTAAGATTTAACTAATTTATTCTTATATTCTTTCCCAGTTAAAAATGAAAGAACATAAAATTGACAGGATGGAAAAGCTTAAGACCTTAATAATTTCATGTATACTAAGTTTAGACCTATTATTCTACATTGTGTTAAAATAAAGCTCCTAACATCCTTGTTAAATATTTCTGCTCACTTATATAGGTCACTTTACTTCACATTTACATCATTATTTTAACTACATTCAGATCATTATATTTTGATATACTTGTGTTGAGTGTGTCTTTGTGATTAAAATTTATTGCACATACAAAAAACACAATAATTTCTCTCATATTTAAAATATCACTTTGCCTCACTTATTTTGATTCTTCGTAAACTTTCCTTTTCACAACTAGAATTCTTCATCTCTTACTTTCTTTGCTTCTCTCTCTTCTCTATCTTTTTAATGATGTCAAAATGGGGGAGAAAGTTCCTTAAAAGGGGAGAAAGTTCTTCAAAAAGGGGAGAAAGTTTCTTATGGGAGAAAGTTTAAGGGTGAATATGGTCAAGGGAGTTATTGCAGTCAGGAAGTCAGACTATTGGGAGATTGTGCATATATTTTGTCATCATCAAAAAGGGGGAGAATGTTGGATTGAGTGTGTATTTGAAACCTTTTAATGATGCCTTTAATCATGACTAATTGACATCACTCATAATTTGATTTTGATGATGACATTTTGTACATTTTGTACATATTAAAATGATGACTAATTGAACATGTTTATACATTTTATTACATATCACACAATGCTTAAACAACATATTTTTGATGTTTAATATCTCACATTTTAATGATAATATCTTGTATTAATGTTTACACTTTATATTTTCAGGTTACACAAATTGTCACAGTGGTGTAGACGCAGTCCACCTATGGTGTCGACACTAGATGACTGTCCCAGAAGCATGTTCTGAAGTTAGCAGTCAAATTTAGCATTCGACTGTAGCAGTCGAATACTGAAGTCGAAGTTAGCAGTCAAATTTTACCATTCGACTGTACCAGTCGAATTTAGCATTCGACTTCAGCATTCGACTTCAGCATTCAACTACAGCATTCGACTGCTGTAGTGGGAGTCAACCAGTGGTTGTCGACACAGTCCACCTGTGTGTCGACACTAGATGACTGTCCCAGAAGCCCAGTTTGAAGACAATGCCTATGGTGTCGACACAGTGCCCTGTGGTGTCGACACACTTCGACTGAAACTCAAAAATGTGATTTTTTTGTACACGTGGCTGCTTAGGAATCAAGGGATTTGACCTAGAGTTTTGTGCCCATGCACCCCAAGGCACTTTATTGACATATGGGCTATAAATACCTATGCTCCTTGTACCAAAGGCAAGCCTGCCCTATTAACTCCCAGAAAAGCTTTTTGGTGGCAAAGAGGGATCTCTCCAGTTCTTGCTCATCTCCAGAAGTTGTGATCCATCTTTTCAGAGAAAAGTACAAGGGAGTGAAGGTCAATCTCTGGAGAGGGCTTTGAAGTTCAAGAAAGGAGCAAATTCAGCAGAAGCACAACAATTGAAGAGGAATCTCTAGCGATTCAGAAGCTGTTGAAGCAGAGCATCGCCAATTGACAAAGAGCATCTTCAAGCCTCTTCAATTCAACTTCTGCAGAAATCTTCATCGAAGAACACTCATTCTACATCCATTTCTCTCACATTTGAGTTTATTCTTCCTTATTTCATCTATGAGATTTGTGCATGAAGTTTTGCACAAATTTCTGTGTACGAATCTATCTTGAATCAGATCATTGCTAGAGGATCTGGTTTCTGTTGTCTTTGATCTAGCTTTTGTATTGTGAGCCGTCGAGCTCTGGTTTGTGAGTCGTCACACTCACTGTGTGGTTTGAGCCGTCGTGCTCAATTTGGAGTCGTCGTGCTCCGGTGTGAGTTGTACTTTTTTTGAGTAGTGGAGCCTCACTGTGTGAGGGGTGGATGTAGGAATCACTAGTGTGATTTTCGACCACCTAAAAATTCGTTGTGCAATGGTTTGATCTGCTTGTCTGCACTAGATGCTTGCATAGGATTTCGCTTTCACACTAAGTGTTTAATTGCTTCACACATAATCTACACACACCCACACTTCAGATCAGTAAACTGTTTGTCTGAATTGATCTCAGATTCGAAGTAATTTTGAATTGCTTAAGCTTCCGCATTAATTAGTGTTAGATCTATTCAAACCCCCCCCCCCCTTCTAGATCTGATCCATCCACCTATTAGATCCTACACATCCAACACCCAGTTAAAGTTATTTAAAATGCAACTGAAACCCAGGCTAAATAAACTTACACCAGCAAACAACCCATGCACAAGCCCATCCCTGCTCAAACACCCACCTCATGCATGGAACCCCAAGTGTTGTCTTCCTCTCACCAACTCCATTTCCCATGCATCTCCCACCTGCATGTGTACGTGGGCAGCCCCCTTACAGCTCCAGCCACCATGTAAATAGGAACCCAACCACTCTCCTCTCTCTCCAAGCCGCTCCCCCATGCATCCATGTATGCACAAACAATCCTATCCCAATACCCGGCAAGCAGAACCTAGTAACGCCCACCATTACTTCAGCGCCCGCGTCACCGCAAGACTCGAGCGGTGTCATCGTCTCTTCACCGTGATTCCTCAACTCCCAGAACTATCTCCCCCTCAAGCCAATCCTCTCCTCCCGCAACACACTCTGGGATTTCTGGCTATCCCCTTCCTCGTCTCACGCACTCACGCCCACCACTCCGTCTTCAATGCCCCCGTCACAATAAAACCCGCACAAGCCTCTCCCTCTTTAACAACCCTATCCCTTCGTGGGGTTAGGCATGCGACCTGGGGGACACCTAGTCGGTGGTCTTTGGCAATCACACCACACCATAGCAGCCCTGACTCCATCACAACATCATCCTTCGGCACCTCAACTTCCCCCTCCTCTGCACTCACCTCTCCCTCGGATACGACGTCGGCCTCCTCTCAACGCTACAAGTCACCATAGGAGCCCAGCTTCAAGTTACACTCGCCGTCGCCTCCTTTCACAGGACGCCATCCGTGGAACATACGGTGATGAGCATGCCAACGTCAGAGTCAGCACGTTGCCCTAGAGAGATTTCTTCGTCACTGTGTTTGCGTAGACAGGACCTCCTCCTCTTCTCCTTTCTACTTATTTAACTTGTCGTCTCACATATATTGCATCTTTACCACATCCACACACACACTCACGTGGTGCATCCTTTCCAACACCCAGTTTAGAGGGTTTCTTTAAACAAAGGAGGGAGGAAGGCGCTCATAACGTTTGGCCGTCTTCCTTCTCAAGCCTCTAACTGGTAAGACCCCCCCTCCGGATTGTGTGTGTTTTTTCATATATGTGAGCGCATGCTATCAATTTTCAGTCTAATGGGTCTTTTGTGTTTGTTTCTTTTGCAGGAAAATTGAAGCTACACCGTGGAGCCCTCACCCTTTGCCGGCCGAAGGAGGAGGAGTGAGAACCCATCATCTCCACATCGAGGCATTACACGATCGCATTTCCTCCGGCAAGGTAAAATGTCCCTGGCGATCACTCATCATTTCCCGTTCACTCTTTCCGCCAACGTGACAGTGGACGTTCGTCATCGAAAAAAAAGACCGTCTACAATTTTCTGGCGATCACGGTGGGAACATATTGCTTACCACGGTGACATCGCTTCATTCTTCCTGCTATTTGTTGAGTTGTTCTGAGATAAAGTTTCCACTTATTTTAATGTCTATGTGCATGCTTCAATGCCACCATGCTCCTTGCAAATTTACATGGGTTATTTATGGCAAAATAGCATGACGTGTGGATTGCTTTTGCATGTGGTCAGAATTATTTTAACATCAATATTACATGCCATCGTGGTGACCTTCATGTCAATTTGCATGTTGTTTTCATGCAAATCTTGGCTACTATATCTCTTAAAGTCATGCACGTGTTGATGTTTTGATATCCTGCCATCAATTCTTCTACATAAAATGGCATTCTATTGTCTTATCTCCTAGTGTGTTTATTTTTTGTTATTTTGTAGGTTTTAGGCGTTGTCTGATGGTGTTGTGCTCACATCATGCTTAGTAATGTGATTGCCTTGTCTCCTTGCATGTAAATATTTTATTTCTTACTATTTAGTGTGTTCAGCTAATTATTCCACTTTTTCCTTTCTTCTTCTTTCCCTCTTTATTTGCGGGTTGGTGAGTGGTGAGTGAGCAGCCTCTTCACACATCCTAGGACAACCTCCTATTTGGTTCACGATCTTTTACTTGGGGATTCCCTCTCAGGTAAATCGGATCGGTGCCAAACGAGAACTCCGTAAGTCCCTACATTCTGTGGATTCCCTCATGGTACGGGGCAGGAGAACCTTCACTCTGTGTCTATAAAACTCGGGTTGTGTGTTGTGAGCTCACGAGTCTCACCATGTTGGTTATACCCTGTCTCCCTCTCCTCTCGAGAGAACAATCAAGAAAATCATTCTAAGCTTCACCAAAATAAGTTTAAAGCTGTCTGGGATGCAACTCTTGATAAACAATTTGTTTTCAATGCTAGTGCACACTGATGTGTCATCTATCTTCTCAATGATAGTGTCAATTGTTGTCTGTTGAGTGTTGGTCATGTGTGTTGACGTATGAGTTCACTATATATGTATGCTAACTTGATACATGAGTTTGGATGGAACTAAGCAATGTAAAACTCATTTTTCAGAGATCTTCTTCCTCAACTCCTCTCCTCCCTCAGGAGAATGTGGAGTTGTCTCATGTCTTTTGACATTACTCCCCCAGTCAGCTCCTTCAGTTCTTGTCCAGGGGCAAGACACATTGTGTTTCTACTCCAATCCCCCTGGCCAAGTCTCAAGCTCAACCTAATGTTCCTTTTGGCAGGGTCCCGTCCAACAATCCTACTCAATTCAGGACCTACCCAAGTTGGATCCTCCATTACCCCGCAAATCATTGCACTCTACCTCTCGTAAGCTCTCCAGCATAAGACTACTCCGTAGGAGTGAGATGGAGGGGTATGCCAGAATGCTTCTAGCTAAGTATTTGCCAAAGTCTCATCCCTGGAAGATTATTGCCAACTCCCACCTATACATTTCCCACCAGGATTCAAGTTTCCCAAAACAGGAGGTATGATGGGACTATTGATCCTCACTTTCACCTCGCCATATTTCTTATGGATTCTTGTCAATGGTTTCATGATTGGGCCCTACTTGTCCATTTCTTCTACAAATCACTTGAAGGTGAGGCCCTTTCATGGTTCATATCTCTCCCAGCTACAGACCTCGTCAACTTTGACATTCTTTTGGAGAGGTTTGTAGCTCACTTTAAATTGGCAAGTCCAATCCCCACACTTCCTAATTTGGCGGCAGAGAAAATGAGACCAGATGAATCCATCCTTCAATTTGCTAATAGGTGGGGAGACATGGCTTTTAGATCAGGTTTGGGCATCTATGAGTCTCAAGCTATCCCTTTTCTAATTTATAATTCCACTCTTGAGCTTCGATCCTTACTTGAGCTAAGCCACATTTCCACATTTGCTCAATTCTGTGATCGAGCAAGAATTCTTGAGTCTTACTTGGAGGACCCCTATCGCCCAGTCCAGTTCAAACCACTTGCATGTTGTGACTCTGTTTGGACTACTGCCACCTCTACTATACAACATTCCTATCCAAACCCGAGTCAAAGGCTCTAACTCATTCTCCCTCCTTCTAAAAGTGTGAGATCACACTCGATTTACTCTCATTCTAGAGTGAAAGAGTCAGTCCATCATGAGAAGGTTGTAGAAGAGGCATGATAGGGGAGAAATCCATCCCAACCGTGATGGTAGGAGTGGTTTCAACATTTCCTTGCCCAAACAAGAGGTGATAGAGGAGGAGGTAGAGCACCTATTAAGGAGAAGGAGCATGGAGCCAGAGAACCAGCCAAGCTAGGGTATCCAATCATTGCTCAACTCAAACCATCACCCAAATTTCCAAGCCATCCAATCAAGTTGCCAAGTCACTGCAAATCTAGATCATTTTGTCACCTCTCTTAAGAATAGCTTTGCAAATCCCCAATCCTCTCCTACTGGAATCTGAATATCCGAGACCTATAAGATATGGAGTCATTATCTCTGGCAATCAGTTGAAGCTTTCTGGAGAGCTACTATTCTCTATGCACATCAGGAGACCAAGCAAATTTTTCTTAGGCTGATGCGCCATGTTAGCTTACTTGCAAAGCTTGCACCCAGCTCATTCCCTGCAATATCCGATCCCTTTCTTCTCATCAAGGTAGCTCCCATAACTATTCTTCGAGTTCCTCAATATTGTTCATGCTTGACCCTTTCAACAAGGACTCGAAGTGATTTGTTCTCCACTCAATTCCTTACAGATTGCCTATCATTCAGAACAGGGGCAACCCTTTCATTCCAGCTGGATCCATCTACCTCCTTTTCAAACAGGGCACTTTCAGGGGGAACTTTGGCTACTTCGTTATCTGTGTTGGCTTTGGCTTCAAGGGGCATACCATCCTTTATATGGTCATTGTCTATTCTTATACCACTTTCATATCAGACTGTCTTCAGATGTTGAGATCTTGTAATGTGTAATTCAGCTCGGGTTTAGGGTACACCATTTCAGCTCCTCACACTCCTTTCTCAGGGGCAATCCACATTGGTCATGAAAATTACATCCTTGTCTCTGTCAAGCTCAACTCCTTTCTTTATGCTTGAGGGGGACCCCACTTCACTCAATTTGCCCTCTACTAAGCCTTCCAACTTTGAGGAGTTCACTTCTCTCCAATGTTCATCCTATCACAAGGGGCACACCTTTTTTCCCTGGACTTTGTTGTTCATTGCATGCTCCTGATCTTTCTATTATTGTACATTCTCTATCCTTACCTTACTCAATTCACATCTATTGCCATCAATCCTTTCTTCTTACCTTCTATCTCACTCCTTGTTTCACCTCTCACCATTACCATTCAAGGTGGTCGTGCGAGAAAGATAATATTGGTTGCGGGTACCTCTTAAGAGCATTTCATCGCCCGAGGCCAATCTCGTCATAAGGATCATCTTCGACAATGGCTAGAAGGCACAAGTGAGATCTCTGCCTAGGGGCATTTCGCTCGGGATGTTCCCACTCATTGTACATACCATTTTTCAGAATTGTTCAATTCAATTTTAATTTTTCTCAATTTTTTTACAAAAAAAATCCAAAAGTTAAAAAAGTAATATAAAAAAAGGAAAAAATCCCAAAAATATGGTGTATATATTTTTTAAAAAATATCTTTTTTAAACAAAAATGAAAAAAAAGGAGTCAATAGATTGGCCACTGTCATGCATCTCAAGTCACATGTTAAGGAGTAAGTGGCACTATAGTGAACCAAGGACCTTGGTCTAGCAAAGTCATTGAGATTTTTGTCTGGCGTCACAACAAGCTTTTGGAGAACGAATCAACAACACACACCACACATCTTAAAAATTTGAGTCGTCTCGCCAAGATATTATTTGTCGCAGGACACAACAATGGTCACAATCCTCCTTCTTCCACTCGACTGATCAAGACATTCAGCCCCTTAGCTTCTTGAGCTTAATAGTGAAGACGACCCCCTGAGGTGAGACTAAGACACCAGAGCACGTGAAGAGGGCAGTGTCCCCACAGGCAACAAAGAAGGAACAAAGAAAAATCAATCAATAGAAAAGAAATAAAAGAGCCTGGTTGTGACTGTGCCTGGAGATAAAATCCCTCCATTCAATATAAAGTCAAATGACATTGCTTGAGTTTTTCCCTAGCCGATTGTGGTAGGAAATACGGGTGCTCGGCAAAGTAGGGGTTACCAGGTTCTGACCCTGGGGTCCATGAAACACCTCACCTTGAGCCCGCTAAGCCACACATGGCCAGGTTTCTCATCCAATTAGCACCTTGCAAAAGTCTAGGGCAAACAATCAAAAATTAGATAGTCTGAAATTACCTGAAGGGGCATGTTGTCAAGACTGTCTCAGTTCATGAATTTAATGGTTTTTTCTGATCCTCTCGAGAAGTCTATCCCCTCATTCTTCCTTTATCCCTTGAGGATTCCAAACCTCTGAGGTGTCTGAAGGACAAGTTTTTGTTGAGGACGACAACTCCCTTTTTGAAAGCACACTTATGTTAATCTGTTCACAAGGGGCATGGTTATTGCCATGAAGAATCTCCATATTTCTACTAGCCCAATTTTCCTTTACTTCATCAGCCTCACACTCTTTCATTGCCAAAAGATGGTTGCCAAGTGTTGACCCCCCCCCCCCCCCCCCCCCCCCAACCCCCCCCCCCCACCCCCCCCCCCCCCACACACAAAAAGAAGAAGAAGGTGTTTTCATGTTTTCCCTCATGCATTTGCTTTCTTTCAAAAAACAAAAAAAACATCATTTATGCTTTAACATTGTTTGTACATATTGTTTCCAAGTTAGTATTTTGCTTTGCTTGTACATATTTCCTTTTTCTTTAATTTTGTTAATAAAACTCAGTCCCTTGACCTTGCTTCAAGAAAGGTATGTCATTCTTAGGCAAGGGGCTGAAGTCAGAGCCTCACTGATCACTTTTCCTTAAGTGTTATATCAACAGATAATTATCCAGAAGCTGAGGAGAAGGTGCATCACCCAAAAAAAATTTTGGTCGAGAAAGCGATCGACCAAAGTGTCACTTCACTGAATCATCCGCCCGAGGTCTGCAGGTAGTCAATTATGGCTATCATGTTCAGGTATGTCTAACCTAAAGTTTAGCTTCACCATAAGCATAACTTGGCGACCATGAACCCAGAGTTCCCCTTCACCAAAAATCGTGACGGGTTTGTGATCTCCCAGTTATTTGATTGACCTTTATAAATCCTCTGGTTTACTAACTTGCATTTAGATAGGGAAAACCCTGCATGCATCATGCATTTTCTCTGCTAACTTTACTAACTGAGAAAGAAAGATTTTTCCCCTGTCGTTGTGCTTTAAAGTTATCCTGGTGGCTAGAAATGAGTTCTGCTAGTCTGTTCTTCAACTGAGATTAATCAAGTGAAATCCCAAGTCTATTCTGATAGCAAATTGTCTGTTCAACCAGATCCCAAAATATTCTTTTCACTTAGTCGACCTGTCATGGCATAACTCCTTCGACTGGACAGGCGTCCTAGAGTGTGTCGAAGTCTCAAGCAGTGACCGGAGGGCCTCCGGGGTTGTGGTTATGTTAACACATAAGACTCACCTTCCTTTTCCTTCTTGCCTTTCAGAAAACTTGCTTGGCTCAGGTCTAGAGAAGGGACCTAGCTTGAGAGTTCTCCTCACCCTCGGGGATGTTCACCTTCTGATAGTTCCTCCGAAGTTTCAGAATCTCCATCTTCGCATCTCTTCTCTTTCCAAGACACCAATCTATCTCCACTCCATTCCCCTATAAGATCAGATGACTCGGAGGGGCATTTGTAGACGCAAATTTTGTGACCATCCTCGCATGGCTCATTTTCTTAGCCATTAGGCCATTATTCGGTAGGTGCAGTGTTATCTCCATTAAGATCTTCAGGGTAGCTCATGCTCTTGTCGGCGGGCCCGGTTGTCGTGGCTCCATTTATGATGGCAAGAGGTTGGTCACCAGTCATGTTTGAGCAGGAAAATTCACTGTCGTCATGATCTTTTGGCGACACAATCGTATATCGCCTACATTCTCTGGAGGTAGCCTCTTCCATCGTTAGCTCTTGCTTAGCTCGCAGTGCTTGTTGCTTGCCAATTCCGCCACTTTCTAACTGTCCTTTGTGTGTGTACCCAGAGCCACACTCTAGTTAAATTCACCTACACACAAGCCCAAATAAATAAAATTAATTAATAAATGAAACAATTAAAATCCACTTAAATCACATATTAGAACCCATCCTTAACAAATAAAAATAACAAACAAGTAAATAAAATACATTCAAACCTACAAAAGAATTAAAAAAAAAACTCACAACAACCAACCAATTTAAAAAGGCCAGCGTGACCCATCTCATTAACCAACCTAAATCATACCCACATAAATAGATCAACCCAACCCCACTAAACAAATAAAACGATCCATGTAAAGCACGTAAAATAAATAAATCCATAATAAAAGGAAACAACAAATCCACCCCATTTAAATCTAAACAATTTAAATCCAACTTAAAATCTAAATAAATAACAATCTCATAATCTGTAAAACCCACTAAAATAAATCCATCACCACCACTTAAACCATCGTTAACCAAGCCCATAAAAATATTATTTAATTAAAAAGCACAACCATTAAATCCATAAAAAACAACAATGAAAATATACCTCACACATAAAACCCATAAAACTCAATAAATAACGTAACCATACCCATCAACTAAAACCCCACTTAAAAAATCAAATAAAATTAAACTAATATAAATAAATCACAAAACCCATACCATAGCTGAGTTCCATAAAATCCACATAAAACCCATTATGATTAAAACTGAACAACTAAATATAATTAAAAATCAAATCCAAATAAATAAACCAACCCATAAAATCAACATAAAACAAACCTAACACCACCACTATAAATAAAATATATATATATACCCATGGCCTTCACCTCCACGTAGCCAAGCCCCCATCCAACACCTAGTTAACCTATTTAAAATGCAACTTAAACCCAAGCAAATAAACTTAAACCAGCAAACAACCATGCACAAGCCCATCCCTGCTCAAACACCCACCTCATGCATGGAACCCCACGTGTTGTCTTCCTCTCACCAACTCCATTTCCCAAGCATCTCCCACCTGCATGCGTACGTGGCCTGCCCCCTCACAGCTCCAGCCACCATGTAAACTGGAACCCAACCACAGCTTCTTCTCTCTCCCAGCCGCTCCCCCATGCATCCACGTATGCACAAACAAATCCTATCCCAATACTCGGGCAAGCAGGAACCCAGCAACGCCCACCGTACTTCAGCGCCCACGTCGCCGCAAGACTCGAGCGGAGTCATCATCTCTTCACCGTGATTCCCTCAACTCCCAGAACTATCTCCCCTCAGGTCAATCACCTCCCTCCTGCAACACACTCTGGGATTTGTGGCTATCCCCTCCCTCATCTCATGCACTCACGCCCACCACTCCGTCTTGAACGCCCCAGTCACCATAAGACCCGCGGCACATGCCTCTCCCGCTTAACAGCCCTATCCCTTCGTGGGACGAGGCATGCGGCCTGCGGATAAGAACTCCACCTCCGTTTTCACCCGGGGGGGGGGGAGGAGATTTCCATCGCGGCAGTCGCAGCAGCCCAGGAGAAACCACCTTGCACACCACCTAGTCGGTGGGTCTTTGGCAATCCCCACACCAACAGCAGCCCTGACTCCATCAGAACATCACCCGTTAGCACCTCAGCTTCCTCCTCCTCTGCACTCACCTCTCCCTCAGATACGACATCTGCCTCCTCTCAACGCTGCAAAGTCATCAGAGGAGCCGGCTTCAAGTTACACTTCGCCGTCGCCTCCTTTCACAAGATGCCATCTGGTGAACAATACGGCGATGAGCATGCCAACGTCAGAGCCGGCACGTTGCCTGGAGAAGATTTCTTCGTCACTACATCTGCGTAGACAGAGCTTCTCTTCCTCCTCTCTATTTGCTTAACTTGTCGTCTCACATATATTGCATCTTTACCCTTCCACGCACACACTCACGTAGTGCATCCTTTCCAACACCCAGTTTAGAGGGGTTTTCTATAACAAAGAAGGGTGGGAAGGCGGTCATAACGTTTGGTTGTCTTCCTTCTCAAGCCTCTAACCGGTAATACGCCCCCCCGATTGTGTGTTTTTTCATATATGTGAGCGCATGCTACCATAATTTTCAGTCTAATGGGTCTTTTGTGTTTGTTTTGAAAGATGTGCAGAATTATATAATATGGTAATCTAGAAGGGGGGTTGAATAGATTACTGTAAACTAGAACCACTATTGCCTTCTTTTCGATGGAAACACAGACTTGTTGAAATCTCAAATGAATTCGAATTACTATGTGTGTGCTTGTTGTAAATAAAATATGAACAACCTATCTAGCGTGTGTAGAGACTAACGTGCCTACCAATCATCTAACGTAAGACGTGCAAACCTAAGACACAAAGATTTAAGGTGGTTCGGAGTACACAACTTGTTTATCCTACATCCACCGTCCACACACACACGCAGAATGACTGCTTATGAGCTAGTTCAACAACTACAACACACACACCACTTTGTCTGATGCAAACAACCAATCAGAACAACACCACACACGTAGATCAAGCACAAGAGACGCTTGACCCACAACCACACACACAGAGTATGAAAAGTAGAAAAGAAGAAGAGTTCAGAGTTGTAGAATCAAATCTGAGATAGAACTCTTCGTGGTGGTTGTCCAGAAGAACTTCAAGCTTCATCTTGACAAGTATCAGATGATTGAGAAGCTTGAACCACGGACGAACTAACTTCAACTCCGTTCGGAAGATGGATCTTCCTTTCCCTTGACGGCAGGTTGAAGCAGAGTAGCAGGAAGAAGCTTTCTTTCTTGGATTTGGCTTAGGGTTAGGTATGGTGGCTTCTTGCTGTGAAAATATCTTCTTATGTTCCTTATATAAGAGTGTCCATGTTAGGAGAGACGTGGTAGAAGAAACACCCATATAGGAACATATCCAAATCTCGGAACTGAGATCTTCTCTTTCGTCTGTCGACAGCAAACTATGCATCTGTCGACAGGTGCTGACAGGTTTGGAAAATCCAGAAGACTGGCCTTGCGGGAATAATTTCCTGTGTGTGTAGATGTTGACAGGGCGATTTGGATATGTCGACAGGTACACTTGTCCTAAAACCTGTCTGATTTCCCTGTGTGTAGCTGTCGACAGGGACTTGTGTGTCTGTCGGCAGGTACTTGTTGAATGTGACTTTCTTGAGTTTTTGCTCTGGAATTTGGTACATTGTCTTGCCTACACTCACACCTACATTTAAGAGCATTGTTAGTAAGATATAAAGAACATATAGACAATCACTTGAGATGTTTTTTCTGATTATCATTTGCGTGATCATGTTTCAATATGCTCATAACACTAATTTGGATTGTGCATCATCAAAAACAACCATAACACATGTAAACCCAACATTCTCCCCCTTTTGATGATGACAAATTTTCAATTTATGCATAAGTGTTTCTTCCCCTTTTGGAAACATCCAAAAAGACACTTCATGTACACATGAGTAGAACATAAGCAAATAACTTTGAATTCCATTGATTGAGCATTCATTACACAAAGTTACAAAAGTGACTCATGACATGACAAAATAAGTGCAAGGGAAGGAATACATGAGTGTGAGAGCAAACTAAGATAGCAGTGAGAAGACCTTGACCAAAGCAAAATAAACACTAGATAACTGACGCCTAGACTCTCTAGACATCGTCATTCCCAGGTGGTGTAGAGGCCTGACGGAGTCCAAAGCTCTGTGGAGAGCCTGGTAAGCCTTATCTGAAGTCGGACTTGGGTGTCAGCCAGTACTCCAAGCTGGTATCAACATGATCCAATCGAGCATTTAGATGTTCGAAACCAGTGGTCATCTAGAGCTGCATTGTGCTATTTGAGTAGAGATGAAATCTCGAAGAGAGGCTCATCAGGCGCTTGGTCTTCAGCAGCAACATCAACTTCATCTCCCTGAGCATCCATTGGCTTGGACTAGGAGTCTTCATCAGCATCATCTTCATTAGATTCATCTTCATTATCTACCTGGTCCTTACCCTTGAGTTCCCTTGTGACAACCCCATCAAGCAGCTTATAGCCCATCCGATGGGCAGCAGTTAGATCAAGGCACTGCGAGATTTGAGGGCTACAAGCTCACTATCAGGAAATGTATCCCAATGAAGAGGAGATGGGAAGTGATCGGGCAAGGATATGGCATTGATAGCCTGGGGTTGTAGAATCATTGACAGATCAGGCGAAGCATGAGTTCGGGCAGGTTGATTTGTTCGCACTTGAGGAAGAAGAAAAGAGAGTTTTATGAACCTCAGTGACGAGTTCCCGACTGCCATGATTTGGAGCAATCAGGGTGGTGAAATGTGATGGATCATTCTATTCAGTGGGGAAAGGAGTTGGCATTTTGCAGAAGGGTGGCTGAGAAGCACATCAGCCCCACAGTTAGGAATTGAAGTGCAGTGCTGATGAGGTTGGAGGTAAGCTTGAAAGGAGTACCTTTGACAGAGGTGTAGAGATCTCCATCCCCAAATAGGCCAAGATTATTGAAAACTCTATGACAGCAGTAGGAGAGTAGTTCATGTGAGAATAGAGAAATACCGTCAACCCTGGGTGTCAAAGAGGGGTAGGAGATTGGGGAACATGACTCCCAAAGAAGAAAAATCAACATAGCGGGGCTGAACGAATTTGCTGAAGGTTCCCGGAACCATGGTGAGTTGCAAACCTCAGGGAACGACAAGATCGGGCAGCCGATCATCACGATGCTTGGTTCGGCGCTCGGCAGGAGCCCCGGAAACCTCGCCGGCTTGGGGAGATAAGGGACGGCGACTGGAAGCAAGTTTCTTGCCCTGGGAGCCATGAGAAAGAGAGGAGCTCGAAGTGGAGAAGAACTCAGAAAGAAGAAGAAAAACACAAGGAGGATGAAAGAAAGGGGGTAGAATCTGGGTCTGGCGCCCTGGAGAAGAACGGTTTGGTGGAGAAGGAAGGAGTAGGAAGTTTTGGAAGTGGAAAAGGGAGGAAAGGGTCGTGGGTTCCCTTTTAAAGAGTGGAAAGAATTTCAAAGGACAGAGACCCACAAAATCCAACCCTAAAGAGACGCCCGTTGGGCTTCCAAAATAGACCCTGCCATCGGCTGTCGACAGATGCACAATCATCTGTCGACAGGCACACTCAGGAATGTGCCAGAGAGGCATTTTGACAAATTTTTTTGGGGCAATGAGCGTCCAATTTGTACATAAGGTGAAAAATAGGTAAATACACATTATAAAATGTCATACTCGCTAATATTAGGACACGTCAAACATCTACAATGGTTGTGAAATAACATTCCCGGAATCTCAAGTTGCAGTATGAAGAATACATTGGACAAAAACATATGAAAATAAGAGACTCCTCTTGAATAAAACCTGCAGAAAAACATATTTCTTAGTGGGTGACAGTCAAAGGTGTATGAAAAGATGTCTACATGGGCAATTAATCATTAACAACAATTGGCCTTGATAAGAAAAATGAGGAGGCTACACTCTATTTCTCCTTTTATGATTTGTTTCTGAACAAATAGTAAGAGAAAAAGTGGTAATAGGATCACTATGACCTTTTACGTGAAATAGACATGGGTAATGTCCGTATCCCTAGTTACTCAGTGGAAGTGACCATCAGACCATTATACAGAGTTAATGAGTAAGCTTTTTGACGCGAAGACAAACATTTGTGATGCCCATGTCCCCGATTACTCAGCAATACTCAGCATTGCTCTGCCTTGGTTCCTTATTATATTTTGATACACATTTTAGTGTTTGGAATAGGTAGCTTTTCTCCTTTATTTATTTTTATTAGAATTTTTTTTTTTTTGATCAAGGTCAAGAGTTAGATAAGGTTTAAAGCCAATGCTAGACATAACCTTCAATGACCTTTGGACTTATCACGTGACTTTGAAAATGATAGTCCACAAGGGAGTTATTCAAGTGAGTTAGGTTAGACTCATGTGATTTGTTAAATGTACTCAAGATGATGCAATCTAGACTCACAAAAGAATAGTATGTCAAAATCATTGTGATTTAGACAAGATCGTAGGTATTATGTGGATATGAAAGTTTATAACACAAGTAAGTCACCAATTTTCACCTTAAATGCAGTAGAGAAGTATGCTCATGAAATAGGTTGAGAAAGGATATGAAGAACTCAGTGAAAGGTTATCTGTCGACAGCTATAGTGAGCCTATCGACAGCTGCTAATAGTGTTGAACTACGGAGTTCAGGAAGGGTGCGTCTGTAGACAGATACAATGTGGTCTGTCGACAGATGCTAAAAATGAAAGATGTTGAGTTCGGGGAGAGGAAAACCTGTTAGTGGCTGTCGACAACAATGAATGGGGCTGTCGATAGGAGCTGTGAGAAAGCTTTGTGAAGGCTAAGATGAGAGATATGATTTGAGCTCCATGAAAGGGAAATAAAGCAAATGAAGAATAGATAGTTTCCCTAAAAAATTCACTCATCTAACTTAACTTTACTCCCCCATAGTTGGTGCATGTAGGACTCAACATTCAAGCAATCAAGATAGACTTTCATATGTTTAACAAGCAATTGCACACAAGTTCAAAAAAACATTCCAACACAGAAATCCATTTGTTTTCAAAAATGAGTGGGCAAAATGAAATGAAACCATATACCTTATTTGAAATGAATGACCTTTATGTGCAACTTGACTATGGATACATGGCGGAGAATGTTTTCTCACGCATAATAATAGTTTCCAAACAAGCATAACTTGTTCTTCCACAGTTTACATTTGATATACCTCATAGTTAGTGCACACAAAGAACATATACTTCAATGTTTGGTATGGGCTCATTGCATTTTTCACAATCCAATTCCCTTCTCAATGTTGTGAATCTATCCTCAGCAATGGTTTTGTGAAAATATCAGCTAATTTCTTATCAGTGGGTATGAAGCTAAGCTCCAAGGATTTGTTGGCTACTTCATCTCTCAAGAAGTGATGTATAATCTCAATGTGTTTTGTCCTAGAGTGTTGGACTGGGTTCTTTGAGAGATTGATGGCACTAGTGTTGTCACATAGGATAGGTGTGCATCCAATGTCAATGTTGTAGTCAGATAGTTGACTTTTTATCCACAACACTTGAGCCGCACAACTTCCTGCAACAACATATTCTGCCTCTGCAGTGGAGAGTGCAACCGAGTGTTGCTTCTTGGATGCCTACGAAACCATGCAACCACAATGAATTGGCAGTACCCACTAGTGCTTTTTCTGTCAATTTTACATCCAGCATAGTCAGCATCAGAATATGATATCAAATCAAAGCTACTTCCTGCTGTATACCAATGACCCAAATCATACGTACCTGAGAGATATCTGAATATTCTTTTAACTACAACCAAATGACTTTCCTTTGGACTAGTTTGATATCTAGCACAAAGGCAAACACTGAATTGTATATCCGGTCTACTTGCAGTAAGATAAAGAAGTGAGTCAATCATACCTCGGAATTGCTTTGCATCTACCGTTTACCTTTCTCATCATTTTCCAATTTTATGCTTGTGCTCATTGGTGTTGAAGCAGGCTTAGCTTGTTCAAACTGAAATCTTTTGAGAAGCTCCTTCACATATTTTCTTGGTTGATAAAGAAGCCATCTTCATGTTGTTTAACCTGCAAACCAAGGAAAAATTGAAACTCCCCCATTAAACTTATCTCAAATTCACTGTGCATGTGTTTTGAGAATTCTTCACACAGTGATGGGTTAGTGGAACAAAAAATGATGTCATCCACATAAACTTGAACAACAATTATGAGACTGTGAACTTTCTTAGTGAACAGAGTTTGGTCCACTTTACCTCTTGAGTAGTTTTTACTCACTAGAAAATTGCTTAGTCTGTCGTACAAGCTCGGGGTGCCTGTTTCAAACCATAAAGAGCTTTGTGCAATTTATAAACATGTTAGGCTTTTCATGGACCTCAAATCCAGATGGTTGAGAAACATAGACTTCCTCTTTGATGTAGCCATTCAAGAAGGCAGTTTTAACATCCATTTGAAAGAGTTTGAACTTGTGTGAGCATGCATACGCCAACAAGATTCTAACTGCTTCAAGTCTAGTTACAGGAGCAAAGGATTCTTCAAAGTCTACACCAAATTCTTGATTGTATCCTTTTGCTACCAGTCTAGCCTTATTTCTCACCACTTTACCCTCTTCATTTAGCTTATTCCTAAATACCCATCTAGTGCCTATGACAAATATCTCAGGGGTTCTAGGAACTAAACTCCAGACATTGTTTCTTCGAAATTGACCAAGTTCCTCATGCATAGCATCAATCCATGAGTTTTCTTTTAGAGCCTCTTCAACATTTTAGGTTCCACTTGAGAGACAAAAGCTATATGATCCTGTTCAACTATTTGTCTAACCTGAGACCTAGTTTGAACTTTATCATTTACATTACCTATCACATTCTCAAGTGGGTGATCTTTGGAATACCTCACATTGGTGATTGTTGAAGGACCAGGCTGATCTTGGACTTGTGGAAGTTGTTCTTGAGGAGGGCTTGCTTGAGGGGATTCACCTTGAGGTTCTTCCTCTTGTGGATCTTCATTAGGCTCATCATCTCCCTTTTTGAAAATGTTTTAATGGTCATCATCATCGTACTTGCGAAAATATCCACTTTTATTTTTGGTGCTGCATGAGAATCTCTTTTGCTTTTACTTGTTGTTGTTCTTGGAGAATTGTTCCATCATTTCCATCTTGAGTCCTGTGAAGATTTGAATTGTTAGTTTTTGCATGATACTCATCAAAGACAACATGTGGAGTTTCTTCCAAAGTTTTATTCTTATTGTTAAACACCCTATATGCTCTAGAGTGTTCTGAGTATCCAAGAAAAATACCTTGATCACTTTGGCTTCAAGTTGTCCAAATCAACTTTATCATTGTTATGAATAAACACTTTTGAGCCAAAAACTCTGAAGTACCCATACTGGGTTTCTTACCTTTTGACAGTTCATAGGGAGTTTTCTTCATCACATGTCTTACAATTGCTCTATTGAGAATATAGCAAGAGGTGTTCACTGCTTGTCACGCCACGACGCGGAATATCGGAACGCGAGGCAGTTGCAAGAAACGGGTATAGAGCAAATACTAGACCTCAAACCATTTCAACATTGAATAATACTAAAGCAAATCTTCTCATTATAACTTTTCAAATGTCTAGTTACAACCACTAATATCAGAGTCATTCTATAGGGCCCAATTACATTGCAATAAAAGGAATAACTAACTACAACTCTAAGATAACATAATGACTCGAGGGTACTCCTGGCTTCACTCTTGGTCATTCCCTTCCTCGTGAGTATGTGTCATCCTCAGTCTCACCTGAGAACACAACATCAAATAACGTAGGGTGAGCGAACATCCAGGTAGGACTTAAATCTCAAGCTCAGCAGGCTTTAAATAATTAATGCATTTATGGCAGAGTATCTAAAGATAGAAGGTACAAGAGAGTCAAAATATAGCAGAGATAGTACAACAGGTAACAGGATAGCACAATAGCAGAGATCGAGTATAGTTTCCAAAAATAGCACGAGTATCGAGTATAGCATGAATAGCAGGATGGCCATAACACAACTAGCACAAGTAATAATAGCACGATGAGTATAGCACTTGTTTGTCATTCTAGACATCGAGAGAGTATAGCACGTTTTGGTTTTGATTGTCATATAGATAGTCGAGATAGATAGCACTGGAGTGTAATGCCAAACACTCTGATCATTTAACTCCCATGGGCACTAGCACTTGGGGCGCACATCCCAGGACAAGATCGGGCCCTTTATATATTGCCACGCATTGGTTATATTGTATCTTTAGACAATCAGTCAATGGCAATATAGAGTACCAAAAATAGTTAAGAGCACTAGATGAATAGACGAGATAGTAGAGAGAACGTGAATAGACGACAGTGAGTATAGTATAGATGAGAGTAAGGGTACATCACGTAAAACAACGAGTAAACATGCGATAGTAACAGTTGCACAACACGCGCACGTCGTATGGCAGTCAGGCGGAATTCATGATCTTCCCGCTGGCCATGTTATGCACAAGTCTAGAGGTCCACGTGATTCAAGGTAAGAGCGAACTTCTAATAGCCGTTTGGATCATATCGATCCCTAATGGTGTAATGGGTGTTAGGGTACAACCGCTCGTCGACCATGTGGGAATCCATGATCAGAGGAGACTTACAGAGGCCTTGTGCAAGGGTTCACTAGTCCGGCGAAAGGAATATCCAACAGAGAGTTCACCACAAGCCAGTAAAGTGTGTAGAAAAATAGGTGCTCGATGTTCTAGAGGAATTCTAGAACAGTGGAGCGTCGATATCGGTATATAAACAACGCAAGAACGAATACAAGTCCTTTAAAATAGGGAAATTAATATACTTTATTGTAATAAATTACCAGATACATTATGATATATTTATTCCAGATTCCAGCCATATATGGATGGTTCATGTGTGTGCATGTGTAAGAGAAATCATAGATAGAAAAGAAGTCGTGAATATGTATTTTAAAGCATTCAATATAGCTCCATTAAAACAGGTGATTTTACTGCGTGTATGACTGTAAAAGGCGTGAGAGTAACAAATTTTATGGGTTTTCATGCAAAATCCTGTGAACGCGACGTAGGCAGTAAGGGTCGCGACAGGGTCAGGGCAGATCGCGACAGGGCCTGAAAAGGGTCGCGACAGGGCTGCCAGGACAGAAGGCCAGAACGCGACGTAGGGTACTGTCGCGTTCAGAACGCGAAAGGAAAGCGTCGCAACGGGCTTGAGAATGCGACCTATCGGCCGTCACGTTCTCAGGTCCATGGCCTGAGTCTGACAGAGTTTGCTGCTTGTCTTGGATTGCGGTCCAGAATATCAGATTTTGATATAGGGTCGTTCAGAAAAACATAACTAATTGTATACACGATGAAAAATCATGAAACAAGTGGCAAATGAAACTAGACATGGAGAGTACTTCCAGTAAATAGGAATTAGAGAGAGAGCATGGTTTGAGTATGAACAATAACGAGTAACACAGAACATGATACAGAGAGCAAGATTGATTTAATTCGAGCAACATGCTCAACAAAAATTAGGGCTTTCAGAGGCAAAAGATCCCTAACAACATGAAGTGTCTACAGTAAAAATTTCGTAGCATGGGATCAAGTGTACATGGAGATATGATTCAAACATGATGACTCAGAGTTATCATGTTTGCAGAACTTCTAAAATCAAGAACAAAAGATTAGCTCGATGAAAAATTATGAAACAAGAGGGCTTTTGTTCCTGGTGATTGGAACTACCTATAGATGGATTTTATTTAGTTTTGCTTGTGAGAATGCCTACCTTTGACTCGATTTGTCTTCTAGGGTTAAAATCTCCAAGAACGAGGAAGAAGCTCCAAAAACTCCTTCTCCCCACGAGATCCTCTCCTCCTTGGCCTCTTCTCCACGTCCAACAACCTTGGCAACGAGCTATGGTCGGCCAAGAGGGTTTAAGAGATGTATTTATGCATGTATGAGTTCCTATTCCTACTTCTATTCTAATTGCTCTTAATTACGAGATTTCCTAACTCAACATCCTTTCTTGCTTTCCAACCTCTATTTAGGTTAGGATGTGATCTAAATTCGTGCTAAATCATAAGGGGTAGGCTTAGGAATCCAATTCCAACTCTTATTGCATCTTTTAATGCTAAAGAGTCATTTTCTATTAGGAGATATTAAGACTCCGAATTTAGGGTATTTTCTTTTATATTTTCTATTTGTATATTATATTTTGGTCCAATAAGTTCTAGAGGATCCATTAAGCAAAGCCCATTACTATTCCATTTAATGGGTTTTATTTAATACTTTTTCATTGAATATCCCTTTAGCTGAGTTTTTAATTTATTATTTAAATTTTTATTTTTCTCAAAAATTAGGTTGCTACATCGCTTCTGCCCAAAAGCTCCTTGAGAGTTGACTTTCGACCAGAAGAATTCGAGACATTTCCACCAGGCTCCTGTTCTTTCTCTCCACTACGTCATTTTGTTCCGGAGTCCTTGGAGAGGAAAACAATGTGTTCTAACCCGTTGGAGCCTGCAAAAATCAGAAAAAGAGTTGTTATCAAACTCTCCCCCGTGATCAGTGTGGATTGAGCATATCTTATGACATTTCCATGCTCAATCTTATTAAAGAAATATTCAAAGACTTTAAGTGCTTCATTTTTGTGTGCCAAAAATTTGACCCAAGTGAACCTAGAAAAGTCATCCACAATGACAACCCAAACCGTTTGTCATTGAGACTTAGAGTTCTAGTAGGCCCAAAAGGTCCATGTGCAACAGTTCATAAGGTTTAGAGGTGCTTATCGCTGCTTTTGATTTGAAGGATTTCCGGGTTTGTTTTCCCTTTGCACATGCATCACAAAAAATTTCATTCTTATTGAAAGAAATTTCAGGAAGTCCACTTACCATTTCTGCTTCATAATCTTGTGCAAGACATAGTAGCTTGCATGGTCAAGCCTACGATGCCACAAAGTAAGCTCCTCCTGTTTATTTGCAACAAGACACAAATTTCATTTTCTGGATCATTCAAATCAACTAAATAAATGTTGTTCACCATTTTTCCAGAAAATTTAAGACGTCCTATTTCCTTATCAACAATTTGACATGAACTTGATTTGAAAACAACTTTATGACATTTATCACACAGTTGGCTTATGCTAAGCAAATTGTGATTAAGACCATCAACTAACAGAACATTGTCTATTGAGTTAGAGGCATACTTACCAACCTTACCTGAGCCAATGATCTGACCTTTATTGTTACCCTCGAAGACAACTTGACCTCGTCTTTTTCCACCAGCAAACAAAATTTGTCTTTGTCGCCCGTCATGTGCCTCGAGCAACACTATTCAAGTACCATTTGTTTTGATTTTGGGCTACTAGGCATTCCTGCATATAGGATCAGACAAGAGGTTTTGGTACCCAAATTACTTTGGGTCCCAATGTATCATTCATGCAAATAGTAAATGCTTCGGAATCCAAATTTGTTTGAGTTTCAGTTTGTTTGAATTATTCCAGCAATGACATTCATTGTGGCCAAGTTTCTTACACACATTGCATGATGGAGATTTTCTTAAAACATTTGTTTTGTTTTTCTTGTACATTCAATTGCCTTTTTCCTCTATGTTGTCTGGAAGGCTATCACTTGGTAGCATTCTTCCAGTCATGTCAACAGCTTTCATTAAGCTGTCGACAAACTGCTTATTCTTTTGAGCACTTGAGAGCTTTTGTTTGGGTTGTTGTTGCTTACCCTTGGCTTGATTTTTCTTGTTCTTAGAAGGGACTTGTTTGCTTGTGCTTGGGCTAGAATCAACAAAAGAGGTTATCAAGATTTCACCATTTTCTTTTGTTTTACAGGTTGAAATCCAATCCCATACTTTGCAACAAAGGTATTTGATCCTAAGATAGCATCAAGATTTTGTTTTCCTTTTAAAAATCTTGTAAGATCTTCAGATTTTCCTTTTAGATCTTTTCAGCTTGTTCCAACTTTTTCTTAATCTCATGATGTTCATTTTGAAGAGTTTCAAGGGAGATGATTAGGCTTTGTTTTTCTTTTTCACTCTCTTGCAATTTAACTTTTATGCAATCTATTTCTTCATTATGGGCTTCCTCATCAATTTTCATCATTTGAATTTCTTTATTTAGGACTTCAATCTGTTCATCATTGGGTGTGCTATGAACAAGTGAATTGATTTTCTTTTTCAATGCTTTATTTTCAGACTTGAATTCACAGAATCTTTCAAATAGTACAGTGTAAGTTTCTTCCCATTGATCAACAGTATAATTTTCAAAGGAAGAATTTACCTCTGTGGAGTCATTACTCCTTGCCATTAAGCAGTGAACTTCATCATCCAGAATTATGCTGTGAATCCTCGTCTTCGTCTTCATCACTCCAAGTTGCCAACATGGCCTTGGCTTTCTTGAAGGTGAACTTCTCCTTCTTCAGTTTCTTCTTGAGCTCAGGGCACTCTCCTCTTATATGCCCTTGTTTCTTGCACTCATAGCACACAATGTCAGATTTTTATTGGACTCAATTTATTAAAAAATCTTTCTTTTGAAAGGGTTTGGAGTACCTGATCCCTTCTTTTGAATTTAAGAAACTTCTTGAACTGTCTAGTGAGCATGGCCATTTCATCGCCCTCACTATCACTAGACATTTCATGTTCATCACTTTCCTGTTGGACATCGTTTTTGGAGCTAGAGGAACTTTTGTTTGAGGCCTTTAAAGCAATAGATTTCCTTGGGTTTTCTTCCGTTTCTTTCCTCTTTATATTAATTTCATAAGTCATGAGGGAACTAATTAGCTCATCTAATTTCATTTTTCAAAGATCTTTAGAATCCTCAATGAAAGTGGCTTTAGTATTCCAGGAGGATGGAAGAGACCAAAGTATCTTCCTTACTAAGTCACTTTTGAGTATTCTTTCTTAAGACCTTTCAATCCATTAATTATTAGCATAAACCTCACAAACATGTCTATATGGTTTCATCATTTCATTTTAAACATCTCATATTCAGAAACTAACATGCTTGCTTTGGTTTCCCTTACCTCAGACGTACCTTCGTAGATGAGTTCAAGCTTGTCCCACATCTCTTTTGCTGAAGAGCATGTGGAGACTCTGAATACTCCTGGGGTACACAGCACACTGCATCATGTTCAGTGCGCTCCAGTTGAGAGTTTCCTTAGAAATTTGTCCTTTGTCCAAGTATCTTCCTCCTCTGGCAGCACGTACGCTCCTTTGTTGACAATTTTCCATAGCTCAAAGTTTTGAGCTCTCAGAAGGACCTACATGCGATTTTTCCAATAAGGATAATCAGTGCCATCAAAGAAGGGTGGTCTGGACACCGAATGTCCTTCAGCCAAATACCCCTTGTTAGATTCCATGAGATCGAGAATCTCTTGATCGTATGATCAAGTACTTAAAAGCAATAAACAGAAACCCTCGCTCTGATACCAATTGAAAGATGTGCGGAATTATAATATGGTAATCTAGAAGGGGGGTTGAATAGATTACTGTAAACTAGAACCACTATTGCCTTCTTTTCGATGGAAACACAGACTTGTTGAAATCTCAAATAGATTTAACTTGAATTCGAATTACTATGTGTGTGCTTGTTGTAAATAAACCTGAACAACCTATCTAGTGTGTGTAGAGACTAACGTGCCTACCAATCATCTACCGTAAAGACGTGCAAACATAGGACACGAAGATTAAGGTGGTTTGGAGTACACAACTTGTGTATCCTACATCCACCGTCCACACACATACGCAGAAGGACTGCTTATGAGCTAGTTTAACAACTACAACCACACACCACATTGTTTGATGCAAACAACCAATCAGAACAACACCACACCATAGATCAAGCACAAGAGACGCTTGACCCACAACCACTTGCACATAGTATGAAAAGTAGAAACAGAGAAGAGTTCAGAGTTGTAGAATCAAATCCTGAGATATAACTCTTCGTGGTGGTCGTCCAGAAGAACATCAAGCTTCGTCTTGACAAGTATTAGATGATGAGAAGCTTGAACCACGGACGAACTCGCTTCAACTCCGTTCAGAAGATGGATCTTCCTTTCCTGGACGGCAGGTTGAAGCAGAGCCGTAGGAAGAAGCTTTCCTTCTTGAATTTGGCTTAGGGTTAGGTATGGTGGCTTCTTGCTGCGAAAATACCTTCTTATGTTCCTTATATAAGGGTGTCCATGTTAGGAGAGACGTGGTAGAATGAAACACCCATATAGGAAACATATCCAAATCTCGGAACTGAGATCTTCTCTTCGTCTGTCGACAACAAACTATGCATCTGTCAACAGGTGCTGACAGGTTTGCAAAATTCAGAAGACTGGCCTTGCGGGAAACGATTTTGTGTGTAGCTATCGACAGGCGATTTGGATCTGTCAACAGGTACACTTGTCCTGAAACCTATCTGATCTCCCTATGTGTAGCTGTCGACAGGGACGTGTGGGTCTGTCGAGAGGTACTTTTTGAATGTGACTTTCTTGAGTTTTTGCTCTGGAATTGGCACATTGTCTTGCATACACTCACACCTACATTTAAGAGCATGTTAGTAAGATATAAAGAACATTTAGACAATCACTTGAGATGTTCTTTCTTGATTATCACTTGCTTGATCATGTTTCAAATAGCTCAACATTAATTTCGATTGTGCATCATCAAAAACAACCATAACACATGTAAACCCAACATGTTTCTTTTGTAGAAAAATTGAAGCTACACCGTGGAGCCCTCACCCTTTGGCCGGCCGAAGGAGGGGAGTGAAGAACCCATCATCTCCACATAGAGGCATTACAACTTACGTTTCCTTCGGGCAGAGGAAAAATGTCCCTGGCGAGCACCCATCATTTCTCCATTCACATCTTTTCGCCAACGTGACAGTGACGTTCGTCATCGAAAAAAAAGACCGTCTACAAGCATGTGTAGGGTTAGTATATAAGTAGTTAGTGAATTGTGTAATTCATGTACGTTCGTATGTATTAAGTTAAGTGGTTATCATGTTAGGTGTTGTGTGTTGCTATGGAGGTCACGAGGTGGCCATGATAGCTAGGTTATTATAAGCTATTGTGGTTTATGGAGGTATCGGTGTAGGTTGGCATGTAGGCCACATGGTGATTGGTGACAAGCTAACCTTGACAATTTATATATTGGTTTATAGATAAAGGTTGTGTAAGTATATATCGTGATTGTGCATTTGCTGAGTATGGTGGTCCGGCACCTATTCCGGAATACCTCTTCAGTCGGGTACCCCAGGTTCTATGTGAGCCAGGCACGTATGTTTGTTGTGCTCGGGGCGTGTCCCGGTACGGTGTGTACCACAGAGGTCTGAGTCGTCTTCCTGGACACCCTCACTCCTGTGCTTGAGTTGTATGTCCGGTTGAGGGAAAGATGATTGGGGGCAGCGACTTGTGTTTGTGGGTGTGCAGTCACTTGTAGCGCGCTCGTGGTTGGGGGGACGAACACCAATAGACGTACTGGTCCTCAGCTAGTCCTATGTTTCTAGTGCCTCACTTTAGGGAGCTCGGGTCGGAGTCCCTAAAGGTGCCAGGCATGGATCTGCAGTTGTGTGGTCTGCAGGTGTGGTGTTGGTTGGTCTCCACTGTTCTTTGGCTTGTGGCTGTGGAGCGGCAGTTGGACCTATCGTCCGTGACTGCGAGACTGAGAGGTGATTTTTGTGTTGTGTTGTTTGGGTCAGATACTGGCGTCATGAACTAGTACTCCGTTCTCGTGTGGTGGCGTCCTTCCTTTTTGACTCGTGCTTTGCCATTGGTTGTGGCTGTGTGTGTGACTCGTTGGTTGAGGTTTTTACCCATTGAGGTGTGCCATGGTGGTGGAACGTTTGTGGTTGTGGTTTTGTGGTGGTACCTCGTGGTAGTAGGTACCTGTACCCCTTGTGGGTATCTATTTGTCGTGGCACTTTGTGTACCAGCCTTTTCAAGTGTTGAGGTGGAGCTGTGCTCCGTGGAGGTCGTGTTGACCTACCCCTTGCTGTGTTGTACCTTTTGAGGTTAGCCTTCCTGTCTGTTGTTGCTTTAGGGCATAGTGAACTAGCTTCTGGTTAGCAGTCCTATTATCCTCGTATTTGAGGTTTGCCTGTGAGGCTTGTAGATTAGGCGACCAGTTGATGTAGTGGTTTGCCTGTGAGGCTTGTGGCCTAAGCGTTTCAGCTGTTGGGCGGACTAGTGGTGCTGTGCTAGTCCTGTTATACCCTCTTACTTTATGAGGATAGAGTTAGTTGTTGTGTTTATGATTAATTGCCACTTATTTATGGTAATGAGTGCATGTTGTGGTTTGGCTATCAGTGTTGCCAGTGAGACCCTTTGGGGTTGAGGTCTCTTCTATTTTCCAGGTGTTGTTTCTGGGAGGTCCCTACTGAGCCTGAGACTTGTTGAGGCTCACTCCCTTACACCTCTTTTCAGGTCTTAGCCAGCTTTGTGTGGTTGCGGAGGCGTTGTGGCAGACTTGTACCACCAGCAGTAGAGCTAGTCGTGTTTTGTGAGCTTGTGCTCCCTCTGAGTATGCCCCAGGTAGTTGTACTCTTTTATTGGACATGTAATAATGTATTGGGAGAGTTGTACATTGTTGTTTACAGGTATGAGCACATGTACTTTCTGGTGTCTTATACTATTGTTGTTGTCTTAATATTCTTACTGGACACTTGTGTGCGTTATCCCTTGCGAGACTTCGGTCAAATAGCGGGAGGTGGACTTGGATATGGAGCCTTATTGGGCATAAATATCCAGGGCCGTTACAAATATGCTTAGATTTAAAAGAGTCAGTAATAGTTAGTTTACTTCTTCTTGTGTTATATGTACTTGAATGAAAATAATCTGCTCTGTTATTGCCTATGATTGTAATATCCGTATGTTCAGATCGAGGTTTACTGGATTTGGAGGCCAATGTATGGCCCATTGGTAGACCATGTAGGTCTACATATGTTTTTACAGGCTTATGGAGCAGGTGGGAGGCTGGAGGGCTGGGCATCTCAGCCCAAAATAGGCCTCTGTTGGGTTCACTAAGAACGCGTCTAATATAGATGATGCGTCTCTTAGTTGAACACGTCCACCTTAACCGACACGACTCAGTAGAACGCGTTCAACTTCATGGACGCGACTTTCAACTGCCGCCGCGTGGCGCATGCAGGGACGTCGAGGTTTAAAGGCGTCGATGATGTCGGATGCGTTTCTAAACGTGGCGGGAAGACACGACGTGATTTTAATCTGTGTGTTTTGAGCTCCAGCCCTTGGCCGAATAGTGCAACTGCATGTTAGCTGGGAGGGGCTCTGCTGCGGTTTTGAAAGGTGAATTGGGTTATCTTGGCCATTTGGAGTCTGTTCTGCGTGATTCCAGCGTGAGGAGGTGCTTTGGAGCGCGAGGAACGCCGGGATTGGGATTGTGGTTGTGTTCACCACAAGTATGGGAATTTTGTCCTGTTTCTTTTCTGTGTGGTGGACTGTGTGGTTAGGGAATGGGGTTCTAATGGGGGGAAATGTATAAGCATGATATATATCATGACTAGGGTTCATTTAAACTGTATTCCCTGCTTCGTATGCATGTATGGCCTTATGGAGTGAAAACCAGAATGAGGTTTCAGGCTGTGTTCCTGTTGCCTGAAAGGCGACGGAACCAGATGTCGTAATTTAGGTTAACGCGACGGCTAGGACCATCGCAATTCAGGATGTAAGGCGTCAGGTAAGTCCGTCGCGATTTAAGTCAATAGGCGGCAGCTGTATCAGACGTGTTTTGAAATGTGGCCACTCGAGCTCTATGGTTCTCTAGCCAGTAAGTCTAGTTTCTGTCCCACATTGCCTGGGCTGAGTGGAAAGGCAATGTAGGGTTTGTGTAGGTTGTGTTGACTCATACCATGTTTGATAATGAGAGGTTTGCTTGGAAAAGTGTGCATAGCGAGTCGGGTATCACGCCTTCCATGGTTACCTCTTCAGTCGGGTCCCCAGCACAGGTGCTCGGGGTTTGTCCCGGTACAGGAGTATTGTCATGGTTTGAGTCATCTTCCTAGACACCCTTACTCCTGAGTTTGAGTTGTACGTCCGGCTGAGGGAAACACGACATTGGGTAGCGACTTGTGTGTGGGTGTGCGGTCGCTTGTAGCGCGCTCTTAGTTGGGGGACGGACACGGTAGACGTACTGGTCCCTAGCTAGTCCCGTTCCAGTGCCTCACTTTAGGGTTCTCGGCCAGAGTCCCTAAAGGTGTCAGGCTTGGGCCTGTAGCTGTATGGCTTGCAGGTGTGGTGTTAATTGTCTCCACAGTCTGTTTTGTAGAGGGGCAGCGGCAGTGGACCTTTTGTCCGGGGCTACGGGACTGAGAGGTGGACTTGGTTATTTGTCCGAGTTTTTGGCTGGTGTCGCAAAACAGTTCTCGTGACGGTGTACAGCGTTCCCTTCTGTAGCTTGTACACTTGTTGTGTTTTTCCATTTACTTACTTGCAGCTGTAGCATCATGTGTAGGGGATTATATATAAATGCTTTACAACTTTGCAAAATATCTGTTGTTTATTGTCTTTATCGGCTTTGGGGAGTTGCCCTACTGAGCCAGTGACTTGTGAGGCTTACCCCTCCTTCTCCCAGGTGAAGGAGAAAAGGAGGGTTCTCGTCCCTCTTCTAGTTCGGGACCGCATCGTAGTGGAGTCAGGCCTACACCACCAGCAGAGTAATGTCTTGACTTGTGAGCCTGGGGTTTGTCCGGGGCTGTTGTACTTGTTTATGACTTAGTATGGAACTGAATAGGTACATTCATGTGAATATATGTGAGAGATGGTATCTTATATGTGTTCATTGTGTTTCTTTATATTTTCACAGACACTTGTGATTGATATCCCTTCCGAGGCTTCGGCCCGATCGCGGGAGGCGGAGTAGTGTCGGGCACGTTATTGGGTTAACGGGCCTGGACGGTGAGGACCGTCACACTGATTATGTAAGGTTGCAAATTAATTTTATTGGAAATAATCTAAAGGATTATTTGGTTGGCAATATTATTGTCTCAAGTCTTGTATATTAGTTATCGCTGAATTACTCGACTGATGATACTTGTACTTCTACCGCTCACACTCTCGATCTTTATTTCTGCTGCTAAATTTTGAGGCATGACAGTGGGTATCAGAACCTAGGCTTTCCCTTAAGTTCTAGGTAAATAGAAATTGTTAGGTTTAGTCATGACCAAACTCCCCACGCATCAACTGGTAAGAAATCAACTGTGAGATTGGGGTAGAAAAAATGGGTTAAGGTCATCAAATTAGGATTATGCTAATTTAGGATTAAAACCTAATAATCATGGTATTGTTGCCTTGAAGGATCTCAATCGCTGCTGCATGTGAAAGAGGCCTACAGAGGACAATCAACACACTAATTCAAGCCTTACTATAGGCACCTAGGGAAGGGCCGAGAATCAGGGGATCTCCACTGAAATTCCTGCAGTATGAATCCACCAAGGTTTGGAGGCAGTATTGACTCGGACGAAGCCGAACACTGACTCAAAGAGATGGAACATGAATTTTGCGTTTATGGGATGCACAGACGAAAACAAGGTTACTCTAGCTACTTATCATCTATAGAGGGAAGCCCTTGCATGGTGGGAGTCTATCGAGGCTTTGCTGGGAGATGCCCAAGTAACTTGGGCACAGTTTCAGGAATACATCAATAATAATTATTTCTCAGACAGAGTACAGAAGAGGAAGGCGGCAGATTTTGCCAATCTGAAACAATGGGTCTATCCGTGGTAGAATATGAGGCCAAATTCTCCAAATTTGCTTGCTATGCCTCATACTTGTTCCAAACCGAGCGGTTGAAGGCCAAGAGGTTTATGAGCGGTCTAAGGCCTCAGTACATTACACAATTGGGACCGATGGATCTACAAACCTATCCAAAGATGGTAGGAAAGGCACTACTGCTCGAAGATTCTCTAGCTATCGCTGAGAACATCAAGAACAACATGGTAAAGAGGGAACATGGGATAGTATCTAAAAGGCCACAAGCTGTGGTCGGAACAAAGAGGCCAATTGGCCAAGTTGGAAGCCAACCAGTGAGAAGTTTAGGGATGGAGGTAAGCAACAAGCCCCCCTCAACAGGGAGTTATGCAAGCACTGTGACAAGGTGAGTCACAGGTCTGAGGATTGCTGGAAGACACTGGGAAGGTGCCTACATTGCGGAAGCTAGAAACACAAGATTTCTGATTGTCTGCGGATGATTAATCAGGCACCGGAAACACGCGAGGGTGGGCAGAAGCACCGAAGTAGGCTGTAGGCTCGACAAGAACCAACTACATCAGAGGAAGGTGGTGTGGTGGAAGGTACAATTACTATTCTATCCCATTCTGCATTCGTTCTATTTGATAAGAGAGCTACTCATTCCTTCATATCACAAACATTTGACGATACTTTACATGTAAAACCCACTCCAATGAAATCTGGATTAGTCGTGTCAACCCCTATTGGCCTGGCACCAAACTTAGAAATCACTTTCCATCTAGTGAGGTGTTAATTGGTACCAAAACTTACCTGCTAATTTAATATGCATGAACATGGAGGGTTATGATGTAATACTACGGGAAGATTGGTTATCTGAGCATGAGGCTAGTGTCAACTGTAAGAAAAGTAGGGTAACATTTAGTCCAAATCCAAATCTAGTGTTCTCGGGAGATAGAATCACAGGAGGCTATCCCTCATCTCTGCACTACAAGCCAAGAGAATGATAAGAAAAGGTTTATAGCCTTTCTAGCTGTTGTTGTCACCAATAAGGAAAAAATCAAGATCGAGAACATCCCTATTGTCAGCGAGTATGCTGATGTGTTCCACGAAGACTTGCTAGGTATTCCCTTGAGCGAGTGGTCAACTTTACTATCGAGTTGATCCCTGGAGCAGCACCAGTATCTAGAGCACCCTATAGAATGTGCCACATAGAACTGAAGGAAATGAAAGAACAATTGATGGAACTGCTAGAGAAATGGTTTATCCAACCAAGCACATCACATGGGGTGCACCTATCTCTTCATCAAAAAAGAAGGATGGGTCGATGAGATTATGCATAGACTACAAACAACTGAAACAATTAGCAATAAAGAATAAATATACTTTGCCAAGGATCAACGAATTATTGACCAATTATCTGGAGGACAATTTTTCCTAAGATAGATCTCAGGTCCGCCTATCATCAATTGAGGATCAAAAGAGAAGATATAAACAAGACAACCTTCCGAAGCATGTATGGGCACTATGAATTATTGTTATGCCTTTTGGACTAACAAATGCTCCTGTGGTTTTCATGCAGCGAATGAATAGTGTATATCGCCCCTACCTCGATAATTTGTTGTGGTGTTTATTGATGATATATTGATATTCCAAGACAAAGGAAGAACATGAGGAGCATTTAAGGATAGCACTACAAATCATAAGGGACAATAAACTATGTGCCAAGCTGAGTAAGTGTGAGTTTGGCTTGGAGAGATATCCTTTTGGGCCATGTAGTAACCAAGGATGGTATCATTGTGGACCCGTCAAAGGTAGAGGCTATACTGAAGTGGGAAAGACCAACAAATGTCATAGAGATTATAAATTTTCTGGGATTAGTAGGATATTTAGAAGATTCATAAGGGACTTCTCCAAGATTGCAGTGCCATTAACCAAGCTGACCAAGAAGGAAAACCCATACGTGTGGACTCACAAGTTCAAGGAGAGCTTTAATAGCTTAAAGAAGTGTCTGACTTCTGCTCCTGTTCATGCCCTACCCACTGAAGGGGGGGATTCGAAATATATTCAAATGCTTCTGGAACAGGTTTAGGATGTGTCCTAATGCAACAAGGAAGGGTAATAGCATATGCCTCAAGATAGTTAAAAACCCATGAAGTAAATTATCTAGTACATGACCTGGAATTAGTAGCCTTAGTATTTGCTTTAAAAATATGGAGGCACTACATATATGGTAAACAGTGTAAGGTCTACTATGACCACAAGAGCCTGAAATATCTCTTCTCAACATGAGGCAAAGATGGTGGTTAGAGTATCTCAAAGACTTTGACTTCTCCATTCAATATCACCTCGGAAAGGCCAATGTGGTGGCAGACGCTCTAAGTAGATAGTCAGGAGCTTTGCTAGCTAGTATGATGCTAGGTGAATGGAAATTGGTAGAACAATTTGCAAGTCTAAATTTAGATATGGATGAGGAGGAACAAGTGATGGTCTCTAATATCAAGGTACAATTTGACATGCTCACTGAAATCAAAGACATGCAAGGGGCATATCCTTTGGATCTTGAAGAATTTGTCCAGTAGGTCTTCAAAATTGCATCTTCCCAAGGTCTTCAGTTTGTCCACAGCTAGAAGATAAGCTCTTGAAGAACACAGTTGAGAGAGAGAGAGACATGCTAAACACATGCTCAATTAATGCCTGCTGTAAGGACAAGACAAAGGAGAAACGCATCTCCATACCCTTGTGGTAGGTGAGTCAGTGAGTACAGCACTGGATATGGAACCTAGTATCCCATAATCCTTTCAGTAAATAAAGCAGACAGATAAAAAAGTAAAGCATGGGTCTGTCAGTGGTAGGTGAGATGGTCAGATGCCATGCATCTGGGATTCACATAATGCTTGTGTCTTGTGAATGCTAAAGTAAAGCAAGAGCATCAAGAATAAAAAATTTCAAAAAGACATTTCACAAACAGGTTTTGCATAGGATGAATGTTTTAAGAATGACAAGTCATATCCTGTGAGAGAAAATTAAAAATAATATTTTTGAAGCTTCAGTAAGAAATTCATATAACAAGCTTTTTATAAACAAATTAAACTCATGATATGTCTGAATCAGGATAGACTTGATAATAATATATATATCTTTGAAGATATAGAACTGACAGTGAAAAGGTAAAGTACAAGTACCTCTGACAGTGTAGTCGAATGTATAGAAACAGATGATTCGACTGAGGAAATAAGAATGATTCGACTCTAAAAAATCAAGTGATTCGACTTTAGGGAAGAACAAGGTAATTCGATTATAGCAGTCGAATTCAGTGTAGTGAGTTCTAAGGTATTCGGCTGTATGAGTCGAAGTTATCAATCGAATGCAGAGTAAAGACATTCGGTTGTATGAGTCGAAGTTATCAATCGAATGCAGGGTAAAGACATTCGGCTGTATGAGTCGAAGTTATCAATCGAATGTAGAGTAAAGATATTCGGCTATATGAGTCGAAGTTATCAATCGAATGCAGAGTAAAGACATTCGGCTGTATGAGTCGAAGTTATTAATCGAATGTAGAGTAAAGACATTCGGCTGTATGAGTCGAATACAGAGTAGGAAACATTTGGCTGTATGAGTCGAATACATAGTAGGAAACATTCGGCTGTATGAGTCGAATGTTATGTAATATTGTGGACTTAGAAGATTTTCAAGACTTTTGACTGAGTTTCTAAAGGAGTCGGATTTTGCAGTCAAAGACATCAGTTCGATTCAGTACGCTATAGAAATAGTCTGTGGCCTTAGAAACATTTGAGTGTTCATGAATTTTTATCTGTATAGAATTTTGTGATATATTTGGTATAAAACATATATTAAAGATTTGTCATAGCAAAAATGATATTCATAGAAATTTATAAAATTCTTTAAATTTCTTAGGGGTAGTTGCTCAACAATTCCCCCTTTTTGTTAATGACAAAAAAATCTTTCTTTAAATAGATAGTAAGCAAACTATTCTTTCTTTTATACCATTTCTCCCCCTTTGTCACATTAACATAAAGGATAAAACTCAGAAGAAAACAAAAGTAGGAAGAAATTGCATCTATATATAAATAGTTCAGAAATACAAAGATTTAAGGCAAACAATGTTCAGACTCTAGCTGAACGGGGTAAATACAGAGAAGCAGGGATTTTTACTAAGAAAGGTTGGAGGAGTTCCCAGAGCTTTTGCTCATTTTTGACAAAGGAGTTGTCAAACAGTTCACCATCAACATTGTAAGTGTGATTGGTGGAGGGTATTTCTTGATAGACTTGATGTGGCGCCTCCTGAACCAAGCAACTCTGTGATGAAATTTGTCTAAGTCGAATCGCACTTTGAGGGGAACAAACTATTTGGTGGCTGCTAGATGGAGGAATTCATTGAGGGTGATATTCCAGTAGAGACCATTGGAGATAGCTGTATCCTTGGCTTGATAGTAGACAAGGTACCTTTGAGCCCATCTATAACCAATGTTCTTGCGAAAATCCATGAGACTCTTAGAGTGGAAATCATTGAGGGAAAGTTTCATCTTAAGACATTGGGAGTGATAGGATGGATAAGCTGCTTGCCATTGCTCAGGGGTGAATCTTTCAGATTCAGCAAAACTTAACTGAATGTCTAGAAGATGATGAGAGTTCTTGGATAACTGGACAAAGATGAACCTTTGGAAGCTTAGCTTGGATTTGTACTTGATCTTGAATCTGGTGGAAATCCGGATGAATCTATTGAAGATTGCTTCAGAAAAGGCTCCTCTGTAGGAAACGGCTCCTACGAGGGGAGGGTGAAGACCTGATGGCATAGCCATTGACATAGAAGGAACAATTTCTCTTTGCCCTCTTAGCAGATTCTCATACTGCCCTTTGGATACATCATGCAACCAAGTTTGAACCTTCATAGTTGAAAGTTTTCATTGCAAGGTACTTGGCCTGACATGCCCTGAGATGATTTGCAAATAAAGCATGGAACCTTAGGGAAAGATGATGTCCGACTGTCAAGAAGTGGGTCCTGGATTGGTTTTCTTGAAACCTGGCTGCCTCGTCAGGATAAAGATCAACAAATTCTTGGGGTGTGAGGCAGTGGCTCTTCTGAGAGATGAGTTGAAGATCTGAAATGGAAAGTTGGGAGGTTTTTATCAAAACAGGAAGCCAATGTTCAAAAGTGAAACCTGGCTGTAAGGCCCTCGAATTTGTTGCATTATTTGTTTGCATGTGGATACTTATTGGGTGTGTATGTATGTATGCAAATGTCTACGTAAGTACTAGTTAGTATACTATTGCATGCATGTGTATAAGTTAGATGTAAATAATGTATGAATGGTATGATGGTAGTATGTACATAATAGTAACATATGGTACATATATAGGTGTAAGTTGTGCATGGTTTATGCATGTTTTAGAGTTCTGGCCGAAGGCCAGATTGGCGTCAATATCAATGGACGCTTGTGTTGTAGGCGTCAACCATATGGACGCCAACACTAATCTCAGCGTCCAGCGATGTGGACGCTAATTTTTATGACCTGCATGCGTTGTAGAGCCCGAATTCTGGAACAAGCTACCCCAACCATTGGGGAGCTGTCTCCAACGGTCTGAAAGCCCTCTTGTCCGACCTACGTGAGAGGAGAGCTTCCCCTCCTCTATATACAAAGCCCTTCTTCAACCCTCAGCCCCTCTTGGCTCTCTTTTGCAAGAGGAAAGAAAACCCTAGTTCTGTGAGGAGGACCTGACTTTGCAAGCCTAGATCCGAGAATTTGGAGCTTCATCCGGCCATCCACTGGGAGATAGCTGAAGTGAAGGAGGAGGCTTCCCCGACCTCATCTTGGAGGCATCTTCATCCTAGAATCCGGAGGAAGGCTTTCTAGGGAGCTTCTTGGGACTGCCCAAGGAGAGCTTCACCGCCATTTAGATCCGTCTAGAGTATTTTCTAGAGGCAAGTAACCTACCCCTATCGTCCATGTAGATGTCTAGTAGGGTTTTATTATTTTTATGTATTTTTCCTCGTGTCCTAGATCCCCCATTCTTCTTGATTTTTGGAGTTCGGTCTGTGTTTCTGCACATAAAGGAACTTGGCGTCAATGCCTTGACGCCGAGATCCCTGGTATGCGTCCAGCGATCTGGCCGTCCACTCTTGGAACGGCCAGAGACCGCCGTTAAGTTCTTCAGGACAGAACAGTGAGTTGTTCTTCCTGGCATATTTGATTAATTTCGACGTGTTTTGCGATGAGGATATAATGTAACTCTTATATGCTATGTATATTAGCTAATGTGATGAATGGGAGAATGAATGAACATTTATTTTGTGGGTGGTTGAGTTATTCATCTATCTAATGTGTATGCGAAAAGAATGGCAATGCATATTCACCATGATCCTAATGATCCGTGGTAAAGTTTTGTTGCCCAAATTTTTTAGACCATGTATGTATGACCCTGTCTGTGCCCTGAGTTTCTGACATTGTTCCCCATGCTTGTATGGTTATTGAAATTTCTGTTTTGGGAAATAGAAATCATGCGTAGGTCATGCTAAATTTCCAGTAAATTGCGTTTGCTCGGTAAATTCGGGAATAAATTCTGTGACCCTGTGCATGCTAGGGTGCAGACAGTGAGCTGTTAAAGTTGTGATTATGTTCAACTCCATGTTAATTTGCATTATGAATAATAATGTGAAATCGATGTTAAATTTTATGTAACTCCATTTTGAGTCAGAAAAATCTGAAAATTTTCATGTGGAGTCATAAACCTGAGATCAGCATGTGGTTAAATTTTCGAGTCGTTTGGACAACTATACCATGCAATATGAATTTTCCATGCAAAATGGGTAATTAATGCATGCCATTGTGAAATGATTTAATTTCTGTGTACCCCAACCTGATTGGTGAAATTTCCTGAATGATAAATTATGTCATCTGTAGTGGCATGATTAGGAAAATAGAGTCATGTTGCAAATGAGAGAATGAATGAGATGTGAATGTCATGTGAAAATGTTGTAAAAACCGATATGTGTAATGTGTAAAACTGTGCCAAGTGTGATACTGCTTCCATAGAGGGTTGTGGAACCGTACCATGGAAAAGTCCCCATGGGAAGGTTCAATGTGTTGTGATCCTAAGGGCATTAGGATGAAATCCTGGAGGTGGACAAGTACCACTGGTTAGGGTGGAGACTTGTTCTCCCGGTCTGCGCAGTCCAAGAGTCGCCGCTGTGTTGCCTAGGTGGCGTCTATGTGTATGTGATGTGTCCTTCTTATGGTGGTTTGGACTATGTGTCACGGCACTAAAGTGAATAATGTGAATGTGATTGTACTTATGTGCAAATTGTGTAGTGTGAACAATGTAAATGTGCAATGTGTAAAGTGTGAAATATGTGAATTAGAAATTGTGTAAAAATGTGAAACCAAAATGTGAGAATGTGAAATCGAAACCCATGATATGATAATCTGAAATCATGTTAGAACAGCAACATAAATATGGTTATGATTTTGTGCTACATGTGTACAATGCGTAGAACCCATGCTAGGGACAATCCTTACTTATGTGTAAACCATTCCATTTGTGTATGCTCTCACGTTGTGGTTTGAATGAGAACATAGCTTTCATGTGTTAGATTTTAAAGTATTAATCCACATCAAAACAGCAAGCTTAAAGCATGTGAAATGGTTATGTGCATGTATACGAATGAGTAGTAACCATGTTAGCAATGTGTTCTGTTATGTATGTAAGCTAGTCATGCTAGGATGCTCTCATGTTTTAGTTTAATTGAAGGTAGAACTTTCATGTGTAGGAATGATTAGAGAGCATGTGATAGGAGATTTTGATTTAGAAAATCTGAAAGCATGAATCATGTGTTCATTAGTAGAATTTCCAAATAAGGTTGTCAATTTCAATGTCGCGCATGCTATATGTTGTGTCTTGTAAATGTGCATGTAAAACTGCTGTGACATGTACATGCATGGTATGTGTAGAGTTATTTGCTGAGTCTTTTAGACTCATTACTTACTTCGGCGTACAGGTGTTGTAGGTGACACACCTTTGGAGGAGACCGTGGAAAGCGACTCCGAGCGCGGAGAGTAGCTAGTTGGTGGAGCTTAGTTGTGACATTTGGGCATTTTGATGTATGTAGTTGCAACATTGTACTAGCATTATCATGAAAAAAAATGTATAAGTGCGAACAATTATGTATTTGATTTTCAGTAATTTAATTATGTGGACTTTTAGTTCTTAAATGTTATCGAATCATGTATGTTAAATGTGGATGATGAATGAAATGAAGACAGTGGTTCTTTTACTTCCGCTACCTGTTCTTATATTCACGTGTATCTCAGCTGAATGTTATTGTTGGGTAAATGTCCCCTGTGGCAACATTCACTATATCGACGTGGGTTGGTATAACCGTACCGATATAATGAGGGTCGCTACAGAGATTGGTATCAGAGCAACCGGTTGAGATTGCACATGAATATACATAAGTCATCATCTTCATTACATGCTAAGTCTACATAGGAATGTCCACATGTGTAGAATTGATTAATAATGAGTGAAAAATAGATAAGAAAACGGTTAGGAAATAAATTAAAGTAGCTCTAATGGTGGCTGAAATTTATTACAGCCATGGCTTCGAGAGGTAGGCGTGGCGGAGCGCCGGCCCGTGAGGACGAGCCGAGACGTGACGAGCGGGCGGAGCAGCAGGCCCCGGCACCGCAAGGTCCTGTACTTCCCCCACCGTTGCCTGTGGATTATGGAGTATTCATGCAAGGTCTGGTGCAAGCCATGCAGACGCAGGCTCATACCCAGGCAGCACTCCAGGCACAGTTGGAGGCTCAGGTTAGACTAATAAAATGATTAATAGTCTGTTTTATTTAATTACGCGATATTGTGTTGATTGTGAATTGCTTGTTGGGTACTGTAGCAGGCTCAAGTACCAGCTCAGGACCATGGTGGACCTTCTACCATGGAAAGATTCAAGAGGATGCTGCCACCCTCTTTTAAGGGGGAGAGCGCCCCATTATTGGCAGAAAGCTAGATGAGGTAGATAGAAAAGATCTTCCGAGCCGTCAGGTGTGCAGATGAGGATAATGTCACATTAGCCACCTACATGCTACAGGTATGTGTTAATTTTGTTGATTGTATGTTTTGTTTAGTTAGACTGTTAGTTGGAGCTTATGAAGTGTATTGCAGGAAAGAGCTGATGTATGGTGGTCTTCACTACTGCGTACGCGGTTTGAGGACGGCGCAGTAGAGGTTGCTTGGGACGAGTTCGTGAGGCTCTTTCGGGCTAAGTTCGTCCCTGAGCATGTTCAAGACAAGATGGAGCAAGAATTTCTATCTTTGACGCAAGGCTCCATGACCGTGCTAGAATATGAGGCAAGATTTTTGAACTCTCTAAGTATGCACCTCATATCGTGGCAGATGAGCGCAGGAAGACAAAGAAGTTCGTGATGGGACTCAAGCCATCATGCAGACGAGACTTGTGGCGTTCGATCACCGCACTTTGGACGAGGCTCTCAGTGCTGCTTGTAGGCAGGAGGGTGAGATGGAGCAATACCTTGAAGAGAAGAAGGCTTCGCGGAAGAGACCTGCAGCTACGTTCCAGCGACAAGATAAGAAGAAAGCAGGGTACCAGACACAGCAGCGATCGGTAGCAGTCGGCAGTTCTCAGGTACCTTCTGTACATTCCCCTGGTGTGAAGAAAGAGTGTCCCCACTGTGGAAGACCCATGGTGGTACCGAGTGTTGGATGATTACGGGAAAGTGCTTGAAGTGCGGAAGCAGCGACCACAAGATCAAGGATTGTCCAAGACTTCAGCAGGGAGTCCAGCGCGGAGCGCCAGCCCCAGCAGTAGTGGCAGCAGCGCCAGCTACAAGAACCAGGAAGGCCTCGAGCCCCAGCTCGAGTGTTTGCTTTAGCGCGCGAGGACGCCGAGCAGGCGGAGCATGTCACCGAAGGTACGGTTTTGCTTTTAGTGTGCACGCTCGGTTTTGTTTATACGGGTGCTACTCACTCGTTCATTCTGAGCGGTTCGCTAGGCAGTTAGCCCTAGAGTCAGGTGTAGAGTCTGAGGAGTTAGAGGTCCCTTTGTCTGTGCACACCCCTGCGGGTACGGTATCGACTAGGAATTGCATTCCGTCGTTACCTGTGTGCATTGAGGATAGAGTCCTAGATGGGTGTTTCTTCTTGCTAAAGATGAAGGACTATGATGCTATTCTTGGTCTGGATTGGCTAGAGGAGCACTATGCGTTAGTGGATTGTCGTCGGAAGAGGATTGTTTTTCGCATTCCTGGTGAGGATGGTTCTCTCACCCCTTGCCAAGGAACTTGGCGGGAAAGATGGTCATCACTGCCATGAAGGCGATGCGCATGGTAAACAAGGGTTGTGACGCTTTTCTTGCCAGCGTGGTACTAGTGCCAGAGGCTGATGAGTCACCTACTCTTGCAGAGATTGAGGTAGTGCAGGATTTTTCAGACGTCTTTCCTGATGATTTGTCTGGTTTGCCACCGGATAGAGAGATAGAGTTTACCATAGAGTTGCTTCCGGGCACCTCTCCTATCTCAAGGCTCCATATCGGATGGCACCTGCGGAGTTAGCCGAGTTGAGGAGGTAGTTGCAGGAGTTGCTTGATAAGGGATTTATTCACCCTAGTGTTTCCCCTTGGGGCGCACCTGTATTATTCGTCAAGAAGAAAGACGGGTCACTTAGGTTATGCATTGACTACAGGAAGCTGAACCAAGTGACTGTAAAGAACAGGTATCCCTTACCTCGTATTGATTATTTGTTTGACTAGTTGCGAGATGCATCAGTCTTTTCTAAGATTGATCTACGATCTGGTTATCATCAGTTGAGGATTAAGAGTGAGGATGTGTCCAAGACGGCGTTTAGAACCCGTTATAGACATTATGAGTTTTTGGTCCTTCCTTTCGGATTGACCAATGCCCCTACAGCGTTCATGGATCTCATGAACAGGGTGTTTAGGCCTTATCTAGATAGCTTTGTCGTAGTGTTTATTGATGATGTGTTGGTCTACTCTCCGGACGAGGCCACACACCGTCAGCATTTGAGGGTAGTGTTAGAGGTTCTTCGTGAGCACAAGCTGTATGCTAAGTTCAGCAAGTGCGATTTCTGGTTGCGCGAGGTTCATTTCCTCGGGCATGTTATCTCAGGTACTGGTGTAGCAGTTGACCCAGCAAAAGTCCAGGCTGTTATGGATTGGAGATTCCCCAGACTCCTTTGGAGATTCGTAGTTTTATTGGTTTAGCTAGTTACTATCGGCGATTTATTGAGGGATTTTCATCCATCGCCGCCCCTTTGACTCAGCTCACCAGAAAGGGAGTGAAGTTTATTTGGTCCGAGAAGTGTGAGAGAAGTTTTCAATTGTTGAAGACTAAGCTCACATCAGCCCCGGTGTTAGTCTTACCGAGCGGTGTAGAGGGTTTTTCTATCTACACGGATGCGTCTCAGATTGGTTTAGGCTGTGTGCTAATGCAGCAGGAAAGGGTAGTGGCTTATGCTTCTCGTTAGTTGAAGGAGCATGAAAAGAACTATCCGACTCATGACTTGGAGCTCGCAGCAGTGGTTCATGCACTAAAGATCTGGAGGCACTATCTTTATAGTGTCAGATTTGAGGTGTTTTCCGACCACAAGAGCTTGAAGTATCTTTTCTCCCAAAAGGAATTAAACCTGAGGCAGAGGAGATGGATTGAGTTCTTGAAGGACTATATGACTTCGACCTTCAGTATCACCCTGGGAAGGCGAATGTCGTAGTGGATGCTCTGAGTAGAAGGAGGCCATCTCTCCAGCAGGATTGGAAGATGTTGGAAGATGTGGCTTGCGTGTTGACTGAGTTAGAGCCATCGCTATGCCAGGCTTTTGTAGCTCAGTTATCTCTTAGGTCCTCGGTTTTGGATGAGGTGATCGAGCAACAGAAATCCGACCCTAGACTCTTAGAGTTAGTGGGCAAGGCAGGCATTGCTCGTGATGAGGACGGTGTGATTAGATTCCAGCACCGTGTTTGTGTCCCTGATTTAGTAGATGTCCGTGAGCATGTGTTAGCGGAGGCTCATAGATCCCGATTCTCTATTCATCCGGGTAACACCAAGATGTATCAGGATCTGAAGAGATCATTTTGGTGGTCCGGCATGAAGAAGGATGTAGCGGATTATGTGTCCAGATGTCTAGTGTGTCAGCAAGTGAAAGCCGAGCGACAGCGACCATCCGGCCTTATGCAAAGGATGGAGATCCCAGTTTGGAAGTGGGAAGCTGTCACTATGGATTTCGTTTCGGTTTGCCTCGATCTAGAAGGGGCAATGACTCGATTTGGGTAGTTTTAGATCGATTCTCGAAGACTGCTTATTTCTTGCCTATGAAGAAGAAGCAGTCAGTAGAGGGTTTAGCTAGATTGTATGTTAGTGGTATCATTAGATTGCATGGCGTGCCGAAGTCGATCAGTTCGGATCGAGATCCGAGATTCACTTCGAGGTTGTGGAAGGGTCTTCAGGATGCTTTAGGCTCGGAGCTGAAGCTCAGTTCAGCGTTTCATCCCCAGACTGATGGACAGTCCGAGCGGACTATCCAGACGCTCGAGGATATGTTGAGGGCGTGTGTTCTGGATTGGAAGGATGATTGGGAGCGCCATTTACCTCTTGTGGAGTTCACATACAACAACAGATTTCATGCGAGTATTGGTATGGCTCCATTCGAGGCGTTGTATGGTAGGCCTTGCAGATCTCCTTTATGTTGGGAGGAGACCGGTGATAGGCAGCTGATCGGTTCGGAGTTAGTTTAGGAGACTTCGGATAAGGTCCAGCTTATCAGAAAGTGGCTTGTTGCGGCACAGGATAGGCAGAAGAGTTATGTCGACAACAGGAGAAAGGATTTTGAGTTCGAGGTTGGTGATCATGTCTTCTTGAAGATATCGCCTACTCGAGGAGTCGTCAGATTTGGCAGGCATAGTAAGTTGAGCCCTAGGTTCATTGGCCCATATGAGATTCTCAGACGTTTGGGCAGCGTGGCGTATGAGCTAGCCTTACCCCTAGCGTTGACTAATGTTCATCCCGTCTTCCACGTTTTGATGCTCAGGAAGTATGTCCGAGATCCGTCTCATGTGATTAGTCATGAGCCAGTGGAGATTCAGCCAGATCTGTCGTATTCGAGCAACCAGTAGCTATTCTTGACCGGAAGGTTCAGCATCTCCGGAAAAAGAGTATTGCGTCGGTGAAAGTTCTCTGTGAACTTCTCGCGAGAGGAGGCTACTTGGGAGCTTGAGGATGCGATGAAGAAGAAGTATCCCCTTTTGTTTGAGTAGTGTCGTTCTAACTTCGAGAACGAAGTTTCTTTTAAGGGGAGAGGGTGTAAGGCCCTCGAATTTGTTGCATTATTTGTATTGCATGTGGATACTTCTTGGGTGTGTATGTATGTATGCAAATGTCTACGTAAGTACTAGTTAGTATACTATTGCATGCATGTGTATAGTTAGATGTAATAATGTATGAATGGTAATGATGGTAGTATGTACATAATAGTAACATATGGTACATAAATAGGTGTAAGTTGTGCATGGTTTTATGCATGTTTTAGAGTTCTGGCCTAAGGCCAGATTGGCATCAATATCAGTGGACGCTTGTGTTGGTAGGCGTCAACCATATGGACGCCAACACTAATCTCAACGTCCAGCGATGTGGACGCTAATTTTTCTGACCTACATGCGATGCAGAGCCCAGAATTCTGGAACAAGCTACCCCAACAATTGGGGAGCTGTCTCCAACGGTCTGAAAGCCCTCTTGTCCGACCTGCGTGAGAGGAAGCTTCCCCTCCTCTATATACAAGCCCTTCTTCAACCCTCAGCCCCTCTTGGCTCTCTTTTGCAAGAGGAAAGAAAACCCTAGTTCTGTGAGGAGGACCTGACTTTGCAAGCCTAGATCCGGGAATTTGGAGCTTCATCCGGCCATCCACTACGACTGGGAGATAGCTGAAGTGAAGGAGGAGGCTTCCCCGACCTCATCTTGGAGGCATCTTCCATCCTAGAACCCAGAGGAAGGCTTTCTAGGGAGCTTCTTGGAACTGCCCAAGGAGAGCTTCCCGCCATTTAGATCCATCTGGAGTATTTTCTAGAGGCAAGTAACCTACCCCTATCGTCCATGTAGATGTCTAGTAGGGTTTATTCATTTTATATGTTTTTTCCCTCGTGTCCTAGATCCCCCATTCTTCTTGATTTTTGGAGTTCGGTCTGTGTTTCTGCACAGACAGGAACTTGGCGTCAATGCCTTGACGCCGAGATCCCTGGTATGCATCCAGCGATCTGGCCGTCCACTCCTGGAACGGCCAGAGACCGCCGTTATGTTCTCCAGGATAGAACATTGAGCTGTTCTTCCTGGTATATTTGATTAATTTCGACGTGTTTTTCGATGAGGATATAATGTAACTCTTATATGCTATGTATATTAGCTAATGTGATGAATGGGAGAATGAATGACATTTATTTTTGGGGTGGTTGAGTTATTCGTCTATCTAATTTGTATGCGAAAAGAATGGCAATGTATATTCACCATGATCCTAATGATCCGTGGCAAGTTTTGTTGCCCAATTTGTTAGACCATGTATTATGACCCTGTCTGTGCCTTGATTTTCTGACATTGTTCCCCATGCTTGTATGGTTATTGAATATTCTATTTTGGGAAATAGAAATCATGCGTAGGTCATGCTAAATTTCCAGTAAATTGCGTGTTGCTCGGTAAATTCATGATAAATTCGTGACCCTGTGCATGCTAGGGTGCAGACAGTGAGCTGTTAAAGTTGTGATTATGTTCAACTCCATGTTAATTTGCATTATGAATAATAATGTGAAATCGATGTTAAATTTTATGTACTCCATTTTGAGTCAGAAAAATCTGAAAATTTTTCAGTGGAGTCATAACCTGAGATCAGCATGTGGTTAATTTTCGAGTCGTTTGGACAACTATACCATGCATATGAATTTTCTATGCAAAATGGGTAATTAATGCATGCCATTGTGAAATGATTTAATTTCTGTGTACCCCAACCTGATTGGTGAAATTTCCTGAATGATAAATTATGTCATCTGTAGTGGCATGATTAGGAAAACAGAGTCATGTTGCAAATGAGAAATGAATGAGATGTGAGTGTCATGTGAAAAATGTGTGTAAAAACCGATATGTGTAATGTGTAAAACTGTGCCAGTGTGATACTACATCCATAGAGGGTTGTGGAACCGTACCATGGAAAAGTCCCCATGGGAAGGTTCATGTGTTGTGATCCTAAGGGCATTAGGATGAAATCCTGGAGTGGACAAGTACCACTGTTAGGGTGGAGACTTGTTCTCCCGTTCTGCGCAGTCCAAGAGTCCGCCGTTGTGTTGCCTAGGTGGCGTCTATGTGTATGTGATGTGATGTGTCCTTCTTATGGTGGTTTGGACTATGTGTCACGGCACTAAAGTGAATAATGTGAATGTGATTGTACTTAGTGCAAATTGTGTAGTGTGAACAATGTGTAAATGTGCAATGTGTAAAGTGTGAAATGTGTGATTAGAAATTGTGTAAAAATGTGAAACCCAATGTGAGGATGTGAAATCGAAAACCCATGATATGATAATCTGAAATCATGTTAGAACAACACCATAAATATGGTTATGATTTTGTGCTACATGTGTACAATGCGTAGAACCCATGCTAGGGACAATCCTTACTTATGTGTAAACCATTCCATGTGTGTATGCTCTCACGTTGTGTTTGAATGAGAACATAGCTTTCATGTGTTAGATTTTAAAGTATTAATCCACATAAAAACAACAAGCTTAAAGCATGAAATGGTTATGTGCATGTATACGAATGAGTAGTAACCATGTTTAGCAATGTGTTCCTGTTATGTATGTAAGCTAGTCATGCTAGGATGCTCTCATGTTTTAGTTTAAATTGAAGGTAGACTTTCATGTGTAGGAATGATTAGAGAGCATGTGATAGGAGATTTTGATTTAGAAAATCTGAAAGCATGATCATGTGTCATTAGTAGAATTTCCAAAATAAGGTTGTCAATTCAATGTCGCGCAATGCTATATGTTGTGTCTTGTAAATGTGCATGTAAACCCTGCTGTGACATGTACATGCATGGTATGTGTAGAGTTATTGCTGAGTCTTTTAGACTCATTACTTGCTTCGGCGTACAGGTGTAGTAGGTGACACCCTTTGGAGGAGACCGTGGAAGCGACTCTGAGCGCGGAGAGTAGCTAGTTGGTGAGCTTAGTTGTGACATTTTGACATTTTGATGTATGTAGTTGGCAACATTGTACTAGCATTATCATGAAAAAAAAATGTATAGTGCGAACAATTATGTATTTGATTTTCAGTAAGTTAATTATGTGGACCTTTTTAGTTCTTAAATGTTATCGAATCATGTATGTTAAATGTGGATGAATGATGAATGAAGACAGTGGTTCTTTTTACTTTCGCTACTCTGTTCTTATATTCACGTGTATCTCAGCTGAATGTTATGTTGGGTAAATGTCCCACTGTGGCAACATTCACTATATCGACGTGGGTTGGTATAACCGTACCGATATAATGGGGTCGCTACACTGGCAATCCATGGACTTCAAGAATGCTCTTATTGCAAGATATTCTCTGAACAGATTCATATTGAGTTCAGAGTGGTGGACAAAGGCATACCAGAATGGAGGAAGCAGTAAGGAGGGTTTGTCTCCCATTTGGGTCCACTGGAAGCTGACAGTGGATACTAGGAAGTATCTCACTAAATGAAGTAGATTTTTCTTGGAGTCAGACTTGGAGGCAGTGGGAAGAGAGGAATAGTAGTGTGGGGTTGAGTGGAAAGGTTCATGGTGAACTCTTTAAGTGTTTTGGCTTGGAATTTCATGGGGTAATGAAAAAATTTGCATCTAATGAATGCCTGCAGGAGGAGGAGAAGAGAGGAGTGTGAAGGCTGTAGAGGGGTTGATGCCGAGGGTGCATTGGTTTGGGTTTCTACTGGACTGACCTTAGAAGGAGGAAAACTGGTGGAGAACCAGCCCTAGAAGAAGGAGAAGGGAGGCAGGGTGCACCATTCTTGACTAGTCTTCTCTTCACCTTTCTCTTAAAGAACTATATCTTGAGAGGGCTCAAGAGTTCCTTGGCTGAAGATTCCTTCTGGGTTGACTGATCCTCAAGGCTGGAACCTTCTACAGTTGCTGCCACTTCTTCTGGCTGCTTTTCAATTTCTAGCTCCTGTTGCTGCTCAACTGGAAGTTCAAAAACTACTACTGCTAACTGAGCCTGCTACTCAGTAGGCTGCTCATCTTCCTGCTGCTGGGACTCAATTGATATAGGTTGCTGCTCAACCTAGATTTCTGGACGTTTTTCTACAACAACTGATTGCTCAATGACAGGGTCCTCAGGTTGTGGCACTTGAGGTTCTACTTGGTTTTCTTGATCCTGAGCAGGGGCTTCTTCTTATTGCTGCTATGAGGAAGCAGGCCTGATGGCCTAGAAGTGCCATGTTGCACACTAACTGAAGCAAAAGCTTTTATATGCTTGACCTCATCAGACAAGCTATCAAACTTAACATCCAATATCTCACTTGCATATGGAGAACAGACAGGTTCTCACTAAATCCAAAATATTAATACTATTACTACTCTCCCCCTAAGACCTTGGCCGGGTCTCAAACTGAGATGGAGAGAATGAGTCTCTCTCTCTTCAATTTGATGTTCCATGGGGGTGGAAGCAGGCACATCTTCAGAAGCTACTCCTTTTCCTCTGAGATCTCTCAGAACTTCATTGATGGTATCTTCAGGAGTATCCTGAACAGGATGGGAGGAGAAATCTTGGAACTGATCTTCTTGATGGGGAATCTGAGCTTGAGCTTCAGATCTAGCTTGAACCTCAAGAGCTTATTCTTTCAGAAACAACGGAGTGGGTAGGGAGATAAGAGGTTCATCAGAAAGACTTCATGTTCACATTCTGGCACAGTGTCTTTGAACCACAAATTTTGCTTCTTGCCCACCAAGGAGTAATGGCTCCTTCTTAGAGTGAAAAAGGCCTATTTTCTCTTTTGTTCCAACCAAAAGCTCTCCCGAAAGATCAACTGAAAACTCTTGAAAATAAGAGTCAGCAGAGAACATATGGAAGGGATTCCTGCAGATCTTTTGAAGCTATCATTTTCTCTAGGATTAATGCGGGCAGAATTACTTGGTGTCTCTGAATAGCCCAAAATAAAGATTTCCATCTCTTGCAGTAATGGAGGAGTGAGTTCCTACTCTTGGGGTCACAATATTTGTGATCACTGAGTGGATTAGCCTCTTCTCAATAGATACTCATTAACCTGAAGCCCTCTCTTGCTGATGGTCCCCAATTTCCAATATTCCCTAATTTTTGCTTCTCAAGGGGAACAAACTCACTGAGCTTGTGTCCAGAGTTTGGACAATCCAACATTTTCACTAATAGCTCCTCAGAAATGGCAATCTTGGTTCCATTCACATAGCCTATCACAGCATTCTCGGATGAAACTTGTAGGGAAGCATAAAAGCTCTAATTGCAGACTCGACAGACGGCTCAGAAATCTGGCATAGCTTGGTCCTCCCCATGGCACTGAGGGTCTCTTCTATCCAAGATAGACTTCCAGTAAGGTGAGAAAACTCTACAGCCTTTCTCGGACAGATTGGGATTTTGGTCAGGCGTTGAAGCTGATCGGGGGTCATTGACAGATTCAGGAGCCCTAGATGATGCCATCTAGATGAAAGAAGAGAAATCGCTTAGGAAACCGGCAGAGGAGAGAAAGAATCACAGAGGAGAGTGAAAGATCCTACCTTTCTTCGAAAAAAAAATTCTTCGAGGTTCCTGAGTGTCCTTCGCCGTGGAACAGTGAAGGCGCGAAGAGCAGATGAGGACAAGAGAGTCGAAGACAATTTCAAATGGGTGTGTTGAAAGATAGGTGTTTGCTTATATAGAGGGGAAAAGTAACTATCGCTTGATTTCAGGATGACGGACACGATTGAATGATTTGACCGTTAAGTCATGAAGAGACGCGTCTTAATGAGGTGTTAGTTACCTAATTTTAAATAGTAAGCACCGTTTCACAAATTCTTAATGAATCGAATTAGGTATTTGACTGCATCAGTCGATGCACCTATACATGAATCGAATCATCAGTTCTTTGTGTATGAGTCGAATGCATGAGTCGAATGTAGGACATAGAGATTTTTCAGGATGATTTTCGCAATGAGTTCAAACAAGTCTTAGCACTTAATTCAAACATAACCTTCATAGTTAATCAGGATTACACATACATATTTCTATCTAATTGATGTAAATCTATCCTCAGGAAGAGGTTTTGTAAAAATATCTGCAAGTTGATTTTCTATAGAAACAAATTCAAGTGAAATATTGCCATTACTTACATGGTCCCTGATGAAGTGATGTCTAACCTCAATATGCTTTGTTCTTGAGTGCTGGATAGGATTTTTGGTTAAATTTATTGCACTTGTGTGTCACAAAGCATTGGAATTTCCTGGAGCTGGTGACCATAGTCTTCTAATTGATGCTTGATCCATAAGAGTTGAGTACAGCAACTGCCAGCTGCAATGTATTCAACTTATGTGGTGGATAAAGCTACTGAGTTCTGCTTTCTGGAAGACCAAGATATAAGCACCTTGTAAGAATTTGACAAGTACCACTGGTGCTTTTTCTATCTAATTTGCATCCAGCAGTGTCACATCACTATAACCAAGTAACTTGAAATCTGAACATCTGGGATACCATAAGCCTAAATTACTAGTATTTATAGATATCTAAAAATTCTTTTTACTGCATGAACATGAGATTCTTTTGGATCAGCTTGGAATCTTGCACGAGACAAACACTGAACATTATATCTGTCTACTTGCAGTGAGGTAGAGCAGTGATCCTATCATTCCTCTATAGATCTTTTGATCTACCTTTTTGCCAAGAGGATCACTATCTAACTTAATGCCTGAGCTAATGGGTGTCCCTAAAGGCTTACCTTGTCAAACCATACTTTGAAGTAAATCTGAAATATATTTGGTTTGACAAATGTGAGTTCCTTCCTGGTTTGTTTAATTTGCAGCCCAAGAAAATAATTTAATTCACCCCTCATGCTCATTTCAAACTCACTTTGCATTAAATTTTCAAAGAATTTGCAGAGTGATTCATTTGTAGATCCAAAGATAATGTCATCAACATAGATTTGCACAATTAGATTCCATCTGAAAACTTCTTTATAAATAAGGTGTTATCTACTTTACTTCTTATAAAATCATGTGATATAAGATAAGCACTTAATCTTTCATACCAAGCTCTTGGAGCTTGTTTTAGACCATAGTGCTTTCTTTAAACGGAACAGATCAAGATACTTACTATCTTCAAAACCAGGTGGTTGCTCAACATATACTTCTTTTTTATAAAACTATTTAAAAAAGCACTCAACATCCATCTGAAATAAATTAATGTTAAGAGAGCAAGCATATGCTAATAAAATTCTAATTGCCTCTAATCTAGCTACTGGAGCATAGGTTTCATCAAAATCTATGCTTCCCTTGGGATATCCTGAGCTACAAGTCTGGCTTTTTTTTCCTAGTTATTACCCTTGATTCATCCATCTTATTTCTGAAAACCCATCTGGTTCCAATAACTGAATGATCAGAAGGTCTAGGCACAAGGGTCCAAACTTCAATGCGTTTGAACTGATAAGTTCTTCTTGCATAGCAAGGATCCAAGATTCATCACCCAATGCATCATTGATTGTCTTAGGCTCAATTTGTGAAACTAGGCAGAGAAATCACAAGGAATTTGCATACCTCTTGTTCTTACCCTATCTTGGAGATCACCTATTATGTTTTCTCTATGATGGTCCCGATGGTACCTCAATTCTCTAGGTAGCCCTTGTGGTGTCTTCTTGTTGTTGAAGAACTTCTAATGGAGGATCTTCCAATTCTTCATCTTTTTCTTCTTCAAGAGAAGTTTTTTTCAAGATTCCTGCAGAGATCATCAACACATTCTTCTTCTTCTCTATCCTTTTGATAGAAGGGTTAGTTTCATCAAATATAATGAACTGATTGTTCTATGGTTAGGGTTTTTCTATTGAACACTTTATAGCCCCTAGGTTTTGAAATATCTAACAGAAAACCTTCATCACTTTTAGCATCTAATTTCCCTAAATTCCTACCATTATTTAAGATGAAGCACATACATCCAAAAGGTCTGAGATGGCTGATATTGGGCTTTTAACCTTGTACAGCTCATATGGTGTTTTCTTCAGAATGGGTTTGATCATACATCGGTTAATTATGTAGCATGCTGTATTTACTTACTGCTTCTGCCCAGAAGTACTTTGGCAAATTATACTCATTTAGCATTGTTCTGGCAATATCCAGCAGTGTTCTGTTCTTTTTTTCTGCTACTCCATTCTGTTGAGGAGTTCTTTAGAGCTGAGAAGTTGTGTTCAATTCCATTTTCTTCACAGAACTCCAGAAAATCTTCACTCTTGAACTCACCACCATGATCAGATCTAATACTGGTAATCTAAATTTTTGATTTTTTTGAACTATTCTGCTAAACTTCAGAAATACTTGAAAAGCTTCAGATTGGCTTCTAAAAAGGATACCCAAGTGTATCTTGAGTAGTCATCAACTAACACATAGCCATAGATTTTTCCACCAAGACTGACTGTCCTCATTGGTCCAAACAAATCCATGTGAATTAGCTCCACAGGCTTGGAATTGTAACAATTGTTTTGGACTGAAAGAGGTCTTGGTTTGCTTTCCTTTTGCACAGGCTGAGCATATTCCATACTTCTTAAGCTTCATTTTGGGAAGACTTTCAACTAAATCATGCCTTATTAATTTCTTAATCACCGAAGTGCTAGCATGACCAAGTCTTCTATGCCACAAATCACTCATTACTTTGGTAGTAGCCAGGCACAAATTTACTTCTTTTAATTCTGCTAGTTGCAATGTATACAAATTCTTCATTCTTGTGCTTCAAAACTGTCTTGTTATCCTTCTGAATTATACACTTATCATTCTGAAAACTTACCAAATGCCCTTTATCACATAATTGACTAATACTATCAGATTGTGCTTCAAACCTTCTACATACATGACATCTTCATCAGGTTCTTTTCTTTTACCAATTGTTCCACATCCTAGCACTTTTCCTTTTTCATTATCTCCATAAGTTACTTGACCAGTTTCTTCTCTAAACCTTGTGAAAAGCTTCCTATCTCCTGTCATGTGTCTTGAGCATCCACTGTCCAATACCATTTGGATGCCCTCAGCCGACCTTGCAAACAAAGCTAACTGTAACTTTTGGTACCCAATTTCTGGGGTCCTTGATGGTTAGTTTAGGAATCCATCTAAAATATCTAGTGGTGCATGTGCTGACAGTGTGTCCTAATTGGTTACAATGTGTAACAACACAATCAAATGAATTTTTCTTATGTGTATTGTTGCTGAATTCTGTCTTTGTTTGTAGACCTGTATTTACCCTTTTTGGATTTTTTGATTTCTTTTTCTGCTACAAATTTTGGAGTTGGATATACTTGAGGATGAATAATTCCTTCTTCATTTGGTGAGGTGTATATCCTAATCCATACTTCTTCTTTCCTGACCTAGATCCTTTTATTTTACTAATGAGGTTTTGCAGTTGGAAATCTTTTCAATCGTAGCTTTTAGATAATTATTTTCTTCTACCATTTTTCTTCATTTTTGAATTCCTTGAGATTTGATTCTAATACAAAAATTCTGGTATTCTTATTTTTTCAGATCTCACATAGTAATCATTAGCTCTCTTGGTTTCATTTAACTTTTGCTGAATCTTCTGCTTCATTTTTACGAAAGGTATTAGCCTTTTCTTGGTTTAGTAGATTTAGTTTAACTACTTTTATTTTTTTTACTACTGTTTTGTATTTGTCATAAAGTTCATTAAATGCATATTCAAGACTATCAGAATCAGATTTAGAACAGGAAGTAAATGAAGTTTCAAAGTTTTACCTGTTCTAGTCCTGCCATGAGGGCTAGATTTGCCTTCTCTTCTTCTTCAGATTCTGAGCTGATGATTTGAACTTATAGCTTCTTTCATTGTCCCATGTTGCTGCCATTGCCATTGCCTTTTTCCTTGAATTTTCTAAATTTCTTCCTTTTTCCCTTCTTCTTATCTGATTTTTCTACTTGGTCCTTCTTCTTGAGCCTGGGACATTCAGATTTGTAATGTCCTGGTTGATTGCATTCATAGCATGTTGGTTCCTTCTTCTTGTCTTTCTTGAAATTTTTCTTGCCCGACTTTTCTTTTTGGCCACGATTCTTTGCAGCTTCCTTGAGAGCATACCTCATCATCACTTATCATCTGTCTTTTCTTTGGAGTCTTCAGATGAAGAGGAATCTGCAATCTTCAACATTTGGAAATTTTCTTTTTCGAGGAGGTTTCTAAGAATCTTTCCATGTTAATTTCATGTGCCATGAGGGATCCTATTAACTTATCATTAGATATTGTGTTAGGTCATGGGCTTCTCTATGGCTGTACCTTAGGGGTCCATGCATTAGTTAGAGATCTTAAGATTTTTCTTACTGTTTCTTCATTGGTTAGGACTTTACTTCCCTTGCACTTATCCTAATTATATTTGAAAATCATTATACATTTGAATATAAATTTTTCTTTTATTGCATTTATACAAAGTTAGTTCTATTTAAATCTACTGATTATACAAACTGTTCATGATACAAGTTGTCCTTCTTCTTTTTTAACCCTATCTGTGCCTTCATATGTACTTGTAATTTATCCCACATTTCTTTTGCTGTTTTACATGATGAAAGTCTATTAAACTCTCTTTTCGATAAAGCACAACAAAGATAATTTTTGCTTTGAATTTTAAAGACATATTTCTTTTGTCTGCAATTGAAAGAGCACCAGAGAGGATTCTTCAAGACTTGAAAATCACCTTGTTCAATTACTTTCCATAGGTCGAAGTCAGTACCTCTGATGATGCATTTTCCATTCGCATCTTCCAGTATTGGTAATCTTCACCACTCAAAGAAGGGTGGCCTTGTGACTGATTGGCCTTCATAGTTGTGAGCTTCGGATGCCATTTCTCTTCTCAAATCTCTTAGATTCTTCTGAGAAGACCTCGCTCTGATACCACTTGTTGGATCGAAATGGCAAACAAACAGTCGTAGAGGGGGGTGAATAGGACTTTTTATCTTAAAAGATTTCTTCTGAAAAACACACACTAAATAGACAGGTTAGTATTTAGTGTGATGTGTGTATTTCAAGTGTGTACTTGGCAGAAACAATCACACAAAGAATGCACAAGGATTTTAATCCTGGTTCGGCCCTTCCCACATGGAAGTCCTACATCCAGTCCTTAAGTCAACCACTTGAGATTTCCACTAATCGCCCAAGAATTGGCCTTCTCTCCCCCTTGAGAGAATTACACACCCCTTGCTCCCAAGCAAGTCTTCCCTAATAGGGGTACAAAGACTGCCTTTCACAAGGCCTCCCTTCACAAGAGGGGCAATTGCAGAAACTAACTTCTGCAGAAATTACAAAGAGTAGTGGAGATTAAAACACTTGTGTGTTTGCCTCAAGTCTGAGCACAACCCACACTGACTCCAAAAGGATAAAAAGATCAGAAGATGAAAACTGAATCCTATCTGAAGCAATAAGGGTGGACTTGAAGATATAATAATTATTGTTGCCACCCAATAGAGTTTCTCAAAAGAGAATTCTAACAGAAAGAAGCTCTCAGATTGGCTAGCAGGAAAGCTTGAGAAAGAGTTTGAAAGATTTGAATGATGCTTTCTCAAGAGATGTAGGCTTGTATTCGATTCTTCATGCATGTACTTCCTTTCCTCTTGAGCTCCTTTTATAGACTTCAAAATCTAGCCGTTTTGAGAAGATAGCCATTGGAGCTTGGTGACCGTTTGCAATTTGGCCGTTTGAAGAGAATTTCTAGGATCCTTTGGATCTTGAAGAATTTGCCCAGTAGGCCTTCAAAATTGCATCTTCCCAAGGTCTTCAGTTTGTCCACAACTAGAAGATAAGCTCTTGCAGAACACAGCTGAGAGAGAGAGACATGCTAAACACATGCTCAATTATGCCTGCTGTAGGACAAGACAAAGGAGAAACACATCTCCATACCCTTGTGGTAGTGAGTCCGTGAGTACAACACAGGATATGGAACCAAGTATCCCACATCTTTTCAGTATAAAGCAACAGATAAAAATAAAGCATGGGTCTGTCAGTGGTAGGTGAATGGTCAGATGCCATGCATCTGCGATTCCATAAATGTTGTGTGTCTTGTGAATACTAAAGTAAAGCAAGAGCATCAAGAATAAAAGATTTCAAAAAGACATTTTCAACAAACCAGGTTTTTGCATAGGATGAATGTTTATAAGAATGACAAGTCATATCCTGTCAGAAATATAAATAATATATTTTTGAAGCTTCAGTAAGAATTCCTATAACAAGCTTTTTATAAACAAATTAAACTCATGATATTCAGAATCAGGATAGACATGATAATAATATATATCTTTGAAGATACAGAACTGACAATGAAAAGGTAAAGTACAAGTACCTCTGACAGTGTAGTCGCATGTATAGAACATATGATTCGACTGAGGAAATAAGAATGATTCGACTCTAAAAAATCAAGTGATTCGACTTTAGGGAAGAACAGGGTAATTCGTTATAGCAGTCGAATTCAGTGTAGTGAGTTCTAAGGTTTTCGGCTGTATGAGTCGCAGTTATCATTCGAATGCAGAGTAAAGACATTCGGCTGTATGAGTCCGAAGTTATCAATCGAATGTAAGTAAAGACATTCGGCTGTATGAGTCGAAGTTATCAATCGAATGCAGAGTAAAGACATTCGGCTGTATGAGTCGAAGTTATCAATCGAGTAGAGTAAAGACATTTGGCTGTATGAGTCGAATACAGAGTAGGAAACATTCCGCTGTATGAGTTGAATACAGAGTAGGAAATATTCGGCTGTATGAGTCGAATGTTATGTAATATTGTGGACTTAAAAGATTTTCAAGACTTTTGACTGAGTTTCTGAAGGAGTCGATTTGCATCAAAGACATCAGTCAGATTCAGTAGCTATAGAGTAGTCTGTGGCCTTAGAAACTTTTGAGTGTTCATGAATTTTTATCTGTATAGAATTTTGTGGATATATTTGTAATAAACATATATTTAAAGATTTGTCTAGCAAAAATGATATTCATAGAAATTTATAAAATTCTTTAAATTTCTTAGGGGTAGTTGCTCAACACGACGTACCATATGAGGGTCGCGACGGGTGACAACAGAACGCGACAGAGGCTTGCCTGGTCGCGACGGGTGTTCAGGTCAGGCGGCCAGATCGCGACAGGGCTCCCAGTCGCGATCAGATCGCGACAGGTACCTATGTCGTGATGGCCCTGAGAACACGGCTTATCGGGCCGTCGCGTTCTTAGGTTCTGAACCTGAGTTCGAGCGGGAAAAGGACAGAGCCTCGGGTTGCGGGCCAACTAACATATTTTGACACTGTTGCTTCCAAACTTCATAAAAAATTATATAGTCAATGAAAAATCATGAAACAAGTTGCAAATTGATCTAGACATATATGAGTACCTCCTAAATATGAATTTGAAATAGACATGGTTTCAGCATTGTTTAATCATGATACTTCTCGAAGAACAGGGGACAGTACACAGTTTTGGTAAAAGAATTAATTCTCGCTGTAGGGTTGATAAAAATTAGGGATTTCAGGGGAAAAAGGTTCCTACCAATCATCAGTATCTCTATAGAAATTTCAAGGCATGGTTTAGTATACATGGAGAACAAGAATATAAGAGGGTTCAGGGTCAACCTAGTTGTAGAACTTCGAAATTCAATAGAAAATATTGGCTTGATGGAAATTATGAAACTTGAGGGTTTTGTTCCTGATGCATGGAGCAATCTACAGACGAAATATTAGGATGTTTAGCTGTGAGAATGCCTACCTTTACTCGATTTCCCTCTTCTAGGGCTACATCTTGAAGAACTCGGGGAAGAACTTGGGAGATCCCTCTTCTCCACGAATTCTCCTCCTCTTGGCCTCTCTTCCTAGTCCGCCAACCTCTTGGCATGAGCTAGGGCCGGCCTGAGGGTTTTAGAGAAGTATTTAGCTTCTCCTCTTTCTATTTCGTATTTGGACTATAACTCCTATAAATTACGAATTTCCTCCTTTTCCTAACCTCCCCCAGCTTTTCCACTTCCTATTTGGGTTAGGATGGGAGATAAATTCATGGACAACCTATTAGGGTAGGTTTAGGATCCAATTCTAACTAAAACCTCCTATTTAATAGTTTAAATACCCCTTTTCTATTTAGGTAATATTTTAGTTACGAATTTTAGGAATTTTCCTATTATTCTTCTTTTAAAAATCCTATTATGGCCCAATAAATTTTTATGGTCATTTATCAAAGCCCATTATTTATTAGATTTTATCTTTTGGATTTCCCTTTTAATTAGGGATAATAGAGTTACGGATTTTATTATATTTTTCTTGTTTTTATTCATGGACTATGAGAGTCCATTGGTCCAATTCCAATAATGGGTAATCATTCATGATGTTGGAAGTCTCTCCGACATGATCATTTGATTTATGGGCCCATTTATTTTCGTGTTAATAGTTTCCGACTTGGTTTCCTATTTGTATAATTAGTCACGTTGTGACGTATGCTTGGCCAATCGGATTTTTCGTTGAATGAATTTCTTCGTGGAACACTTAGGAAAATGTTGGGGTTGATTTATAATTTTTACGAAATTTGTAGATGTGTCTTTACACATACGATAATAGTACGTATGTTTTCTATTATTTCGTTTTAAGAAATTATTATTTCAATTTTTTAAGTATTAAATTTCCCAGATTGCTACACTGGTAATCAATTTTGGGTCACTGTTGATTCTTCATTGTAGACTCATATTTGCTTAACATTTTAGATGAGACAGCGGATCTCGAGGCTTTGTTAGCGGGATCGGATCGGAGCGAGAGGATTGATTGTGATTGTGTGTTTGAGAGATAATTGTTGTGAGGATTTGCTTATGTTATGAACATTATAATTAACTATTTATAGGATTGTGGAATTATTTGATGGAGTATGGACTTATTTGATGGAGTATGAACTTGATTATAAAGTGATGAATTGTGCTAATTTCTGCTACATTATTATTTGTTTGTGAATGCATCAACCTACATTTGATATATGTTGGGTGTGTTCCCCATGTAGCACATCTCCTAGACTCGATGGGAGTTGGTATAACTAGACGGGTTTAAGTGGGGTGTTACAATTTATTTAGTAAAAATATTAGGTTGCTACATCCTCCCCCTCTTATAATAATTTGGTCCCCAATTCACATGATCGTAATAGGGAGTGCCTTATCAAATATGTCGGGGTAGTTTTGCCTCATTGTTCCTTCGGGTTCCCATGTGGCTTCTTCTACTCCACGATTATTCATATAGAACTTTCACCACATGAATAAGCCGGTTTTTGAGTATTGCACTTTCCGATCCAATATCTTGATCAGCTTTCTTCATAAGTCATATCTTTATGCAGTACTAAGTCATTTGTGATGTCTGACCCTTGCAATTACGATATCTCATTCTATCATTTGCTGGAATTTCGGCTAATATATGTGTCCATCTATAGCCCCAA
>CM024754.1:51798500-51868114 GCA_014218235.1 Colocasia esculenta
TGATCAGAGTGTTAGGATACACTCGAGTGCTATTTTCTCAACTATTTAAATGACAATCAAAGTGCTATACTATACTCGTTGTGCTATTGTGATACATTGTGCTATGGCCATCTGCTCTGTGCTATATCAATCACATGCTATTGTGCTATCTCTTATGTTATTGACTCTCTCGCTCTATCATTAGTTACTCTGCTTTTAATACATTAATCATTTAAAGTATGCTTGATCTTGAGATTAAGTCCTACTGGGCGTTATCGCTCACCCTACGTTCTTGGTTATGTGTTCTCAGGAGAGACCGAGGATGACACTTACACTCAACGGGACGAGAACGACAAGAATGAAGTCAAGAGTACCCTAGCGTCTTAGTGTTATGTTAGAATTTGATTTTAATCTTTTGTTATTCAATGTAATTGGGCCCTATAGAATGGCTATGATATTAGTGGTTGTAACTAGACATTGAAAATTATAAATGAGAGACTTTGTTTAATTAATTCTTGCCAATGGTTGGATGTTAGTACTCGCTCTGTACCCGTTTACATGCAACTGCCTCGCGTTTCCAATATTCCGCGTCGGGGCGTGATAGTTTTGTGGTATGAGAGCCTAGGTATTCTTAAGTATAGGTGATGAAGGTTGACCAGCGCGGACTAGAGTCAGTTATCCTACCTATGTGAGATGTGGTTAGAACCATGGGTAACTAGCTAAAATGAACTCACACACGCACAAATTAAATTCTACATCAATATCATAACAATAAGTTACTTTTGTAGGAGCTAAGCAACAAGATGACTGCTGAACGTGCTTAGATGAGGGGCATGCAACAAAACACCAAGAACTCACTCGTGCAATTATGAAAGCTACTCAAGGGGAGGAAATCGTGGCGGTGCAGGCGACTGCATCGTAACTTCAGGAGCTTTTAACCCACTAGGTTCAGTGGATCTAGGATCATGACGGGCGAACAGGCTGAAGGAGATGGAAAGAATCTTCCATGTCATGCAATGTGTAGCTGGGGATAGCTGCTATTAGCTACTTTCAACTGGAGAAGGATGCTCGCGCTTGGTGGGAGTCAGTGGAAGCGACTAGGGCTAATGGTCAATTCACTTGGGCGGAATTCAAAGAGGCATTCAACTCCAAGTACTTCTCGGAGCACGTGCAAGAAAGGAAGGCTGCAGAGTTTGCTGCTATTAAATAGAGAAGCCTGTCTGTGGCTGAATATGAAGCCCAGTTTTCAAGACTGGCAGGATATGCTGAACACTTAGTGAACACTGAAAAGATGAAGCCTAAGCGCTTCCTGAATGGCCTTAAGCCTCAGTACATACCCAACGCCCCTCTCGACATCCAAACCTATGCCGAGATGGCGAAGAAAGCACAAACTGCTGGAAGATGCTATAGACTTCCCGATTATTAAAGGGAAGTTCGTGAAGAAGGAACTAACACCGGGCATGACATCTGCTAAGCCAACTAATGTCAAGAGCATCCTTTCAACATCACGGAAGGATCCAACCAAGAAAGGAAACCCATGATCCCTGTTCCTAACACTCCAGCGAAAAGCAACTACAAGCACTGTAACAGGCCAGGTCACATGGCTGATGAGTGCTGGAAGAAGGTCGGTGCATGTCTGTGCTATGGAAGCCGCGAGCACCATATTCCCGAGTGCCCGTTACTGAAGGAGCATGAAAGGCGCACTAATGTGCTAAGAAACAGGGAAGACTGCATGCCCTGCATGATGAAGAACCCGCTGACGAAGGTGGCGTGGTAGAGGCACCTTACAAGTTTTCTCTTATAACATTTGTTTTTATTCGATACTGGAGCAACTATTCATTCATATCTCAAAACTTTGCTGATACTCCGAATGCTGAACCTATATCTATGGATGTGAATTCCATGTCACAACCCACTAGGAGAGAGGAGAAATTGACAAATACTCCCATCTGCTGATGTAATGATCAGAGAACATAACTAAAAGCGGACTTGGTGTGTATGCCCATGGAGGGGGGATGATGTGATTTTGGGAGCCGACTGGTTGTCCACTTATGGGGGAAGTGTCGATTGTAAGAAAGGAGAGTTATGTTTTTGACTTTCCTAAATTGACATTCACGGGATTAGACATAAGAGACGCATGTCTCTAATCTCGCCATAAAGGCCCACAACATGATAAGGAAAGGTTGCTTCGCTTTCCTTACGACCGTAATAGTTGAAAAGAAGGGTTCTAAGATAGAAGACATACAAATAGTCCATGACTATCCCGATGTGTTTCCTGGAGATCTACCAGGGATTCCCCCGAAAACGCGATGTCAACTTCACCATTGAATTGATCCTCGGCTGCCCCCGTATAGTGTCAACTATACCGGATGTCACTTGCCGAGCTAGAGGAATTGAAAGCACAACTGATGAAGCTATTAGAGAGGGGTTCATCAGACCAAGTACTTCCCCATAGGGGAGCACCTGTGATGTTCGTTAGAGAAGGATGGATCTAGAGGTTAGCATAGACTATCGCAACTCAATCAGCTAACCATCAAGAACAAGACCCATTGCCTCGGGTCGATGAACTTTCGACCAGATATATGAAGCTCAATATTCTCCATGATTGACCTTCGATCTGGCTATCATCAAATGAGGATCAAGGACGACGATATTTTCAAAATGGCTTTCAGGAGTAGGTATGGACACTATGAATTCGTCGTATGCCTTTTGGTCTAACAATGCTCCTGCATCTTTATGCAACTCATGAACAACATATACCGGCCATACCTTGACAAGTTCATGGTCGTCTTCATCGATGATATCCTTATTACTCCAAGTCCAAATAAGAACATGAAGAAACACTGAGGATCGCACTGCCAGTCTTGCGAGACAAAAACTGTATACAAAGCTGAGCAAGTGCGAATTCTGGCTCGAGGAAGTGTCCTTCTTGGGCCATGTCATCTTCAAGGATGGCATCTCTGTTGATCCCTCCAAATTAGAAGTTGTACTCAAATGGGAGAGACCAACCAATGTCACAGAAATCAGAAGCTTCTTAGGACTGGCGGGATACTACAGGTGGTTCATAAAGGACTTCTCCAAGATTTCCGTTCCTCTCACGTGACTGACACAAAAGGAGAATCCCTACTCCTGGAGTAAAGAGTGTGAGAAGAGTTTGCACCTGTTCTCGCTCTTCCAATAGAGGGAGAAGGTTTCTCTGTCCACACCGATGCCTCAGGAATTGGGCTAGGCTGTGTATTAATACAGAAAGAGAAAGTCATCGCTTACTCTTCAAGACAACTGAAGACGCATGAAGTCAACTACCCTGTGCATGTTCTAGAGTTGGCTGCCATGGTCTTCGCCTTGAAATTTGGAGACATTATTTATATGGTGAGCAATTCACGGTCTACTCGGACCATAAGAGCTTAAAGTATTTATTCTCTTAGAAGGAACTTAACATGAGGCAGAGAAGATGTGACGGAACGCCTCGTCCAAGCCTGTTAAACCAGTAACGTGCTTGACCCGAGTCCGTCTCCCGCGAACGGGCCGAAGCCTCGCAAGGGATACCACACACTAGTCCGTGAAAACACAAAGGAACACATCATTGCATTTATAATGTACAAGGTTTTACATAGCCAACTTCAAAAGAAATAAAGGAAAGTACACAAGCCTGGGGCATACCCTAGGTACAACAGGTACAACTGAAGAAAGAAAAGCTACACTACTGGAGGTGTTGGGCCAACACCGCTACGTCGCGGCTCCGAACTGGACGACGGTAGAGAAACCTCCTCCTCGCCCTCGCCTGTGGGAAGTAGGGGTGAGCCTCGCTAGTCACTGGATCAGTAGGGAACTCCCCCAACACCGAGCAAACCAAACACAAGTGCGAAAGCAGTAAACTATGCTAGCAATTTATAGCACAACTAAACAGTATATTAAGGCTGTAAACAAACTTACCGCTAGTCGACTGTGTAAAACAGCTGTAATAAATAAACAGCAAAACTCCAACACGTGACCGAGCTACAGTAGAGACCGCCACACTCGAGCCACATAGACAGGTTTGCGACACCAGCAACAGACTCGGACAAACTAACACAGGTCTACCTCTCAGTCTCGCAGCCACAGACGAACGGTCCAGTTGCCGCTCCACGTGAAAAAGACAAGCAACTGTGGAGACCAACTAAACACCACCACTTGCAGACCATACGGTCGTAGGCCCATGCCTAGCACCTCTAGAGACTCTGGCCTGGGCTCGCTAGAGTGAGGCACGGAAAAGGACTAGTCGGAGACTAGTGTCGACAACTGGTGTTCGTACCCCCAACTAAGAGCGCGCTACAAGTGACTAGAAACAAACACAAGAGTCACTGTCCCACTGTCATCTTTCCCTCAGCCGGACGTACAACTCAAACTAAGGAGTGAGGGTGTCCAGGTCAGACGACACAGACCTCGACGGTACAGCACAAGTACCGGGACAAAGCTCCGAGCTAACAGCCTGGCTCACAGAGAACCTAGGGCACCCAACTGGAGAGGTAACCACGGTAGGCATCTACTACCTGACACGCACACAGAAACCACGTGCTCACCGCACAAACAACGTGAAACCTCACGTAAACCTCGTGTACTGACGGTCCACAACACGTGAACACCACCTGCCTCGTGTGAACACTATGTCCACATGCAAACTACTAGCTAGCTATGTAACCTGTGAACTAGCCTCGTAAACATGTGCTTCTCAGAGCATCACAAGTGCCAATGCACTGCTCACTAACACTGAGCATACCGATAACGATAATCGGATAGTCACATGCGTAACCATGCACAAATAGGGCCTCTCGTGCCAAGTCGCGACAACCCATTGGGTCGCCTTCAGAAGGCGTCGCCACGACATGTCGCCTTCAGATCCAGAACATGACCTACTTACATGTCGTCTCCTGATCCTTAACGCGACACATCGCTGTGTCGCGTTCAGGACGCGACATAGGGACCCATCGCCTTATCAGGCGGGAACCCTAATCGGGCTCTCTCCATGGCAGCCCATTCCACACCATACAAACCACCCTTAATTCTTCGTTTCATGCTTTTGTGAATACCTAAGCATGGTATCTAAGGTTAGAAACGCATTAAACTAATTAGAACCCTATCCATGCGATTTACACCCAAAAACGGGAAGAGTTCACCTACCTTTGCGAAGAACGCGTTATGCAGCGATTTCCAAGCATTTCCCCTGCTTCTCCCGGACTCCCCGCAGCGAGGACACGCCGAAGATGCCAAAACCAACAGAAATCGCCACAGCTCCTCCCCTGGTGGAGCAGAATCCTTGTGCGTTCTGCTTGGTTGGGGTTATTTAAAAAACCTGCAGCGGTTCAGAACGCGACGAATCGTGGCGCCGCGATCAGGTCGCGACGAACCTGAGCGTCGCCTTCCCAATGCCCGCTGCCCTGGGCGATACACGTGGCCCACATGCAGCCGCTCAACAGTTCAAGACGGCCACATGAACGCGATGACCACCTCTGTCGCGTTAAGAACGCGACACACCTTCCTGTCGCTATGACAGGCTGAGGAATCTAGGGTACTGTAGGCCCAACTGTCAGCCCAGTAAGCCCCAGAACACACCACACACATCACACAAGCCACATTGGCCACCACAAGCGCTAAACACACGATCCACAGGATCCAAAAAAACGCGACGTTACAGAAGATGGCTTGAATACTTGAAAGATTTTGACTTCAAACACCCAGTACCACCTAGGCAGGGAAATGTCGTGGCTGATGCTCTTAGTAGAAAGCCGATGCTCTCTATATCGAGTCTAGTTCTTGGCGAGATGCAACTACTAGAACAATTCGCAAGGCTAGACTTAAATATGAACATAGGGATGATCGAGTCTTGGTTGCCAATATCAAGATTCAATCTGACATGCTAGGAGAGATCAAAACTCAACAACAACGATCCATTCTTGGTTCGCATCAAGGAAACCGTAGCCGAAATACCTGATTTTCCTATGACCGAGGATGGAAGGCTTGTATTCTAGGGAAGACATGTGTCCCCGACAATGAAGAACTGAAGAGGAAGTTAATGGATGAGGCTCACAAAACAAAGTACACTATTCACCTAGAGGTACCAAAATGTATCAGACATGAAAAGAACATTTTGGTGGCTGAACATGAAGAGAGAGTAGCCGAACATGCCACTCATTGCCTTACTTGTCAACAGCTAAGGCAGAACACATGCGCCCCACTGGCGTACTTAGACCATTAGATATTCCGGAATGGAAATGGGAAAGCATTGGCATGGACTTCATCATGGGTTTACCTAAGACTCGTGGTGGACTTGACGCCATATGGGTCATCGTCGACCGATTAACCAAATCCGCACACTTCTTACCCTTAAAGATAAGTGTCTGTAGAGGTGCCAAGAGATCGTGAGGCTCCATGGGGTTCCATCATCTATTGTCTCGGATCGAGATCCGAGATTCACGTCTCACTTCTGGAAGGGACTGCAAAGTGCACTTGGTACTAAGCTCAACTTTAGTACTGCCTTTCACCCACAAACTGATGGACAAACTGAGAGAAGCAACCAAATTGTTGAGGACATGTTGAGAGCCTGCACCATAGACTTCCAAGGTTAATGAACGAGCACCTATCCCTAATTGAGTTCGCCTATAACAACAGTGACCAAGCGAGTATTAAGATGCACATTTGAGGCACTCCATGGTAGAAACTGTAGATCTCCTGCATGCTGGAATGAAGTTGGAGAACAATAATGTCTAGGACCGGACATGGTACAAAATACAACCAGGGATATTCAGGTGATTCGAGATCAGCTCAAGATTGCTCAGTCCCGACAGAAGAGTTATGCTGACAGAAGACGGCGAGATCTAGAATTTCAAGTTGGTGATCATGTACTCTTAAAGGTATCACCTACCCGTGGCATCCAAGATTTGGTGTAAAAGGAAGCTCAGTCTAGATTCATCATTCCTTTGAAGTGCTCGAAAGGGTTGTTGAGGTTGCATACCGACTGGCGTTGCCACCGAATTTGGCATGTACAAAATGTGTTCCATGTCTCTATGCTTAGAAAATATGTGTACGATCCGACACACATCATTCGCCATGAGAGTTGGTGCTGAACAAGGATATGACATACGAGGAGAAGCTAGTCAAGATACTTGAACGAAAGGTGCAGCAACTCAGAAAACCGTCGCATCTATGTGGTTAAAGTTCTGTGAATAATCGTGGAGTGGAAGAGGCCACCTAGAACCTGAAGGAAATCATCAGACGGAACTACTCGATCTTTTCGGTAAGACATTGTCTCCATTATGATCATATGAATTTGGGGACCAAATTCTTTTAAGAGGGGGGATGTGCAACCTAAAATTTTCAAAAATAAAAATATAATAATATTAAAAATAAGTCAATTGGAAAATCACAAAAAATAGGATTAATTAAAACCCATTAAACGAAAAGAAGTAATGAGCTTTGTTAAATGGACCCTCTAGAATTTATTGGGCCAAAATAGGGATTTTTAAAGAGAAATAATAAGAAAATACCCTAAATTCGTATCTTAATATTACCTAAATAGAAAAGGGGTATTAAAGCATTAAAATAAGTAATTTGGTTCAAATTGGATTCCTAACCCTACCCTAATTAGTTGGCCACAAAATTTCATCGCATCCTAACCCAAATAGGAGGTGGAAAGCTTGGAGGTTTAAGAGAAAAAGGAATCTCAGAATTAAAAGGGAATTAGAGTCCCATTAGGAAATAGCAACCCAAAGAGCTTAAATACTCCTTAAACCCTCCATGGCCGCCCTAACTCGTTGCTGGGGCTTGCTGGACGTGGAGAAGAGGCCAAGGAGAAGAGGACTCGTGGGGAAAAGGCTGGACCAAGCTCCAACCTCTGCACTTTGTGTTCTAAACCCTAGAAGATCAAACGAGTCAAAGGTAGGCATTCTCACAAGCTAAACACAATAAATCCGTCTGTGATTGTTCCAAACCTCAGGAACAAAAGCCCTCTTGTTTCATGATTTTTCGTCAACCCAATCTTTTGTCTATATTTTTAAAGTTCTGCAATCCCCATGACCCCGAACCTCATGTTTAATTTATATCTCCATGTATACTCCTCACCATGCCATGAAATTTTAATTGGAGATAGATGATAGTTAGGCATCGTTTGCTCCTGAAAGCCTAATTTTCATCCATCATACTACGTGCATTAAATCTTGTATCTGACTGTACCATGTTCTATGTTACTCGTGCTTGATCATGTTCAAAACCTGTCAAGACCGAATTTGTTCTCAAATTCTATTTACTGTATGTACTATCGCATGTCTAGATTAGTTTGCAAGTGATTTCGCAAGTTTTCATTGACTGTGCATTTAGTTCTAATTTCTTAATGAACCTGTGTCAAATAAGGCAACTTGGACCGCAATCCAAAGCCTGTCATTTCCGCTCGGACTCAGGCGCAGGACCTGAGAACGCGATGGCCCGATAGGCCACGTTCTCAGGTTGAGCGCGACAGAGACACCCGTCGCATTTTGGACGCGACAGGGCTTGTCATCGCGTTCTGGCTGCTACTCTAACCGACCCGTCACGAACCTTGAATGACCCTGTCGGTTCTGTACAGACCCTGTCGCGATCCTTACAGGGGTATGTAGCGTTCTAACCTTTTTTATAAAAAACCTATACTTTTGCAATACTTGATTTCTACAATGTCCATGTACATTATTAACTATCTTAAACATAGTAATGAATCTGTTGAAACGTGTTATGTAAAGTGTTAATTAAAAGACATCCCATGATACTTCCATATCCACGACCGCTTTGTCACATGCACCACGTGTAACCCTCCGTTATGACTTAAACTTGGCATGAAAATATTCATAAGATATCTGGTAATTTATTTCAATAATGTATTTAAATTTGCCCTAATTTAAATGAACTAGTCTTCGTTTCTCGCGATGTTTTGGGAATACTGTTACCGACGCTCACAGTTCTAGAATTCCTCTAGAACGTCGGGCACTTGTTTCTATTTACACACTCTCTCTTGACTTGGACGAACTCTCTGTCGGATACTCTTTCTGCCGGACTAGTGAATCCTTGTTCAAGGCCTCCGTAAGACTCATCTGTCCATGGATTCCCACATGGTCGATGAGTTGGTTGTACCCTAATACCTACGATACCCTCTAGGGATCAATATGATCCAAACGACTATTAGATTGCTCTCGCTCTTATCTTGAATCGCGCCGGACCTCTGGGACTGTGCATAACATGGCCAGTGGATAGGTAGTGAATTCCACCTAACTACCGACACCAATTGCGCATGTTGTGCAATTGTTACTATCGTCCGTTACTCGACGTTTTATGTGCAATGACTTGTAGTTCTCATCTATACTCGACTCATATCTATTCACACTCTCTCTACTATCTCGTCTATTCATCTAGTGCTCTCATATATTCTGGTACTCTCTATTAGCGATTGAGTGATTGTCTAAAGATAAACAATATAACCAATGCCTGGAAAAAATACAAAGGGCCCGATTGGTCCTGGGAGGTGCGCCAAAAGTGCTATTTTCCGCGGGAGTTAAATGATCAGTGTTTGGCATTATGCTCGAGTGCTATCTATCTCGACTATCTAAATGACAATCAAAGTGTTATACTATACTCTTTGTGCTATTGTGATACATTGTGCTATGGCCAACCTGCTCTGTGCGATATTTGGAAACTTGTGCTATTTCAATCATGTGCTATTGTGCTATCTCTTATTATTTGACTCTCTTGCTCTATCATTAGTTACTTTGCCTTTTTAATTACATAATATTTAAAGTATGCTTGATCCTGAGATTTCGTTCTTCTGGGCGTTATCACTCACCCTGCGTTCTTGGTATGTGTTCTCAGGAGAGACCGAGGATGACACTTACACTCAAGAGGGATGGGAACGACCAAGAGTGAAGTCAAGAGTACCCTAGCGTCTTAGTGTTATATTAGAATTGAGTTTAATCTTTTATTTTATTCATGTAATTGGGCCCTATAGAATGGCTTGATATTAGTGGTTGTAACTAGACATTGGAAATTATAAATAGATGACTTTGCTTTAATATTAATTTTTGTCAATGGTTGGATGTCTAGTACTCGCTCTGTACTCATTTACTTGTAACTGCCTCGCATTCTGATATTCCGCGTCGGGGCGTGACAATAAATCTCTGTACTCTGTGGACCCTCATGTAGACCGAGTTGGTTGCATCATGAAGTCCCAAAAGATAGAAAGCACTTCCGTTATCATCTTACTTCTCGTGAGAGTGATTTATTTCATTAAAACCAAGCCACTAAGTGTAAAGATTGAACTAATGAAAATAAGCTGTTATGTCGCAAAATTTACTCCGGATCATGTCCACTTGTTATTTCTTAATCATTGACATGATCTTTAGTACATAACTATCTATTGTTTGGAAATCATTGTCCATAAATGAAATGGAATGGAATTACCAGAAAATTATTAGAACTTCGGTTCATAACTATGTCTGTGCATATAAGGGCCCAGTCTAGTCTTTGGAGGAGCACTCGAAATACCTATAATTACAAGAGTATATGATCCGTTGAGGTGTCTGGCAATCACCTAATGAATGCAAGATTGATCGGGTATTTCCACATTCTCATTGAATGATTGAATTGTTACAAGTGAAATGGCCAAATCTATTGTACATGTCATCGTTATTGAATCCAATACGTCATTGACCATCAGAATTCGATGATTTAACCTATTCTATCCATTGTACATGTTATGATTATTGAATCTCTTCTATTGACAATTGATCGTACTGTCATCCATCCCATTGTAATCGTTCCTACTTACATGATAAATGTTCATGGATTTTGTTTACTAAATCATTGTATATGTATATCTGGAATTGTCCATATCGTATTGTGATCATCTTGTCATGAGTATTGCATGTTAGTACATACTTGATAAATTGTTATTCACGTAAAGCATGTCTGCAGCACGAGATGTAAATCCTACTAGCCGTTCGTGAGCTCACACCTGCTTCTTTAACATTTTAGGTGAGGACTATGAAGACCTAGAGCATGATGGGACGAGGGAAGAGTGATGAACTCTCAGAGTGTACCCATCCATATAGTTCGTCAGTCAATATTGTAACGACGCGATTTTTCGGATCCGTGTTTTAGCAGTTCTAGTGTGGTGCTCAAGACCAAGAGGTGGTCATTGGGCCTTATTTGTGGTTTCCGTGCCTTGCGTGGGCATTGTGGGCCGGACGTTCCAACCCAAACAGCCCGTTGGTTCACTGGTTGTGAACACGACGGGGCATGTCGTCGCGTTTGGAAACACAACGGCTTCTTACGTCGCGATTCAATGAACCGCCTTTGAAGGTAGTGGCGCGTTGGGTTCCGAAGGCGACAGTAAGGGTTGTCGCGTTTAGGAGTTAAACACGATGTCTACCTATGTCATGATTTTGAATGTGGCTTAAATGCTCTATTTTGCCCAGACAGAGTAGAGAAGCTCTGTCCAGGCGAAGGGGGGAGGCTGCTGAGGGCTTCTCTGGTGTTTCGGGTTTCTGGCGGTTCGTGCGGCAGGGTTCTACGTGAGGATGGCGTCCGAAGTGTGGACACGTCGGCGACGAGATGTTCTTCATGTTTTTTTTCGGACTCGTTTAGTCGGTAGGGAGACTTCCTTCTTGATTACTCTGTTTTGAATGATTTAAGAAGGGTGGGGGCATGTGTGGGTGGTTTGCTTATTGAGATAATCTGTTTAATGCTTTAGTTTGCTATTTGAATCATTGTTGTGTTGGTTTTCCCGTGGAGATGGTGGAGTTCAGCCGTGCAGCTGATTCCACTATCGCATTGAAACGCGACGGGCTTCACCGTCGCATTCATGGTATGAACGCGACGCAGTGAGTCGTCATGTTTGTGTTTCTGATTGGTTTGTTGTATCGATTGGTGTAAACGGGACCATGAGGGTCGTCGCATTTATGCTGGTATTGTTTAATGGTTAGCGAAGGTCATGAACGCGTCGCTTTGATACGTCACGTTCATGGGTATGTTAACCGACTAGTCTTATCGCAACGCATCGTGCCGTCGCGATTTGGACCAGATCTGGCTTAAAGGCGACGTATCGGGCCGTCGCGATTCTGTCGCAACACTGGGCCCTGTCGCGTTAATGTTTTGATTAGCGTCCAGACAGGCCGTCGCAATTTGAAAGGTGACGACTGTGTCCATCGCATTTTAGCTTCTATGGTCTATTTGTGGTGCTTGGGCATTGCGGTTCCAGTGTGAACCTAGCCTTGATCCTTTGTTGTTTTATTAAGGTTATTTAAGATGGTTAAGTTAGTTAAGCATGTGTAGGGTTAATATATGAGTAGTTAGTGAATTGTGTAATTCATGTACGTTCGTATTGTATTAAGTTAAGTGGTTGTCGTGTTAGGTGTTGTGTGTTGCTATGAAGGACATGAGGTGGCCAATGACAGGCAAGGTTATATAGGCTATTATGGTTTATGCTGGTATCAGTGTAGGTTGGTTGTAGGTGACATGGTGACTGGTGACAAGCTAACCTTGACACTTGTATATCATCGTGTATAAATAAAGGTTGTGTATGAATATGTTGTGATTGTGCATTTGCCGAGTCTGGTGGTCTGGCGCCTATTCCAGAATACCTCTTTAGTCAGGTACCCCAGGTTCTGTGTGAGCCAGGCATGTGTGTTTGTTGTGCTCGGGGCGTGTTCCAGTACGATGTGTACCACAGAGGTCTGAGTCGTCTTCCTGGACACCCTCACTCCTGTGCTTGAGTTGTACGTCTGGATGAGGGAAAGACGACTAGGGGCAGCAACTTGTGTTTGTAGGTGTGCAGTTGCTTGTAGCATGCTCATGGTTGGGGGGACGGACACCAGTAGATGTACTGGTCCCTAGCTAGTCCTGTGTTTCCAGTGCCTCACTTTAGGGAGCTTGGGTCGGAGTCCCTAAAGGTGCCAGGCATGGATCTGCAGTTGTGTAGTCTGCAGGTGTGGTGTTGGTTGGTCTCCACTGTTCTTTGGCTTGTGGCTGTGGAGCAGTAGTTGGACCTTTCATCCGTGACTACGAGACTGAGGGATGGTTCTTGTGCTGTGTTGTCTGGGTCGGATACTGTCATCATGAACCAGTAGTTCGTTGTCGTGTGGTGGCGTCGTTCCATTCCGACTCGTGCTTTGCCACTAGTTGTGGCTTGTGTGTGTGACTCATTGGTTGAGGTTTTTACCTGTTGAGGTGTGCCATGGTGGTGGCACGTTGTGGTTGTGGTTTTGTGGTGGTATCTCGTGGTAGTTGGTACCTGTACCCCTTGTGGGTATCTGTTTGTCGTGGCACTTTGTGTACCAGCCTTTTCAGGTGTTGAGGTGGAGCTGTGCTCCGTGGAGGTCGTGTTCACCTACCCTTGCTGTGTTGTACCCTTTTGAGGTTAGCCTTCCATTCTGTTCTGGTTTTAGGGTATAGTGGACTAGCTTCTGGTTAGCAGTCCTATTATCCTCGTATTTGAGGTTCGCCTGTGAGGCTTGTAGCTTAGGCGACCAGTTGATGTAGTGGTTTGCCTGTGAGGCTTGTGGCCTATGTGTTTCAGCTGTTGGGCGGACTAGTGGTGTTGTGCTAGACCTGTTATACCCTCTTACTTTCTGAGGATACAATTAGTTGATGTGTTTATGATTAATTGCCAGTTATTTATGGTAATAAGTGTATGTTGTGGTTTAGCTATCAATGTTGCCAGTGAGACCTTTGGGGTTGAGGTCTCTTCTATTTTCTAGGTGTTTTTTTGGGAGGTCCCTACTGAGCCTGTGACTTGTTGAGGCTCACTCCCTTACACCTCTTTTCAGGTCTTAGCCGGCTTTGTGTGGTTTTTGGAGGCGTTGTGGCAGACTTGTACCACCAGCAGTAGAGCTAGTCATGTTATGTGAGCTTGTCCTCCCTCGGGGTATGCCCTAGGTAGTTGTACTCTTTTATTGAACATGTAATAATGTATTGGGACAGTTGTACATTGTTGTTTACAGGTATGAGCACATGTACTTTTTTGTGTCTTATACTGTTGTTGTTGTCTTTTATATTCTTACTGGACACTTGTGTGCGTATCCCTTGCGAGACTTCGGTCCGATCGCGGGAGGCAGACTTGGATATGGAGCCTTATTGGACATAAATATCTCGGGCCGTTACAGTTGTTGTCAGAGCATGGTCCAATTAGAATATGAAAAGACATTGAGGGTACAATGTCCCAAGACATGGTTTAATGTTTACTACTGGTAGTAAGTATGCAGTTTTGTGTGATTTTTAGCATGATTTTCACATATGTTTCTGGCATGTTAATTGTATGTATAGCTGGTCAGCTCGGCAGTTGCTGGTAGTGGCAGAGAAATGGATGGTTAGCGATATAGTTTGAGTGGTTATACTAGTGTGCCAGTTCTAGTTAAAGTGCAGTTGTTTAAAGGTTCTCAGTTATAGAAATTAAAGGGATTAGTGATTTGGTTATGATAATCAGAAGGGTAAAGTAGTGTTCTGGGAAGGATATGTTTGAGATGTTTTAGTGAGGTACAGAGTTGGCAGAGACAGGAATAAGGTAATGGTGTGATAGAGAAGTAGTGGAACAGTGTTAATAATGAAGAATGGTGTGTGTTAAGGATTGTGGTTGAGAACTTTGGCAGATGTATTGTTGTGTTTAAGGTTTGTATGAGTAAGTGTTAAGAAACAGTTTGGATGATAAAGTGATTAGTGATATGGAAGGTTTGGAATAACTGAGTGAGGCAGATTAGCTTGAGATGAGGTATTAGTAAATAGAGGAGCAGTGATTTAAGGCAGTAAGATTAAGTGTACCTTATGATTAGAGATGAGTGCAGTAAAGAGCTTGGAGTAGTGCTGTTGTAAATAATGATGATAATGGGAAATTTGATACAGAGATCCATGTATGTATGTGTAGTGGTGATCAGTAGGGTAAAGAGAGAGAGAGTAAAGGGAGATCAGTGTATAGTAGATTTTCTGAGAATTTCAGAGGAAAGATATAAAATGGCAAGCAGCAGATTGTGAAAATTCCACAGAATGAGTTATTGATTACAGTAATAGAAATAAGATAAGTGAGATTTAGCAGTGTGTATAGTTTGGGAAAGATTGAGGTTAAGGTTAAGAATGTTTGGAGCAAGGTAGAGCTATGTGGGTCAGAATAGAAAGAGATAGATCAGTTGAGAAGCAGTTAAGGAATATTAGGCTGAGTGAAATAGTAAGGTAGATTGTGAAAGGAATTAAGTAAATGTTTGAATAGTGGGTATGTTGTAGCAGTGGTGTTCTCAACACTTTAGAATAAAACAACAATATGGAATAAAGGAATCAAGCAGAGCAGGTTATAGTATTTAAAGAGATCAGTTCCAAGTTCTGGCTTTGGCAGTTTTTCAATAAAGAATGATTGTATATTACAAAAAGTTATAGTGTGAATGGTATAGTGAGATTAGCCAAATAACAAAATAATTAGAGAAATATTTTACAGAAATGATAATGTGGTTAATGCAGTTTGCAGGTTATGACCTGAGAAAGAAAGAATATGGCAGACTATGAACAGATATAATCAGATGATTCAGAAAGTGATTTAGTTGAGTAGAGGTATTCTTCTGCAAGGTATTTCAGAGTTTGATGTAAGAATAAAAGGCAGATCAGTTAAGGAATAGTAACCAGATCAGAGTATGGCAGAATAGAATGGAAAAAACAAGAAATAAGTGGAAATTGGAATTGTTAAGTACAGAAAAGAGAAGAGTGATTAGCTAAATAGTGAAAATTTTGGGTCAGGTGGCATCTGATTGAGAGAGAGTTCGGTAAAGTTGGAGGTAGAATATGTACAAAGTTAATGGTCAGTTTTATATGTGATAGGAAAATGGTGTGCCATGGCAGTGAATACAAATAATTTAAAAGATTATGGAATAGATTTGTTAAATCAGCCAGAGGATGTTATTTAAAGCAAGGAAGATATAAGAAGAGCAAGATATGTCAATAGCGGTATGCCAAGATTCAGAATTAAAGCATGTGGCCAACCAGAATTGACGTATTAGAGAAAGCAGTTCAGAAATTTTGGTGTTTTCTTTTAGTATTAATTAACTGAGTAAAGTGATTTGAGAAGCAAGTAAAGTTAGAATTGAATCCACTAGGAGTCAGAGTAATAATGAAAGAGGAAAGTAATTGAAAGCAATAATGGGAGCAGAATTTATGGGATACTTTGTCAGTATCCAGGGTAATCAGAGCAGCAGAAGCATGGAAAATTTAATATTCATTGGTTATCCGAGGTTTGAAGGATTAATGGAAAGTTTAAGGTTTTTGTGCAATGGAATGAAGAGCCAATGGTTTGGGTAAGATATGAGTTGAAGCAGCATGAGCAGAATGGTATTAAGAGGTAGGAAATTCAATTATGGTAATGTGATTTTCTTTGAGAAGCTGGAAGTTGAAAGTGTGAATACAGATAAGGCAGAGTAATAGTTGAAAAATAATGGAATGACACTGAAGAATTTGAGAATTTAACGATGGTTTTATATAGCAGAGTACCTAAGAATAGCAGTGTACAATAAAAGGTCTTAAGAAAGTGAAGCAGCCCAGAAAGAAATGTTGCAAACACAGCCAGGAAAATGTGGAAGTTGGTTGAGTCCAAGGAGATAAAGCGCCAACAGCAAGGTAGAATCACCTAAAGTTGAAAGACAGAGGAAGAGCAGATTGCAGTAATCAGGCAGAGCAGCTATGAAATGAGTAAAAAGAAAGAAAAAGCAGAATAGGTAGGGAATTGAGCAGATTGAGTCACTCAGTGCAAGATGATTTGAAAGGCATGTGCAAAGAAAGTGTATCCTACTTGTTCGGTATATGGTTACCTTTTTTTAGGTGATAGTCCGGCTTGCCGTGGTTTCATTGTAAATGTCGAGGATGACATTCCTTTTTAGGTGATAGTAATGTAACGGTGTGATTTTTTGGATCCGTGTTTTAGCAGTTCTGGTGTGGTGCTCATGACCAAGAGGTGGTCATTGGGCCTTGTTTGTGGTTTCCGTGCCTTGTGTGGGCGTTGTGGGCCGAACGTTCCTGACCAAACAGCCCTTTGGTTCACTGGTTGTGAACACGACAGGGCATGTCATATCATTTTGAAACTCGACGGCTACCTACATCGCGATTCATAGAACCACCTTTGAAGGCAACGACACGTTGGGTTCCAAAAGGCGACTGTTAGGGCCGTCACTTTTAAGAGTTAAACGCGACGTCTGCCTACGTCGCGATTTTAAATGTGACTTAAATGCTCTGTTTCGCCTAGATAGAGTAGAGGAGCTCTGTCCAGGCGAAGGTGGGAGGCTACTGAGGGCTTGTCCAGCATTCGAGTTTCTTGCAGTTCGTGCGGCGCGGGTTCCACCCGGGGATGGCGTCCGGAGCGTGGACACGCTGGCGATGAGGTGTTCTTCATGTTTTTTCAGACTGGTTCAGTCGGTAGGGAGTCTTTCTTCTTGATTACTCTGTTTTTGAATGATTTAGGAAGGGTGGGGGCATGTGTGGGTGGTTTGCTTATTGAGGATAATCTATTTAATGCTTTAGTTTGCTATTTGAATCGTTGTTGTGTTGGTTTTCCCATGGGGAAGGTGGAGTTCAGCCGTGCAGCTGATTCAACTGTCACGTTTGAAACGTGACGGGCTTCACCGTCACGTTCATGGTATGAAAGCAACACAGTGAGTCGTCGCGTTTCTGTTTCCGATTGGTGTGCTGTATCGATGGGTGTAAACATGACCATGAGGGTCGTCATGTTTATGCTGGTATCGTTTAATGGTTAGTGGAAGTCATGAATGCGTCGCTTTGTTACGTCACGTTCATGGGTATGTTAACAGACTTGTGTTATCGCGATGCATCGCGTCGTCGTGATTTGGACCAGATCTGGCTTAAAGGTGACGTATCGGGTCGTTGCAATTCTATCGCGACACTAGCCCTGTCGCGTTAAGGTTTTGAATGGCGTCTTGACAGGCCGTCGCAATTTGAAAGGTGACGCCTGTGTCCGTTGCGTTTTAGCTTCTATGGTCTGTTTGTGGTGCTTGGACAGTGAGGTTCCAGTGTGAACCTAGCCTTGATCCTTTGCTGTTTTATTAAGGTTATTTAAGTAGATGGTTAAGTTAGTTAAGCATTGTAGACGTGAATTTTGTGACCATCCTCGCATGGCGCATTTTCTTAGCCCATTAAGCCCATTATTCGATAGGTGCAGTGTTATCTCCATTAGATCTCCAGGGTAGCTCATGCTCTTGTCGGTGGTCATTCCTCCATTTATGATGGCAAGAGGTTGGTCACCTGTCATGTTTGAGCGGGAAAATTTACTGTCGTCATGATCTTTTGGCGACAAAATCGTATATGGCCTACATTTTCTCGGAGGTAGCCTCTTCCGTCGTTAGCTCTTGCTTAGCCCGCAGTGCTTGTTTGCTTGCCAGTTTCGCCACTTTCTAACTGTCCTTTGTATGTGTACCCGGAGCCACACTCCAGTTAAATTCACCTACACCCAAGCCCAAATAAATAAAATTAATTAATCAATGAAATAATTAAAATCCACTTAAACCACATATTAGAACCCATCCTTAACAAATAAAAATAACAACCAAGTAAATAAAATACATTCAAATCTACAAAAGAATTAAAAAAAAAACTCACAACAACCAACCCATTTAAAAAGGCCAGTGTGACCCATCTCATTAACCAACCTAAATCATACCCACATAAAATAGATCAACCCAACCCCACTAAACAAATTAAACGATCCTTGTAAAACACTTAAAATAAATAAATCCATAATAAAAGGAAACAACCAATCCACCCCATTTAAAATCTAACCAATTCAAATCCAACTTAAAATCCAAATAATAAAAATCTCATAATCTGTAAAACCCACATAAAATAAAATCCATCACCACCACTTAAACCAACGTTAACCAAGCCCATAAAAATATTATTAATAAAAAGCACAACCATTTAAATCCATAAAAAAAAACCACACTAAAATATAGATCACACATAAAACCCATAAAACTCAATAAATAACCTAACCATACCCGTCAACTAAAACCCCACTTAAAATCTAAATAAAATGAACTAAATAATAAAATAAATCCCAAAACCCATACCCGTAGCTGAGTTCCATAAAATCCACATAAAACCCATTCTGATTAAAACTCAACACTAAATATAATTAAAAATAAAATCCACATAAATAAACCAACCCATAAAATCCACATAAAACAAAACCTAACACCACCACTTATAAACAAAAATATATATATAATACCCATGGCCTTCACCTCCACGTAGCCAAGCCCCCATCCAACACCCAGTTAAACCTATTTAAAATGCAACTTAAACCCAGGCTAAATAAACTTAAACCAGCAAACAACCCGACAAGACCATCCCTGCTCAAACACCCACCTCATGCATGGAACCCAAGTGCTGTCTTCCACTCACCAACTCCATTTCCCATGCATCTCCCACCTGCATGCGTACGTGGCCAGCCCCCTTACACCTCCAGCCACCCATGTAAATAGGAACCCAACCACGCTCCTCTCTCTCCAAGCCGCTCCCCATGCATCCACGTATGCACAACACATCCGATCCCAATACCCGGCAAGCAGAACCCAGCAACGCCCACCATTACTTCAGCGCCCACGTCGCCGCAAGACTCGAGCGGAGTTATCGTCTCTTCACCGTGATTCCCTCAACTCCCAGAACTATCTCCCCCTCAGCCAATCACCTCTCCTCCCGCAACACACTCTGGATTTGTGGCTATCCCCTTCCTCGTCTCACGCATCACGCCCACCACTCCGTCAATCAATGCCCCCGTCACAATAAGACCCGCACAGCCTCTCCCTCTTTAACAGCCCTATCCCTTCGCGGGGCGAGGCATGCGACCTGGGGGACACCTGGTCGGTGCGTCTTTGGCAATCACACACATCAATAGCAGACCTGACTCCATCAAACATCATCCTGCAGCACCTCAACTTCCCCCTCCTCGGCACTCACCTCTCCCTCGGATACGATGTCGGCCTCCTCTCAACGTTGCAAAGTCACCAGAGTAGCCCAGCTTCAAGTTACACTTCGCCGTCGCCTCCCTTCACAGGACGCCATCCGGTGAACACACGGCGATGAGCATGCCAACGTCAGAGTCAGCATGTTGCCCTAGAGAAGATTTCTTCGTCACTGTGTCTGCATAGACAGGGACCTCCTTCTCTTCCTCCTCTCTATTTTATTTAACTTGCCTTCTCACATATATTGCATCTTTACCCGTCCACACACACACTCACGTAGTGCATCCTTTCAACACCTAGTTTAGAGGGGTTTTCTATAACAAAGGAGGGAGGGAAGGCGGTCATAACGTTGGCCGTCTTCCTTCTCAAGCCTCTAACCGTTAAGACCCCCCCCCATCATGTTGGATTGAGTGTGTATTGAAATCTTTTAATGATGACTTTAATCATGACTAATTGACATCACTCATAATTGATTTTGATGATGACATTTTGTACATTTTGTACATATTAAATGATGACTAATTGAACATGTTATACATTTTATACGTATCACAACAATGCTTAAACAACATGTTTTTGATGTTTAATATCTCACATTTTAATGATAATATCTTGTATTAATGGTACACTTTATATTTTCAGGTTTACACAAATTTGTCATAGTGGTGTCGACACTAGATGACTGTCCCAGAAGCATGTTCTGAAGTGCAGTCGAATTTAGCATTCGACTGTAGCAGTCGAATACTGAAGTCGAAGTTAGTAGTCAAATTTACCATTCGACTGTAGCAATCGAATTTAGCATTCGACTTCAGCATTCAACTACAGCATTCGACTGCTGCAGTGGGAGTCAACCAGTGGCGTCGACACAGTCCACCTGTCACGCCCCTCCAATTTAGCAGCGGAATAAATCGGAGGGAGACGCGAACAACGAGTATGGTAACGACAACTGCGCATATTTTCGCAAACATCAGAGCATCTAATGAACAATAATTGAAATAACTCTTGATTCATTATAAAATTACTAAGACTATTACAACCACTAATTCGGAGCCAAACACAAGGCTCAATGACGTCATTACACTGAAAAGAAAACTAAAGTAATAACTACTAGACTCCATGGTACTAAGGTAACTTCATGAGTTGACTTCGGGTCGCTCATCACTCTAGTCTTGTCCCATTGGTGTGTGTGACGTCAGAGTCCGACTTACCTGAGACACAATAACAAATAACGAAGGGTGAGCGATAACGCCCAGTAGGACTTAAATCTCAGGGTCAAGCATGTTTTAAATAATTAGTGCATTAAATGGCAGAGTAACTAAAGATAGAGCGAGTCATGTAAAGTCGAGAAGTAAGAGCACAAGTAACATGGTTCAAATAGTAGATGAATCAAGTATAGTACAATGAATAAGATCGAGTCACGAAAGAAAGCAACACAACAACACGATGGCACATAGCGTCAACGTCAAGCAATATCAAGCAACATGTATAGCAAGAGAGAGAAAGTAGTTGGCCATATAGAGAGTAAATTACACTTTGATTGATTTTCTTATCAATCCAATAGTATAGCACTTTTGATTAACTTTCTTGTCAATCGAGAGAGTAATTGCACTTTGGTTATCCGATGATAGCCGAGAGAGAGTATAGCACTTGTTTGTCAAAAGACAACGAGAGAATATAGCACTTTGTGTTGATTGTCTTAGATTAATCTTGATAGTATGGCACTTGGATGTAATGCCGACATCCTGATCATTTAACTCCCGCGGGCAAATGGCACTTTCGAGCGCTCCCCCCGGACCTGATCGGGCCCTATTGCGCTGGCATTGGTTATATTGTTTATCTTTAGACAATCAATTAATGGCCAATTTGAGAGTACCAAGAAATAGATAAGAGCACTAGATGAATAGACGAGTTGGTAGAGTGAACGTGAATAGGTGAGCGAGTAGAGTACAGATGAGAGCTAGTGGACATTGCACGTAATGCGACGGTAAACAGGCGATGGTAACAGTTGCACAACACGCGCACTTGGTGTGACAGTCAGGTGGAACTCACGATCTTCCGCTGGCCATGTTATGCACAAGTCCAGAGGTCCGACGTGATTCAAGGTAAGAGCGAACTTCTAATAGCCGTTTGGATCATATCGATCCCTAAAGGGGTAATGGGTGTTAGGGTACAACCGGCTCGTCGACCATGTGGGAATCCATGATCAGAGGAGACTTACGGAGGCCTTGCACAAGGATTCACTAGTCCGGCGGAAGGAGTATCCGATGGAGAGTTCGTCCAAGTCAAGAAAGTGTGTAAATATAGAAACAAGTGCTCGACGTTCTAGAGGAATTCTAGAACAGTGGAGCGTCGAGATCGGTGTTCTAAAAATCGCACGAATCGTAAACGAGTACTTGTTAAAGTAAGGTAATTAATTGCAATAATTACCAGATATGTTATGTGTCATATTCATACAAATTAAGCCATGTTTGGATGGTTCAACGTGTGTGTATGTGTCATGAAATCAAGGATATGAAAGATCAAGTGATTGACTTTTATTAGATTAAAATACAATCAATACTTACAACTTAGTTTTATGTAGTTAAGATCGTCAACATGATATAGGAATTATGGTGGTACAACAAGACTTGCAAAAGACTAATTTTCAGGCCCAAAACTGAGATCGCGACGTGGTCTTGCAAAGATCGCGACGGGGTCGTCAGATCAGGCAGGCAGAATGCGACATGGGTACTGTCGCGACCAGAACGCGACAGAGGTACTGTCGCGACCCGACCTCAGAATGCGACATATCGGGCCGTTGCGTTCACAGGGTCTGCGCCTGAGTCCGACCGGGATCTGACATGCTCTTGGTTCAGACTTACCATGTTTTGACACGGGCGATATCATTCATGAAACGCCTATATCTCTCTATATGCTGACCTTTAGACAAAACTCTCAACATAGAAAATGTTGAGAAATCTATTGAAGAACTGTGTGTTGTGGGCTGGGTCTGAATCCGTCTCATTGCATGCAATACAGGAAGAACGAAAAAATACCTAAACATGCATGACTTCGTTGCGACTTACATGTTAGGCTTGTAACATGAGATCTACGGATATTTGGACAAAACGTTTAACATAAACGATGACAGGACAACTAGTGGAAGAACTTTGAGTTGGGGTTTTACCTAATCGGTCTTTGTCCTTGTGAAAAACATGAAGAACCTAAAGTTAAATGCAACCAGAAAAACACAGTATCATGCCGACTCTATTACGAAGTTTATAACTCTCAAAATAATGACAATTAAGCAAAACCTTTAACATGAAAGATGACCATATCGACTAATACAAGAACTTTCATGTTGGAGTCTTGACCTACTTCGTCCTAAATCTCAAGAAAACAGGAAGAACATAAGGCTAACTGCAAACCCGAAAAACAGTATTATGCATGACTCTCTTACGGGTCATAACTCCTAACTAAAGACTTTTAGACAAAATGTTCAACATGAAAGATGATCTTGACTACAATTAGAAGAACTTGATGTTGATGATTTGGGCTAATTAGGTCTAGAATCGTATGCATAATAAGAAGAACGGTAAAAGCCCTAACTGTACGCGACTTAGGAAAACGATTAATACACAAGTATACTTGATGAAAATTAGTAAAATCAGAAGCAAATGAATCTAGACTCGAAGCTCTACAAGATGGTATTATTTTTCTTTAATCTTGACCCGAGAATGCCTACCTTTGAATGCAAAGAACCCTACAGGTTCCTGGTTCGCTACAGGGCGAGGTGGAAGAAGACCACATTTTTCCCCAGCCTTCTCCTCTCCTCCAGCGCCCCAAACTTGCTGCACACGACCCCAACTTGATGCTAAACCTTCCCCAAACGTTTTGTGAAGAGTTCTTATAGTTTTAGGGTGCTACTTCATGTCCTAATGGGACTAGGAAAGAGGGCTGCGAATTTCTGCATTCTAGTTTCCAAAATCTGAGATTCTCTCACCCAAAGAGGTAGCAAAGGTTTAGGAAACCACCTCATAGAGTTGGGTCCGTTTTGACTTACCTTGTATGACTAATTACCTAATTTTAACCCTAATGTTCCCTTCACAATTATTGCATATTTACAGGTACGAATTTCTGAGTATTTTTATGTTCCATTTTATTATTAGGCTAAAAGTGATCCATTGGCCCATTTTCATTAATGGGTCACTAATACATAATGTTATAAGTCTCTCCAACCTATTTATTTAATTTATGGTTGGGTTTTTTTCCGTGTTAACAATTTTCCGACTTAGTTCCCTAATTCGGTTAACTTGGTCACGTGTAACGTACACTTGGCCAATCGGATTTTTCGTTGCTCGAATATCTTCATGAAACTCTTAAGAATAATGTTTGAGGTTGATTTATAATTTTTACGGAATTTTCTAATGTGTTTTCTCACGTACGATAGTGGTACGTAAGTTCTATCATTTCGATAATACGTAAGTTTTATTTACTATTTTCATACTTGAATTGTTCAGGCTCATAAGTTGTCCATTGCTCCAATTCCTTTATGGACTATCCCACATATTGTTTGGAGTCTACCCATATTTTTATTTCAATTGTTATCCACTTGGTCAGTAATAATGGATTTTCCAATTTATTCCTTATTACAATAATAAGTCACATAAATTCTAAATCATGGTCGAAATATTTTTCTATGCCCAAATTTCCTAATGGGTCATTAGATAAAATTTTAAGGTATAACTATATTTTCATAGAATTTTTATATGAGTTTCTACTCATGCAATAATGATGTGTATCTTTTAACTAGTTTGATTTTTATTAATGGGCAAAATTTTCATTTATCTATAATATCTATATATATATTTTAATTAATGAAATTTCTGAGGTATTACACCACTTGTGTGTCGACACTAGATGACTGTCCCAGAAGCCCAGTTTGAAGACAATGCATGTGGTGTCGACATAGTGCCCTGTGGTGTCGACACACTTCGACTGAAACTCGAACAAAACATGAATTTTTCTGGACACGTGTCTGCTTGGGAATCAAGGGATTTGACCTAGATTTCTGTGCCATGCACCCCAAGGCACTTTATGGAAATATGGGGCTATAAAATACCATGCTTCTTGTACCCCAAAGGCAAGCCAGCCCATACAACTCCCAGAAAAGCTTTTTGGCGGCAAAGAGGGATCTCTCCAGTTCTTGCTCATCTCCAGAAGCTGTGATCCATCTTTTAAAGAGAAAGTACAAGGGAGTGAAGGCCAATCTCTAGAGAGGGCATTGAAGTTCAGAGCAAGGGAGCATCAGCAGAAGCACAGGAATTGAAGAGGAATCTCTGGCGATTCAGAAGCTATTGAAGCAGAGCATCGCCAATTGACAGGGAGCATCTTCAAGCCTCTTCAATTCAACCATCTGCAAGAAATCTTCAACGAAAAACACTCATTCTACATCCATTCTCTCACTTCTGAGTTTGTTCTTCCTTATTTCGTCTATGAGATTTGTGCATGAAGTTCTGTACAAATTTCTGTGTACGAATCTGTCTTGAATCAGATCATTACTAAAGGATCTGATTCTGTTGTCTTGATCTAGCTTTTGTACTGTGAGCCGTCGAGCTTTGGTTTGTGAGTCATCGCACTCACTGTGTGGTTTGAGCCGTCGTGCTCAATTTGGAGTCGCCATGCTCCGTTGTTGTTTGAGCCGTCGTGCTCAGTTTGTGAGTCGTTGAACTCAAGGTTGTGTGTTGAGCCGTCGTGCTCAAGGGGTTTGGAGTCGTCATTCTCCGGTGTGAGTTGTACTCTTTTGAGTAGTGGAGCCTCACTGTGTGAGGGGTGGATGTAGGAATCACTGGTGTGATTTCCGAACCACCTAAAAATCCTTTGTGCAAAGTTTGATCTGCTTGTCTGCACTAGATGCTGCATAGGATTTCGCTTTCACACTAAGTGTTTAATTGCTTCACACATAATCTACACACACCCACACTTCTGATTAGTAAACTATTGGTCTGAATTGATCTCTGATTCGAAGTAATTTTGAATTACTTAAGCTTCCGCATTAATTGGTGTTAGATCTATTCAACCCCCTTCTAGATCTGATCCATCCACCTATTCGATCCTACAATTGGTATCAGAGAGGGTTAATATCTATTTCTGATCTGATTTGATTGCTTCTGTTTGATCTTTGTGTTAATTGCTGAATGTTTTGCTTGCCCTTTCATTGTCTCTCATTGTGATTGATGGATTCTTGAGGATTTGTAGCTGAGGGCTATTCCATAATAGACCACCATTCTTTAATGGGTCTGATTACTCTTATTGGAAAAATCGCATGCAAGTTTTCTTAGGGCTCAAAACTATGAAATCTGGAGGATAGTTGAAGTGGGTCCATATGAAAATTAGGGAGATGAGGAGAATTGGACTAGAGAGCAAATAGGAAAGCTACTCTTAATTACAGTGCCATGAATATGCTTCAATGTGCTGTCCACCCTAAAGAATATTAAGATATCCATGTGTAAATCTGCTAAAGAAATGTGGGATAAACTTGAATTAATGTATGAAGGAATATCTTCAGTTGGGAAAACCAAAGTAAACATACTTGTTTCTGATTATGAATTGTTTATGATTAATCTAACGAATCAATTTCTGAAATGTGCTAGGTTTATGATAATTGTCAATGAACTGAAGGCACTAGGTAAGGAATACACTGATGCTGATCTGGTAAGAAAAATCTTGTGCTCTCTATCATCTGTTTGGCACACAAAGGCTACAGTGATTGAAGATTCTAAGGATTTATCCAAAATTTCTTTAGATGAACTCATAGGATCTTTAATGACTTATGAAATAAATCTGAAAAGAAGTGAAGAACATATGCTAAAGCTAAACCAGTAGCACTTAAAGCTTCATCAAGCAACAAAGAGAAAAGTCAAGAAAAATCAAGTTCTGAAGAGTCTGAGTCTAATGAGGATGAACCTGCCTCGTGACTAGGCAATTAAGAAAATTTTTAAAATCAAGAAGAGGAAAATTCAATAGAAAGAAAAAAATATCTTCTAGTAAAAGGAATGCTTTTCTTCAAATTTTGATGCTAGCAGAAATCAAAAAACTGATGAAGATATTGTTTGCTACAGGTGCAACAGGACAGGACACATGAAGGGTGAGTGTCCTGAGATCAAAAAGGACAAATACAAGAAGAACAACAAATTGAAGAAGCAAAAGCCATGATAGCAACTGGGTGGAGATGACCAAACCAAAGTGAAGATGAAGAAGAGAACTCTCAAGTTCTGTGACTGAGGAGTTATGCTTTATGGCAAACAGCAGTGATGGAAAGGTAAGTTCTTCTTTGAAAACAAATTCCATGAAGATTGGCAAGATGCATATGCTGAGTTGATGAAAAATATTCTGAAATAAGAAAAGAAAACAAATATTTGAAAAAGAAAATTGAAAATGTCATGCATGACACTTTCTTAAATAGAAGAATATCTGAACTTGAAAATGAAATAGCTGAACTCAATGAAGAAAAGGAAGATCTTTTGAATGACATTGATGAATTTAAAATTGCATCTCAAAAGGCCAACAATGATTTTGAAAAACTTTCTGATAGAATAGAATTGCAACAAAAGAAAAGCAACAAGTCATTGATGAAGTTCAGAAACTCAAGAAGTTGTTGGCAGAAAAGGAACAAGTGATAAAAAAATTCACAAATGGAAAGGAAAACCTTGATGCATGTTAGGACTAAAAATGAATGCTACAAAACATGGACCAGGATTCACCACAGAAAAACCTTGAAAAATAAATCTGGTGAAAAAAAAGAAAAACCTTGAAAAATTCCTTTGATAAAATTTGTCAAAAGCACTAGTCCAGAAAACAAAAATAAACAAGTGTCAAAGAACACATCTGAAACATCTAAAAATTAGAATAAAAAGAATGTTTCTAACAAAAGAAACAAAACAGGTCGACACCATTGCTGATAGGTCGACACCAGTCAACCACAAGTTGAAAATTGTGGCTGTGAGTCGACACCAGTCCAACACAGGTCGACTTGTCCAATTCTGAAAAAAACAACAACTAGTTGAACAGAAATTCAAATAAAAATCTGAAAATTTTTAAAAACTAAAAAAACTTTCATGATGGTTATTAGAATCCAGGACATCATGTCAATCTAATTGGATCAATTCTGGGAATCAATGGTATCATAATCCTTATTGGTACCATTCACAATCTTTTTATCCAAAGGTTCCAAGATATCAACAGAATTCTTGGTTGGATTTCCATACATGAACAATCATGCCAAAATGCATAATTCCCTACTCATGAAAGGAAAAACTAATGGTGTTTTCATTCCAAATCAAAATGTTAAAATGCCAAAAGGGAAATCATTTCTGAAATAAAATAAAAGCCAAAAACAACTCAAATTTGGATCAGAAAAGACTTATTATTTTTGCTCAAACAAACTGATGGTCCAACAATGTTTGGGTACCAAAATCTTTTTCTCTAATCTGATTTATCAGGAAAGTCGTGCACCCAACTCCAATATGTGGTTCCTTGACAGTGGGTGTTCACGACACTGATGGAGACAGAACAAAGTTTTCATTCTGATGAAAGGGAAGGAGGATCTGTTACTTTTGGAGGTAAAAATAAAGGCAAAATCATTGGATCTGCAAAGGTTGGTAAATCCTCCTCAAACTCAATTGAAAATATTTTGCTAGTTGATGGTTTTGGATATAATCTTTGAGCATTAGTCAATTGTGTGACAAAGGTCACAAGATTGTTTTTGAATCTGATTGTTGCAAAATTAATTGATTCTTCAACTGGAAAAAATAAAAATTCTTGCAAAGAGAAAACAATGTCTACATGATCAATCTTGATAAAAACTTTGCTGAAAACATTTGTTTGGTGGCAAATAAAATGAAATGCAGGACATGGCACAAAAGACTTGGTCATGCAAGTTTCAACACAATAAATAAACTCTTAAGGCTAAATCTGGTTAAAGACTTCCTTAATCTTTCCAAATGTTGAAAATCAACTTTGTGGGTATTCCTGTGCTCAAGGAAAACAAAACAGAAAATATTTAAAAATTTCAATGATGTACTCACTTCTAAGCCACTAGAATTACTTCATATGGACCTTTTGGGCAAAAGAATTCTTATTCTAGTGGTAAAAGATAGGGATTGTCATCATTGATGATTTATAGATACACTTGGGTCATCTTCTCTTCACAAAAGTGATGCTTGTTTTAGAATTCAGGAATTTGCACATGCCCTATGGGTTTTCATATAAAATCAAATCCATTTAACTGATCATGGGGGGAGAATTTGGAGCAAATATTTCTTATTTATATGCGAACTGAACATTTTTCACAGATCTCTTCCAAGAACTCCAGACAAAATGGAAGTTGTGAAAAGGAAGAATAACTCTGTGGAATGGCTGAAATCATGCTCTTGGAAAATAAATTGTCCAAATCCTTATAGGCTGAAGCTGTGAACCACAGCAAAAATCACTCCTGAACAGAGCATTGGTCAGATCAAAAATCAGACAGAAAAACCCCCTATGAACTTTGATAAACAAAAGCAACTGTAACACCCCGGAAATTAGCAAATTTAAAAATTTTAGAAAGATAGAGGGATAAAATAAATAAACGTATTGGAGAGACTTCCAATACCATGTGTTAATGACCTATTAATAAGATTGGGCCAATAGAGCATATTTGGCCCAAGGATATGAACAAACTAGGACAGAAATTGCCCAGAAATTCGTGTATGTAATTATGCAGTAATTAGGGAGGGTAATTTAGAGTCATATTATGGATGAGTAGTCATGTAAGGTAAGCCAAAACCGAACTCAATCTCAATTAGTGGTTTCCTAAACCTTGGCTACCTCTTTTAAGTAAAAGAATCCCAGATTTTCTGGAAACTAGGAAACAGAGCTCGTAGCCCCTTTCCTAGTGTCATTAGGACTCTTAACAACATCCTAAAACTATAAGAACTCGTCCCTAACTCTTGGGGAAGGTTTAACAACGAAGTTGTGTCGTTTGGAGGCAAGCAAGAATCTGAGGGCAGGAGAAAGGCTGGGAATCCGGAGCTTCATCCCCTGCATCCTCTGTTGTGTCCAGAACATCAACAAGTTTTAAGATCTTCATAAAGGTAGGTGTTCTCGGGGCAAGATTAAAGAAAATTAATGCAACATGTAGTTCTTGGAGTCTAGGATCATTTGCACTTGATTTGCCCAATTTTCATGGAGTATCCATCGTGTATTGATGATTTTCCCGAAGTCTTGCACCGTTAGGGCTTTCCTCGTTCGTCATATTGTGCACACGATTCAAGACCAAATTTGACTAAACTTTATTCATGAAAGTTCTCCTATTTGAAGTCACGATCATCTTCTATGTTGGACGTTTTGTCCAAAGGTTTTTCGTTAGAGAGTTAGGAGCATGATAAGAGAGTCTCTGTTTTAAACTGTGATTTTGGGTTTTACTTGATTTCTGTTCTTCCATGTTTCTCGGGATTCGAGACCGAATTCGATCAAACCCTCAACATCAAAGTCTTCTACTAGTTGTCTTCTCATCTTTCATGTTGAAGTTTTGTCCAAATGTCAATCGTTAGAGAGTTATAAGGTTTGAAGTGAACCGCTGCATGGCATGTGTTTTCGGGTCTCACATGACCCTTAAGTTGTTCTGGAAGGGACATAGTGTCGACACTGCCTATGCCAGTAGTGTCGACCTGCTGTCCCAAAACAGCCCAGATAGTGTTCTGGGAAGCCCTCTAGTGTCGACACAGCCTCATCTGTGTCGACACACTGTCCCAGTTTGACCCAGAAAGTTCTGGGAAGTTATCTAGTGTCGACACAGCCTCATCTTGTGTCGACACACTGTCCCACATTGGCCAGAAGTTTTTGGAATCTGTCTCTAGTGTCGACACCACCTGGACTAGTGTCGACACTACTTGACCTTTTTGCCTTGTTTGATGCACTGTGTCGACACCACTGGACTAGTGTCGACACTACCTGACCAGTTTTGCCTGTTTTGTCTTGGGTTTGGAGCATGGTGTCGACACCACCTGATCTAGTGTCGACACTACCCTTACAAGATTTTTGTATAATTTGGGTCTAATCATTTCATGATGTCTTCAAGCATGTACATGATGTTATATAGTATGCATGGACTTAAAATAAATCAAACCATTAAAGAAATGGTAATGATATGAATATGATTCTAATGTGTAAATTTTGAATGTTCTTATGATTGGATTATCTTGTGATCTTGCTTATTGTCAATTGATAAGATAAGAATATGTTATGAATGTGGGGATGAATACATGATTAGTATGGACATGTTAGTGGTGAATTGCATATGAGTTTCATGGTTTCATGTTTTCCGGTGTTCAATGGATTATTTGTCATATGCATACATGTTAGGAAAGTACATGTTCTACATATGATCTGTCTTTAGAAACACCTCTTGTCAAGACATTAATGAATTATGAAATATAAGATACGACGTTATCCTGCCTTGTTCTTTTGAGCTGTTTGTCATTCCTTGACTCTATGAGTGATCATGTTCTTTTACTATGAGCTTGTCATTGAAACTCTGTGGCCATATATGAATATGTTTTTTCGGCACACGTGGGACTCCGGTCCAAAACTTGATACAATGCCTGTGCAATAGGGCCCTGTCCGGTCCTGGGGAAGAGCGCCCCAACGTACTTGTTAACCGAGGGAGTATGGACTCTTGGTGCTTGGCATAGCACACCTGACATGCAAGATTGTGAAACGTGCCTCCTGTTTGACTTGATAAGTTTGACTTGACATGATATGATAAGTTTGTTCTTGTGAACACATGAACTCTGTTTGAATATGGCCAATCTCTTCTGACATGATTTTATTCTTGAAATATTTGTCCATTGTATATGGAACTCGACAATTGATCTGATATGATATTCGTTCTACTTTGCTATTCAACTTGTTAGAAAAGCATGCATTGTCAGCATACTCATCAGCATATCTGCCTATATAAAATGTTAATCATGTATACTAGTGCCCGCACGTGATTGAGATATAAATCCTACTGAGCTAGTTCGCTCACCCCTATCATCCTGCCCTTTTTCAGGTAGTGATGAAGAACCCGTGGAGTCGGATGGGACTGGGCAAGAGTGACGAGCACCCGTCCTAGAATAGATGACAGTTTAGAAATAGAAATTTGAGTAGTCTATGTAATAGTGAAACTTTTGTGGAAGTTTATTTGAATGATGGACCCTTGGTTAATTCTTCTTATGTGAGGTTGTATCTAGTTGAATGAAATGAATTAAAGTATACTATTGATGACCATATTATAGTCTTGAATGTGTCATTATATTCGACTGTGACTCTGCACTATTCAACTGGGATACGCCGGTTTGTATCGTTCACGTCCCCCGGTATTTATTCCGCTGCTAAATATTCGGGGCGTGACAGTTGGTATCAGAGCCTGAACTTTAGGGTCCAAGGGATTAGGAACATGGAATGAAACTAGATTACACGAGTCAAAACCTGTCGTACCTAATGTGAGCTTGGGTAGAGCCATGGGAATAAAAGTCACATGTGATATATTTAGATGACTAACTTACATTATTATCTTGAAGGTGATTATTACCTCAATGGCCGCTGAACGTGCCCAGGCTAGGGACATGCAACGAACCATACAGAACCTGACTCAGGCTATCTTACAAGCCACCCAAGGTGGAGGTAACCGCGGAGCCGGTGAGCTCCACCGGAATTTTCGGAACATGGATCCGCCTAGGTTCGAAGGGAGTACTAACCCAGATGTTGCTGAGCACTGGGTTAAAGAGATTGAAAGGATATTCAGGGTTATGCAATGCACAGACCAGAACAAGGTACTCCTGGCAACTTTCCAGTTGGAAAAGGATGCCAGGGCATGGTGGAGTCTGTAGAAGCAACCCTAAATGGACAACAACCTACATGGGCTCAGTTCATTGAGCGTTTTAACGCCAAGTACTTTTCTGAGAGGGTTCAAGAACGAAAGCAGCCGAATTTGCGGCTTTGAAGCAGAGAGGACTTATGTGGCTGAGTATGAAGCCCAATTCTCTCGGCTGTCCCGATACGCTGTTCACTTGATTGGGACAGAAAGGATGAAGGCGAAACGCTTTCTGAATGGCTTGAGGCCCCAGTTCATCACCCAACTGGCGCCAATGGACATTCAAACTTATGCTGAAATGGTTAAGAAGGCTCAACTACTGGAAGATGCAATGGAGACTGCTGAAAGGATTAAGGGAAAATCCGTGAAACGTGAACAAGTGTCTTCTGCTAGGAGGTATCAGCCGACTATTGGGAAGAAAAGGCCCAGTGGCGGGGTAAATGAACCAGCGGATAAAAAGCCGAAGGAACTAGGTAAGCAAGTGATAGTGGCAACGGGTGAAAGGTGTAAACATTGTGACCGAGCTGGTCATCGGACTGAAGAATGCTGGAGAGCGCAAGGGAGATGCCTACGCTGTGGGAGTCGTGACCATAGGATCTCGGACTGCCCAATGTTGAAAGAACAAGCCCCTCAGGACAAACGTCAAATGGACGAAGAGGCAAGGCCGACTGCAAGCTGTCCAGGAACCAGAAACTGCTGAAGAAGGAGGTATCGTGGAAGGTACACTTACTATTCTTTCCCGACCTGCTGTTCTCTTTGATACGGGAGCTACGCACTCCTTCATTTCTCAAACATTTGTTGATACCCTATCTGTGAAACCAGTCCCAATGAAATCTGGAATAGTTGTGTCAACCCGATTGGTCCGGGTACCAATCTTACAAACCATATACCATCCAGTGAGGTGTTGATTGAAACCCAAAACCTACCAGCAAATTAATATGTATGGACATGGCAGGGTATGATGTGATACTGGGAGCAGACTGGATGTCTGAACATGGGGCTAGTATAAATTGCAGGAGAAGTAGGGTAACTTTTAGCCAGTACCCAAAACTAGTGTTCACAGGGGATAGAAACCGCAGGAGATTGTCACTTATCTCTGCACTGCAAGCCAAAAGGATGATGAGGAAAGGTTGTATGGCCTTTCTTGCTGCTGTAGTCATTGCAAAGAAGGAAGTCAAGGTAGAGGACATCCATGTCGTCAGCGAATACGCTGATGTTTTCCCCGAAGACTTGCCAGGAATTCCTCCGGAGCGAGAGGTCGATTTTACCATCGAATTGGTCCCTGGTGCAGCACCGGTATCTAGGGCACCATATAGAATGTCCCCCGCAGAACTGAAGGAATTAAAAGAACAACTGATGGAACTGTTAGAGAAGGGTTTCATCCGACCAAGCACATCACCATGGGGTGCACCTGTCCTCTTCGTCAAGAAGAAAGATGGGTCGATGAGACTATGCATAGATTACAGACAACTGAATCAGTTAACCATCAAGAACAAATACCCTCTGCCGAGAATTGATGAGTTGTTTGATCAATTATCTGGAGCTAGGTACTTCTCTAAAATAGATCTCCGATCTGGTTATCATCAATTGAGGATCAAAGGAGAAGACATTCACAAGACTGCCTTCCGAAGCAGGTATGGGCATTATGAATTTATTGTTATGCCTTTTGGACTAACAAATGCCCCTGCAGTTTTCATGCAACTGATGAATAGCATTTATCGCCCATATCTTGATAAGTTTGTGGTAGTATTCATCGATGATATACTGATTTATTCCAAGACAAAGGAAGAGCATGAGGAGCATTTGAGGATTTCATTGCAGATTTTGAGGGAGAACAAATTATATGCCAAGTTAAGTAAATGTGAATTCTGGCTTGAGGAGGTATCCTTTCTCGGGCATGTGGTGACCAAAGATGGTATCGCTGTTGATCCATCAAAGGTTGAGGCTGTGTTGAAATGGGAAAGACCGACAAGCGTCACAGAGATCAGGAGTTTTCTGGGATTAGCTGGGTATTACCGAAGGTTTATAAAAGATTTCTCAAAGATTGCAGTACCATTAACCAAGCTGACCCGGAAGGAAAATCCGTTTGTGTGGAATGAGGATTGCGAGGAAAGTTTCAACAACTTGAAGAAGTGTCTGACTACTGCCCCTGTCCTCGCCTTACCCACTGAAGAGGGAGGATTTGAAATTTATTCAGATGCTTCTGGTACTGGACTGGGATGTGTCCTAATGCAACAAGGGAAGGTAATAGCTTATGCTTCCAGACAGTTGAAGATCCACGAAGTGAACTATCCGGTTCATGACTTGGAGTTAGCAGCTGTGGTATTCGCCTTAAAGATTTGGAGGCATTATATCTATGGTGAGCAATTTAAAGTCTTTTCTGACCACAAGAGTTTGAAATACCTGTTCTCACAGAAGGAGCTTAACATGAGACAAAGAAGGTGGTTAGAGTACCTTAAGGACTTTGACTTTTCCATCCAATATCACCCTGGGAAAGCCAATGTAGTGGCAGACGCTCTAAGTAGACAACCAGGAACTGTTCTAGCTAGTATGATGCTGGGCGAATGGAAGTTACTGGAGCAATTTGCAAGTCTGAATTTAGACATGGAAAAGAAGGAGAAACAAGTAATGATTTCTAATCTCCAGATACAATCCGGTCTGCTGACCGAAATCCAGGAGAAACAGGGAGAAGACCCACTCTTGTTCAGATCAGGGAAAAGTTAGAACAAAGACCCGACTTTACTCTATCAGCAGAAGGAAGATTATTATTCAGAGGTAGAACATGTGTCCCTGATCATGAAGAACTCAAGAAGAGGTTACTGAATGAAGCTCACCAGTCCAAGTATACGATTCATCCAGGATCAACAAAGATGTACCAAGATTTAAGAAGGTCGTACTGGTGGCCAAACATGAAGAGGGATGTGGCCGATCATGTGGCATACTGTTTGACATGCATGAAAGTCAAAGCCGAACATTTCCGTACGGCTGGTGGACTGCTACCACTAGAAATCCCAGAGTGGAAGTGGGATAGTATCGGTATGGACTTTATCATGGGATTGCCCAAGACTAGAGGTGGTAGGATGCAATTTGGGTAATAGTTGACCGATTGACTAAGTCGGCTCACTTCTTGCCGATCAAGAGTACATGGTCAGTGGATGTGTTGGCCGCTCTATATGTTAAGGAAGTAGTTAGATTGCACGGGGTTCCATCTAGCATAATATCAGATCGGGACCCTAGATTTACTTCACACTTCTGGAAGGGTTTACAAGCAGCAATGGGTACTAAATTAAACTTTAGTACTGCCTTCCATCCTCAGACTGATGGACAAACTGAAAGGACCAATCAAATCGTGGAGGATATGCTTCGTGCTTTAGTGCTGGATTTCAAAGGTCGATGGGATGATCAGTTGTACTTGATGGAGTTTGCTTATAACAACAGCTATCAGGCTAGTATCAAAATGGCTCCATTTGAAGCCTTATATGGCAGGAGTTGCAGATCACCCCTTTGTTGGGAAGAGGTTGGGGAGAACCAATGGGTTGGACCCGACTTGATTGAGGCCACTGTCCGGAAGGTTCAGATTGTCAGGGAACGTCTGAAGATAGCACAATCCAGACAGAAGAGTTATGCAGACAAGAGAAGGAGAGAACTGGAATTTCAGGTTGGCGAACATGTTTTCTTGAAGGTCTCACCTTCGAGGGGAATACAAAGATTTGGGATCAAAGGAAAACTAAGTCCCAGATTTATAGGGCCATTTGAAATTCTGGAAAGAATTGGTCAGGTGGCGTATAGACTTGCACTACCTCCGCAACTAGCAAACGTGCATAATGTGTTCCACATATCCATGCTGCGGAAGTACTTATTCAATGCCGACCATGTAATTGATCATGAGGACTTGGAGATTCGGGAGGACCTGACTTATGAAGAGAAGCCGATCAAACTGTTGGATCGGAAGATTCAGCGACTCAGGAATCGTACCATACCTATGGTGAAGGTTCAATGGAGTCGAGACGGAGTTACTAATGCTACCTGGGAAACAGAGGAAAGAATGAAGAAAAACCACCCGAGCTATTCTCAGGTACGATCTACACCATTATGCGTAAATTTGGGGACCAAATTTCTTAAGTGGGGGAGGATGTAACACCCCGGAAATTAGCAAATTTAAAAATTTTAGAAGATAGAGGGATAAAATAAATAAACGTATTGGAGAGACTTCCAATACCATGTGTTAATGACCTATTAATAAGATTGGGCCAATAGAGCATATTTGGCCCAAGGATATGAACAAACTAGGACAGAAATTGCCCAGAAATTCGTGTATGTAATTATGCAGTAATTAGGGAGGGTAATTTAGAGTCATATTATGGATGAGTAGTCATGTAAGGTAAGCCAAAACCGAACTCAATCTCAATTAGTGGTTTCCTAAACCTTGGCTACCTCTTTTAAGTAAAGGAATCCCAGATTTTCTGGAACTAGGAAACAGAGCTCGTAGCCCCTTTCCTAGCATCATTAGGACTCTTAACAACATCCTAAAACTATAAGAACTCGTCCCTAAACTCTTGGGGAAGGTTTAACAACGAAGTTGGAGTCGGTTTGGAAGCAAGCAAGAACTTCTGAGGAGCAGGAGAAAGGCTGGGAATCCGGAGCTTCATCCCCTGCATCCTCTGTTGTGTCCACATCAACAAGTTTTAGATCTTCATAAAGGTAGGTGTTCTCGGGCCAAGATTAAAGAAAATTAATGCCAACATGTAGTTCTTGGAGTCTAGGATCATTTGCACTTGATTTGCCCAATTTTCATGGAGTATCATCGTGTATTGATGATTTCCGAAGTCTTGCACCGTTAGGGCTTTTCTCGTTCGTCATATTGTGCACACGATTCAAGACCAAATTTGACTAAACTTTCTTCATGAAAGTTCTCCTATTTGAAGTCACGATCATCTTCTATGTTGGACGTTTTGTCCAAAGTTTTTCGTTAGAGAGTTAGGAGCATGATAAGAGAGTCTCTGTTTTAAACTGTGATTTTGGGTTTTACTTGATTTCTGTTCTTCACATGTTTTCTCGGGATTCGAGACCGAATTCGATCAAACTCAACATCAAAAGTCTTCTACTAGTTGTCTTCTTCATCTTTCATGTTGAACGTTTTGTCCAAATGTCAATCGTTAGAGAGTTATAAGGGTTTGAAGTGAACCGCTGCATGGCATGTGTTTTCGGGTCTCACATGACCCTTAAGTCTTGTTCTGGAAGGCCACTAGTGTCGACACTGCCTTGGCCTAGTGTCGACCTGCTGTCCCAAAACAGCCCAGATGGTGTTCTGGGAAGCCATCTAGTGTCGACACAGCCTCATCTTGTGTCGACACACTGTCCCAGTTTGACCCAGAAAGTTCTGGGAAGTTGATCTAGTGTCGACACAGCCTCATCTTGTGTCGACACACTGTCCCACATTGGCCAGAAGTTTTTCTGGAATCTGTCTCTAGTGTCGACACTACCTGGACTAGTGTCGACACTACTTGACCTTTTTGCCTTATTTTGATGCACTGTGTCGACACCACCTGGACTAGTGTCGACACTACCTGACCAGTTTTGCCTGTTTTGTCTTGGTTTGGAGCATTGTGTCGACACCACCTGATCTAGTGTCGACACTACCCTTACAAGATTTTTGTATAATTTGGGTCTAATCATTTCATGATGTCTTCAAGCATGTACATGATGTTATATAGTATGCATGGACTTAAAATAAATCAAACCATTAAAGGAAATGGTAATGATATGAATATGATTCTAATGTGTAATTTTGATTGTTCTTATGATCCTTGGATTATCTTGTGATCTTGCTTATTGTCAATTGATAAGATAAGAATATGTATGAATGTGGGGATGAATACATGATTAGTATGGACATGTTAGTGGTGAATTGCATATGAGTTTCATGGTTTCATGTTTTCCGGTGTTCAATGGATTATTTGTCATATGCATACATGTTAGGAAAGTACATGTTCTACATATGATCTGTCTTTAGAACACCATCTTGTCAAGACATTAATGAATTATGAAATATAAGATACGACGTTATCCTGCCTTGTTCTTTTGAGCTGTTTGTCATTCCTTGACTCTATGAGTGATCATGTTCTTTTACTATGAGCTTGTCATTGAAACTCTGTGGCCATAATATGAATATGTTGTTCGGCACATCGTGGGACTCCGGTCCAAAACTTGATACAATGCCTGTGCAATAGGGCCCTGTCCGGTCCTGGGGAAGAGCGCCCCAACGTACTTGTTAACCGAGGGAGTATGGACTCTTGGTGCTTGGCATAGCACACCTGACATGCAAGATTGTGAAACGTGCCTCCTGTTTGACTTGATAAGTTTGACTTGACATGACATGATAAGTTTGTTCTTGTGAACACATGAACTCTGTTTGAATATGGCCAATCTCTTCTGACATGATTTTATTCTTGAATATTTGTCCATTGTATATGGAACTCGACAATTGATCCGATATGATATCCGTTCTACTTTGCTATTCAACTTGTTAGAAAAGCATGCATTGTCAGCATACTCATCAGCATATCTGCCTATATAAAATGTTAATCATGTATACTAGTGCCCGCACGTGATTGAGATATAAACTACTGAGCTAGTTCGCTCACCCCTATCATCCTGCCCTTTTTCAGGTAGTGATGAAGAACCCGTGGAGTCGGATGGGACTGGGCAAGAGTGACGAGCACCCGTCCTAGAATAGATGACATTTAGAAATAGAAATTTGAGTAGTCTATGTAATAGTGAAACTTTTGTGGAGTTTATTTGAATGATGGACCCTTTGGTTAATTCTTCTTATTGAGGTTGTATCTAGTTGAATGAAATGAATTAAAGTATACTATGATGACCATATTATAGTCTTGAATGTGTCATTATATTCGACTGTGACTCTGCACTATTCAACTGTGATACGCCGGTTTGTATCGTTCACGTCCCCCGGTATTTATTCCGCTGCTAAATATTCGGGGCGTGACACCAATCTGTCGTGTCTTAATTTAAAAATCTTTGGTTGCAAGTGTTTTTATACAGTAATCAACAATAAAAAAAAAATATGGTAAATTGATGCAAAAGCATTGAAACCATTTTTCTGGATATTCAGAAATTTCTAGAAACTTATAGAGTTTACATTCTCAAGAATAAAAATGTTCGAAGACTCTCCATATGTATGTTTTTGATGAAAACTCATATCAAAAACTAGATGACTCTACATCTTCCAGGGTTCCTCAAATAATGAAGAGGATGATTCGTTGTCGCAGTCTTCACCAACTGTTGAAGAGGATGAAGATTATTGAAATTCTGGACATATCAATCACATACTACAAGTGGTCATGTAATATTGTTCCAGAACTGAATGCATCCAAGAGGTGATTCTGAAAACAGGATTTAAGAGATCACCAATTGAGATGTAGTTGTAATGGGCATGATAGAGTTAGAACTAGATCTTCTTTTCTGAATGCAATAAATGAAGACCCACTGCCACTAATTTCCCATTGAACCAAAGTCAATTGATGAAGTCCTAACTAGTGAGGATGTCAATGCAATGCTTGATGAACTTCATCAATTTGACGAAATCCAGTGTGAGAACTAGTACCTAGACCTAGTGGACAATCTGTATTGGTACTAGATGGGTGTTTAGAAATAAATTGAATGAAAATGACAGGTTGTTAGAATAAAGCTAGACTAGTGCCAAGGGGTACATCAGGAGGTTGGAATTGATTTTGAAGAATCATATGCCCCTGTAGCTAGACTAGAGCTGTGAGAATATTCTTGTTTTTGCATTCATCCCTAAAATTTAAAGTTTATCAAATTGATGTGAAAAGCGCTTTCTTGAATGGATACACAAGAAAATATTTTTTGTAGAACAACCTCCCGGATTTGAAAATAAAAATATCCTGATCATGTTTTCAAACTTAATAAGACTATTTATGGTCTCAAGCAAGCTCCAAGAGCTTGGTATGACCGTTTGAACTCATTTTTGTTGAATAAAGGTTACACAAGAGGTAATGTAGACCAAACTTTGTTTACAAAAATTGTCAATAATCAAATCATGCTGTCCAAATATATGTTGATGACATAATTTTTGGGTCTACAAATAAAGAACTGTGTAATGAATTTACTGATCACATGAAAACTGAATTTGAAATGAGTTTGATGGGAGACTTACAATTCTTTTTGGGATTGCAGGTACATCAACTAGTGAAGAGATTTTCATAAGTCAAACAAAGTATGTGAAAGAACTTATAAAAAGTTTGACTTTCAGCACCTCAAGCATTCACAGCACACTAATGGCAATAAATGTAAGACTGGAGGAAGACTCATTTGGTAAGTCAGTAGATCCAAAGACCTACAGAGGTATGATTGGTTCTCTACATTTCAGTATAATGTGTGCATGTGTGCTAGGTTTCAAGCCAATCCTAAAGAAAGTCACATATTAGCTGTCAAAAGGATTTTTAATATCTTGTTGGATCTGTGAACTTGGAATTTGGTATCCTGCTGGTTGCAAGTTAGATTTAATTGATTATTGTGATGCTGATTATGCTGGTTGTAAGCTTGATAGAAAAAGTACTAGTGACTTGTGTTATATCTAGGTGGATGCCTAATTTCATGGGCTTCTGAAAAGCAACATTCAGTAGCTCTATCCACTGCAGAGGCGAATATGTTGCGGCTAGTTGTTGTGGCACTCAAGTTCTTTAGGTGAAACATCAGCTCCTAGACTATAATCACAAATTGGGTTATTGGGGACCGGATAGGTAACTTTGGTAAACGACTACGAGATTATGTGTATAGCAGCGGAATTAAAATGAGTAAAACACACAATTCGATCAGACTCAAGTGTGGTGTGTGAGAAAAGTGAATGAGAACAACAAACCACAGTGCACAGAAGATTTTAAGGTGGTTCGGAGAACACAACTTGTGTCTTCTACATCCATCTCCTCACAACAGAGGAACCACTAACACAAGTGCAGTACAAACTAGAGCAACGACTCTAACCTCTTTGAGTTCAACAACTGAAAGAAACCCAGGAGATAGGTACGACGACCTACTCCACAAACACTTATGAGCACGACGACTCACAAGCACTTGAGCACAACGGCTAAATACCGGAGCACTACGGCTCCAAACCTTTGGACGAAAGATCCAAGTTCTGCTAGAACAAGCTCAGTTAGAGAATAGATCCTCTAGCCTGATCTATCTCAATACAATGATAAAAATAGAAACAACAGAATTAAGTGATCTGTGTAGAACACATACACAGATCACACAATGAAAACCTGGATGAACACTCCAAGAAAATGAATAAAATAGATGTGACTTGGATGTTCCTTGATGAAGAAGACTTGCAGAAGCTTGGATTGAAGACGCTTGAGGAAAATTGTTGGAGATTCTTAAATCCACGATGCTCTGCTTTGATGGCATCTGAAATGCCAGAAGTTTTCTTCTACTGCTCCTCTTCAGTTGGATCTGCTCCCTATCTCAGCACAGCAAGCTTCTCTCCAGAGATTCTCCTTGATTCCCACGTCCTTCCTCTTGAAAGGATTGTTTGGAACTTCTGGAAAGATCTGGAAACCCCTTTTTAGCCGCCAAAAAGGTTCTCAGGAAGTGTGTAGGCTCTCTTGCCTTTGGGGTACAAGGAGCATGGGTATTTATAGCCCCATATGTCCATAAAGTGCCTTGGGGTGCATGGGCACGGAAACCTAGGTCAAATCCGTTGATTCCCAAGCAGTCACGTGTCCAGAGAAATTCACATTTTTGAGTTTCAACCGAAGTGTGTCGACACCACCAGGGAGTGTGTCGACACACTGTCCCATTTCTACAAAATTGTTCTCTGGGAACTGAGACTAGTGTCGACACTGCCTGGGACTGTGTCGACACACTGTCCCAGTCAGGTAACTGGGTCTTCTGGAGAGGGACTAGTGTCGACACTACCTGGGACTGTGTCGACACAGTGAACCATGTCTTCATGAAATTGCTTCAGGATTCTGACCTACTGTCGACACTGCCTGGGACTGTGTCGACACTACCATGACAAAATCTAGATATTCCTAAAAATTTAACATATAAGTCATTAGTACAAGATATTATCATTAAAATATGAGATATTAAACATCAAAAACATGTTGTTTGAACATTAACATGTTCCACCATTAAGCATTGAAATCACAACATGTCATCATCAAAATCAAAGTATGTCATCATTAAAATCACAATATGTCATCATCAAAATCAAAGTATGAGTGATGTTCATTGGTCATCATTAAAATACAATTTTAGGAAATTTCAAAACACACTCAACCCAACAATCTCCCCCGTTGATGATGACAAAACATATGCACAATCTCCCAATAACTTGACTCCCTTGACTGCAACAACTCCCCTTGACCATATACACCCTTTGAACTTTCTCCGCATAAGAACTTTCTCCCCCTAGAAACTTTTACTTTCTCCTCCTTTAATGATTTTTCTCCCCTTAGAGACCTTTCTCCCCGTTTTTGACAGCATCAAAAAGATAGATAAGAGAGAGAAAGAAAGATTGTAGGAGATCAAGAAATGAAATGAAGGAAATGAATGTTCAGAATGTCAAAATAAGTGAGGCAAAGTGATATTGACATATGAGAGAAATTATGGAGTTTTTTGTATTGTGCAATAAATTTTAATCGCAACGACACACTCAACAAAAGTATAGCAAAGTATAATGATCTGAATGTGGTTAAAATAATGATGCAAATGTGAAATAAAGTGACCTATATGAGTGAGCAGAAATATTTAACAAGGATGTTAGGAGTTTTATGTTTAACACAATGTAAAAAATAGGTCTAAACTCAGTAAACATGAACTTTATGAAGGTCTTAAGCTTTTCATCCTGTCAATTTGATTTTCTTTCATTTCTAACTGGGAAAGAATACAAGAATAAATTAGTTAAATCTCACTTTTCAGTGCAAGAGATCACATTAATTAGATGCAAGATCTCCTGATTACTTAGTGGTTTAACTTTCATTATCTTATACAAAGTTGAAAACTTTGATTTCCACTTTTTGACGCGAAACAAATCACTTTTTAAGTGAAATGTCCCGGTTACTCAGTGGTTCAAAAATTTGCATTGCTCTGTTTGCATCTTTCCAGATTATTGATCATTTTATTTTGATGTTTTGCAGAAATTGATTGCTTTGACCAGAAAAGATATGACCATGAATTTAAAAAAATTATTCTTAACATGTGGTAAAAATGAAGCTTAAACATGCCATAATAAATAGTAAAGCCACTAATGTGCCTACAAGTGTTTTGTAAATCATTTTAAAAACATTCAGTATTAAGATTGCTTAACCTTGAAATGATAATGAATCTTTGAAATTAAACTGAGTGCACAAGGTGTTTAGGTTCAATGTCTTAATTCTCTCATAAGAAAATAGCACAATGACTCAAAAATTCTGATGATTGGGGCTCAATATAGACAACAAATGTCATAGAAATGAGTGAAGAATAGACAATAACTCCCCCTCAACAAATACTCCCCCTCAACAATTGCATAAAGGAATCTTGATACTTGGCGGAGACATACTCACGCATAGTGAAAGTGTCCAGACAAGCCTGACTTGTCTTTCTTCAAATCACCATTTGATATACTAAGAATACCAATGCAATGTGATAGTGAGGAATTTATTTGCAAGAGATTTGTCAATAAACTGAATGGGAGTTGTTGATACATCAGATATGAAAGAATATTTCTCCAGCATTTCACTCAAAGAATCTTTTGACTCACTTCCCCATAAGATATGCATGATATGAAATGATCATTTAAGCAGTTCAGATATGATCATTCCAAACAGTTTGCACAGAAAGAATATGAATATTTTGCACTTTTTCAAATTTACTCCCCCTTAATATGTGCATGGAATGAAAAAGCTAGCAAGCAATTCACACATGATTATGCATACAATTAGCTTTAAGCATAACATGACTTCTGGTACTTGGCGGTATTTTACTCACGCATAATGATAGCTTCCAAAAAAGCATAACTTGTTTTTCCATATGTCATCATTTAATATACCAAAAAGTCAAAGTTGTTGATATGTACACAGAATCATGGGCACAGTTAAGCAAGCATGATAACACAAACATGATTCCAAATGTTAAAACACAAAGTTATTGTTGGAGTAGCATCAGAACACATTTTTCATTGTATTAAAAAATCAAACATCATTTCAATTCAGGCAATTCAAATTTGAAATGATAAAGATGTTTTACCTGAATGGACTTCAATTGCTTTTCAAAGATTTTACCTGTGTTCTCCAATCATTTCTTGCCTTGCACACCAATATCTTGAATCCATTTACAATGTATGGCTGCAAGACTCCTCAGCTTGCTGATCAAGCTGGTTTGGGACCCACACTTGCTTGGGTCCTGCAATGAAATCAATGTTAGAGTGCAATAAAGATTTTTGAATCCAAAATGATTTTATTTTTGGTATAGATGCATTTCATTCATTGATAGAACTATGAGCAGAATTAGTTCCAGATTTTCTTTTTGCCTTGCTCAATGCATCTATGTTTTCATGAAGTTTTCTAATTTTTGGATTTTTAATATAAGCAGAAACAGAATGATTTTGTGCAATTTCTATGACTATACACATGGAATTTCTGAACATTTTCAGTATGAACATGATATTTATTCCTATGTGTATGAGCATATGCATTTGACTGGAATTTCTGAGCATGCACAAAAAATCATTTCTGTACCAACAGTCCCTAGAAATATGTCCAACTTTATAACAATGAAGGCATTGGACTGATTTGGCATGTTTATTGAAATGTTGATTTCTACTCCAGCAATGTTTGGCAAGGCGACCAGGTTATTGCAGTTAAAGTAATGAGAGCATTTCTTACCTGGTACTCACCTTGGCATGTATGCATTTGCTGGAATCTCCTTTTCATGTGAGGAGGCTTACCATGAGGAGAAGGAGGTGCCTTTTGGTGGCTCTTGGCATGATGTAAATTTGGAACTTGCCTTGGAGCTTTTTGGACTGATGGAGGAAGTAGATGAATCTTCTTGACAGTAGCATTTTTCTTTTTCTCTCTGTTTTCTGAACAAGAACTTTCACTAGTTTTTCATTAGAATTAGCAGAGTTCTTATTTGCAGCAGCTTTAACAAATGTTAATTTTGTTTTATTTTCATTTTCTTATCTCTCACAGAAGCAAGACTTGTGTATTTAGTATTTTTCAATTCATGTTGAAGCTTCTGTTTTTCAGCTTTTAATGCAACAACTTCTTTTTCTGAAATTTGAAGCTTGTTTAGCATGACATCCAAATTTTTCATCTTGTTCTTTTCATTTTCAAATTGAGCAATTTATTTTTCCAAATCAGCAATTTTATTACTAAATTGCTACAATCATTGTCCAAAGGTTTGTCATGCAACAAGCATTCAATCTTCCTTTTTAGATGACTATTTCCTTCAACAAGTTGTTTGCATCTTTCATTTATTTGATGATCATGAGCCATGTTAGAAATCTGTTTGTTTAATTGATCATTATCAAATTTGAAGTTTTCATTGAGATCAATTAATTTTCCATTTTCATTTTCCAGATCAATGACTTTTGATTTCAATAGCTCATGGTTTTCTTTCAATCCATTCAGTTTTTTCACAGTTTGGACTTCATCTTCCAAATTCTCTTTCTCAAATTTAAATTTTCAACTTCATTTTTCAAATTCTCATTTTCTTCGCCAATGTTTTAAGTCTTTTTCAAGTCTCTATTTTTAGTGTTCACCTTTGCATTAAGATTTTACATCTTTTCACACAATTCAATCAATCTATCATGAGACATTCCTTCATCTTCATCAGAATCAGAGTTAGAATACATAGATGAGTCTAGAGTGGATGTACCTTACCTTGTAGACCCATTTGATTTCTTGTGTTTTGAAGAGGATGAAGAATGCTCTGAGCTCTTAGAATGTGCAGTAAGAGCCACAACCTTCTGAATTGTTGATTTTCTGGATTCATTGAGGCTCTTCTTTGCCATAAAGTACTTGTGAATTTCTTTTGCTCCTTTTCTGTGGTTCCTTTGAAAAACTTGATGAACGTGAGACTGGTGATTTCTCTGAAATTATAACAGGAAATTCATGCAGATTAAAGAGATTTTCCATTATATTCAAACTCAAAAGTCTATTAGATCTAATCACAGTGAATCATTGTAACAAAGAATTAGATCTAACAATTAGAGTGGTTAACCCGCTCTAATATCAAATGTAGGAATCAGAGCGATTAAGCACACAGAGACAGTGAAAGATCAAGCAAACAATTCAAGCAATTAACACAGAGATCAAAAGAAGCAATCAAATCAGATCAGTAACAGACATTAACCTGCTCTGATACCAGTTGTTGGGGATCAGATAGGTAACTTTGGTAAATGAACTACGAGATTATGTGTATAGCAGCAGAATTAAAATGAGTAAAACACACAATTCGATCAGACTCAAGTGTGTGTGAGAATAGTGAATGAGAACAGAAAACCACACACAAACCACAGTGCACAGAAGATTTTAAGGTGGTTCGGAGAACACAACTTGTGTCTCCTACGTCCACCTCCTCACAACAGAGGAACCACTAACACAAGTGCAGTACAAACTAGAGCACAACAACTCTAACCTCTTTGAGTTCAACAAACAACTGAAAGAAACCCAGGGATAGGTACGACGACCTACTCCACAAACCACTTATGAGCACGACGACTCACAAGCACTTGAGCACAACGGCTCAATATCGGAGCACTACGGCTCCAAACCTTTGGACCACGAAAGATCCAAGTTCTGCTAGAACAAGCTCAGTTAGAGAATAGATCATCTAGCCCGATCTATCTCAATACAATGATAAAAATAGAACAAACAGAATTAAGTGATCTGTGTAGAACATACACAGATCACACAATGAAAACATGGATGAACACTCCAAGAAAATGAATGAAATAGATGTGACTTGGATGTTCCTTGATGAAGAAGACTTGCAGAAGCTTGGATTGAAGACGCTTGAGGAAAATCGTTGGAGATCTTCTTCAATCCACGATGCTCTGCTTTGATGGCATCTGAAATGCCAGAAGTTCTTCTTCTACTGCTCCTCTTCAGTTGGATCTGCTCCCTATCTCAGCACATCAAGCTTCTCTCCAGAGATTCTCCTTGATCCCACGTGCTTCCTCTTGAAAGGATGGTCTGCAACTTCTGGAGATGGAGCAAGATCTGGAAACCCCCGTTTAGCCGCCAAAAAAGTTCTTCAGGAAGTGTGTAGGCTCTCTTGCCTTTGGGGTACAAGGAGCATGGGTATTTATAGCCCCATATGTCCATAAAGTGCCTTGGGGTGCATGGGCATGGAAACCTAGGTCAAATCCCTTGATTCCAAGCAGCCACGTGTCCAGAGAAATTCACGTTTTTGAGTTTCAGCCGGAGTTTGTCGATACCAACAGGGAGTGTGTCGACACACTGTCCCATTTCTGTCAAAACTGTTCTTCTCGGAACTGAGACTAGTGTTGACACTGCCTGGGACTGTGTCGACACACTATCCCAGTCAGGCAACTGGGTCTTCTGGAGACTAGGACTAGTGTCGACACTACTTGGGACTATGTCGACACAGTGAACCATGTCTTCATGAAATTGCTTTAGGGATTCTGACCTAGTGTCGACACTGCCTCGGACTGTGTCGACACTACCATGACAAAATCTGGATATTCCTGAAAATTTAACATATAAGCCATTAGTACAGATATTATCATTAAAATATAAGATATTAAACATCAAAAACATGTTGTTTGAACATTAACATGTTCCACCCATTAAGCATTGAAATCATAACATGTCATCATCAAAATCAAAGTATGTCATCATTAAAATCACAATATGTCATCATCAAAATCAAAGTATGAGTGATGTTCATTGGTCATCATTAAAATACAATTTTAGGAAATTCCAAAACACACTCAACCCAACAGGGTTGTATTCTTATTTTGTGTGATAACACTAGTGTTATTAATTTGTCTAAAAACTCAATTCAGCATTGACGAACAAAACATATTGAAATAAGACACTATTTTTTAAGAGATGAGGTTGCTAAAAAATCTTTTGAACTTCACTTCATTGAAATCGAAAAACAAATTGCAGATATTTTCACTAAGCCTCTTCCAGAAAACAAAATCTCATCTTTAAGAAGAGAGCTTGGTTTGTGCAAATTTCCACATTCTTGATATCTTATATCTCTTTTTACAAATAAAAGTCTTCCCGTTCTTGCAAATAAATTCCTCACTCTCACATTGCATTGGCATTCTTGGTATATCAAAGAGTGATTGAAGAAAGACAAGTTAGGCGTGTCTGGACACTTTCACTATGCGTGAGTATATGTCTCCGCCAAGTATCAAGTGTCTTGTATGCAATTGTTGAGGGGGAGTCCTTGTCTTTTAATAAAACATTCTTGTTCATTCTATTTTCACTTCATTCCATTCTATTTCTTGAATAATCCTCATGTTCACCTTGTGAGGGGGAGATACATGAAAGGGGGAGTCATTGTTTCATTCCTTGACCTTACTTGTCTATCTTGAACCCGAAACTCATCAGAATGTTTGAGTATTGTGCTATTTTATTATGAGAGAATTAAGACATTGAAACTAAACTCATTGTGCATTTAGTTTAATTTCAAAGATTCATTATCTTTTCAAGGTTAAACAATCTTAATACTGAATTTTTTTAAAATGACTTGCAAAACACTTGTAGGCACATGAGTGGCTTTACTATTTATCATGTGTATATTTAAGCTTCATTTTTACCACATGTTAAGAATAATTTTTCTAAATTCGTAGTCATGACTTTTCTAGTCAAAGCAAACATATTCCTGCAAAACATCAAAAGAAAAATGATCAACAATCTGGAAGATACAAACAGAGCAATGCAATTCTTGAACCACTGAGGTAACCGGGTCATTTCACTAAAAAGTGATTTGTTTCGCGTCAAAAAGTGTAAATGAAAGTTTTCAACTCTGTATAGATAATGAAGTTAAAACCACTGAGTATCAGAAGGTCTTGCATCTAATCAATGTGATCTCTTGCACTGAAAAGTAAGATTTAACTAATTTATTCTTATATTCTTTCCCAGTTAAAAATGAAAGAACATAAAATTGACAGGATGGAAAAGCTTAAGACCTTAATAATTTCATGTATACTAAGTTTAGACCTATTATTCTACATTGTGTTAAAATAAAGCTCCTAACATCCTTGTTAAATATTTCTGCTCACTTATATAGGTCACTTTACTTCACATTTACATCATTATTTTAACTACATTCAGATCATTATATTTTGATATACTTGTGTTGAGTGTGTCTTTGTGATTAAAATTTATTGCACATACAAAAAACACAATAATTTCTCTCATATTTAAAATATCACTTTGCCTCACTTATTTTGATTCTTCGTAAACTTTCCTTTTCACAACTAGAATTCTTCATCTCTTACTTTCTTTGCTTCTCTCTCTTCTCTATCTTTTTAATGATGTCAAAATGGGGGAGAAAGTTCCTTAAAAGGGGAGAAAGTTCTTCAAAAAGGGGAGAAAGTTTCTTATGGGAGAAAGTTTAAGGGTGAATATGGTCAAGGGAGTTATTGCAGTCAGGAAGTCAGACTATTGGGAGATTGTGCATATATTTTGTCATCATCAAAAAGGGGGAGAATGTTGGATTGAGTGTGTATTTGAAACCTTTTAATGATGCCTTTAATCATGACTAATTGACATCACTCATAATTTGATTTTGATGATGACATTTTGTACATTTTGTACATATTAAAATGATGACTAATTGAACATGTTTATACATTTTATTACATATCACACAATGCTTAAACAACATATTTTTGATGTTTAATATCTCACATTTTAATGATAATATCTTGTATTAATGTTTACACTTTATATTTTCAGGTTACACAAATTGTCACAGTGGTGTAGACGCAGTCCACCTATGGTGTCGACACTAGATGACTGTCCCAGAAGCATGTTCTGAAGTTAGCAGTCAAATTTAGCATTCGACTGTAGCAGTCGAATACTGAAGTCGAAGTTAGCAGTCAAATTTACCATTCGACTGTACCAGTCGAATTTAGCATTCGACTTCAGCATTCGACTTCAGCATTCAACTACAGCATTCGACTGCTGTAGTGGGAGTCAACCAGTGGTGTCGACACAGTCCACCTGTGTGTCGACACTAGATGACTGTCCCAGAAGCCCAGTTTGAAGACAATGCCTATGGTGTCGACACAGTGCCCTGTGGTGTCGACACACTTCGACTGAAACTCAAAAATGTGATTTTTTTGTACACGTGGCTGCTTAGGAATCAAGGGATTTGACCTAGAGTTTTGTGCCCATGCACCCCAAGGCACTTTATTGACATATGGGCTATAAATACCTATGCTCCTTGTACCAAAGGCAAGCCTGCCCTATTAACTCCCAGAAAAGCTTTTTGGTGGCAAAGAGGGATCTCTCCAGTTCTTGCTCATCTCCAGAAGTTGTGATCCATCTTTTCAGAGAAAAGTACAAGGGAGTGAAGGTCAATCTCTGGAGAGGGCTTTGAAGTTCAAGAAAGGAGCAAATTCAGCAGAAGCACAACAATTGAAGAGGAATCTCTAGCGATTCAGAAGCTGTTGAAGCAGAGCATCGCCAATTGACAAAGAGCATCTTCAAGCCTCTTCAATTCAACTTCTGCAGAAATCTTCATCGAAGAACACTCATTCTACATCCATTTCTCTCACATTTGAGTTTATTCTTCCTTATTTCATCTATGAGATTTGTGCATGAAGTTTTGCACAAATTTCTGTGTACGAATCTATCTTGAATCAGATCATTGCTAGAGGATCTGGTTTCTGTTGTCTTTGATCTAGCTTTTGTATTGTGAGCCGTCGAGCTCTGGTTTGTGAGTCGTCACACTCACTGTGTGGTTTGAGCCGTCGTGCTCAATTTGGAGTCGTCGTGCTCCGGTGTGAGTTGTACTTTTTTTGAGTAGTGGAGCCTCACTGTGTGAGGGGTGGATGTAGGAATCACTAGTGTGATTTTCGACCACCTAAAAATTCGTTGTGCAATGGTTTGATCTGCTTGTCTGCACTAGATGCTTGCATAGGATTTCGCTTTCACACTAAGTGTTTAATTGCTTCACACATAATCTACACACACCCACACTTCAGATCAGTAAACTGTTTGTCTGAATTGATCTCAGATTCGAAGTAATTTTGAATTGCTTAAGCTTCCGCATTAATTAGTGTTAGATCTATTCAAACCCCCCCCCCCCTTCTAGATCTGATCCATCCACCTATTAGATCCTACACATCCAACACCCAGTTAAAGTTATTTAAAATGCAACTGAAACCCAGGCTAAATAAACTTACACCAGCAAACAACCCATGCACAAGCCCATCCCTGCTCAAACACCCACCTCATGCATGGAACCCCAAGTGTTGTCTTCCTCTCACCAACTCCATTTCCCATGCATCTCCCACCTGCATGTGTACGTGGGCAGCCCCCTTACAGCTCCAGCCACCATGTAAATAGGAACCCAACCACTCTCCTCTCTCTCCAAGCCGCTCCCCCATGCATCCATGTATGCACAAACAATCCTATCCCAATACCCGGCAAGCAGAACCTAGTAACGCCCACCATTACTTCAGCGCCCGCGTCACCGCAAGACTCGAGCGGTGTCATCGTCTCTTCACCGTGATTCCTCAACTCCCAGAACTATCTCCCCCTCAAGCCAATCCTCTCCTCCCGCAACACACTCTGGGATTTCTGGCTATCCCCTTCCTCGTCTCACGCACTCACGCCCACCACTCCGTCTTCAATGCCCCCGTCACAATAAAACCCGCACAAGCCTCTCCCTCTTTAACAACCCTATCCCTTCGTGGGGTTAGGCATGCGACCTGGGGGACACCTAGTCGGTGGTCTTTGGCAATCACACCACACCATAGCAGCCCTGACTCCATCACAACATCATCCTTCGGCACCTCAACTTCCCCCTCCTCTGCACTCACCTCTCCCTCGGATACGACGTCGGCCTCCTCTCAACGCTACAAGTCACCATAGGAGCCCAGCTTCAAGTTACACTCGCCGTCGCCTCCTTTCACAGGACGCCATCCGTGGAACATACGGTGATGAGCATGCCAACGTCAGAGTCAGCACGTTGCCCTAGAGAGATTTCTTCGTCACTGTGTTTGCGTAGACAGGACCTCCTCCTCTTCTCCTTTCTACTTATTTAACTTGTCGTCTCACATATATTGCATCTTTACCACATCCACACACACACTCACGTGGTGCATCCTTTCCAACACCCAGTTTAGAGGGTTTCTTTAAACAAAGGAGGGAGGAAGGCGCTCATAACGTTTGGCCGTCTTCCTTCTCAAGCCTCTAACTGGTAAGACCCCCCCTCCGGATTGTGTGTGTTTTTTCATATATGTGAGCGCATGCTATCAATTTTCAGTCTAATGGGTCTTTTGTGTTTGTTTCTTTTGCAGGAAAATTGAAGCTACACCGTGGAGCCCTCACCCTTTGCCGGCCGAAGGAGGAGGAGTGAGAACCCATCATCTCCACATCGAGGCATTACACGATCGCATTTCCTCCGGCAAGGTAAAATGTCCCTGGCGATCACTCATCATTTCCCGTTCACTCTTTCCGCCAACGTGACAGTGGACGTTCGTCATCGAAAAAAAAGACCGTCTACAATTTTCTGGCGATCACGGTGGGAACATATTGCTTACCACGGTGACATCGCTTCATTCTTCCTGCTATTTGTTGAGTTGTTCTGAGATAAAGTTTCCACTTATTTTAATGTCTATGTGCATGCTTCAATGCCACCATGCTCCTTGCAAATTTACATGGGTTATTTATGGCAAAATAGCATGACGTGTGGATTGCTTTTGCATGTGGTCAGAATTATTTTAACATCAATATTACATGCCATCGTGGTGACCTTCATGTCAATTTGCATGTTGTTTTCATGCAAATCTTGGCTACTATATCTCTTAAAGTCATGCACGTGTTGATGTTTTGATATCCTGCCATCAATTCTTCTACATAAAATGGCATTCTATTGTCTTATCTCCTAGTGTGTTTATTTTTTGTTATTTTGTAGGTTTTAGGCGTTGTCTGATGGTGTTGTGCTCACATCATGCTTAGTAATGTGATTGCCTTGTCTCCTTGCATGTAAATATTTTATTTCTTACTATTTAGTGTGTTCAGCTAATTATTCCACTTTTTCCTTTCTTCTTCTTTCCCTCTTTATTTGCGGGTTGGTGAGTGGTGAGTGAGCAGCCTCTTCACACATCCTAGGACAACCTCCTATTTGGTTCACGATCTTTTACTTGGGGATTCCCTCTCAGGTAAATCGGATCGGTGCCAAACGAGAACTCCGTAAGTCCCTACATTCTGTGGATTCCCTCATGGTACGGGGCAGGAGAACCTTCACTCTGTGTCTATAAAACTGGGTTGTGTGTTGTGAGCTCACGAGTCTCACCATGTTGGTTATACCCTGTCCCAGCTCCTCTCGAGAGAACAATCAAGAAAATCATTCTAAGCTTCACCAAAATAAGTTTAAAGCTGTCTGGGATGCAACTCTTGATAAACAATTTGTTTTCAATGCTAGTGGCACACTGATGTGTCATCTATCTTCTCAATGATAGTGTCAATTGTTGTCTGTTGAGTGTTGGTCATGTGTGTTGACGTATGAGTTCACTATATATGTATGCTAACTTGATACATGAGTTGGATGGGAACTAAGCAATGTAAAACCATTTTTCAGAGATCTTCTTCCTCACTCCTCTCCTCCCTCAGGAGAATGTGGAGTTGTCTCATGTCTTTTGACATTACTCCCCCAGTCAGCTCCTTCAGTTCTTGTCCAGGGGCAAGACACATTGTGTTTCTACTCCAATCCCCCTGGCCAAGTCTCAAGCTCAACCTAATGTTCCTTTTGGCAGGGTCCCGTCCAACAATCCTACTCAATTCAGGACCTACCCAAGTTGGATCCTCCATACCCCGCAAATCATTGCACTCTACCTCTCGTAAAGCTCCTCCAGCATAAGACTACATCCGTAGGAGTGAGATGGAGGGGTATGCCAGAATGCTTCTAGCTAAGTATTTGCCAAAGTCTCATCCCTGGAAGAGTTATTGCAAACTCCCACCTATACATTTCCCACCAGGATTCAAGTTTCCCAAATACAGGAGGTATGATGGGACTATTGATCCTCACTTTCACCTCGCCATATTTCTTATGGATTCTTGTCAATGGTTTCATGATTGGGCCCTACTTGTCCATTTCTTCTACAATCACTTGAAGGTGAGGCCCTTTCATGTTCATATCTCTCCCAGCTACAGACCTCGTCACTTTGACATTCTTTTGGAGAGGTTTGTAGCTCACTTTAAATGGCAAGTCCAATCCCCACACTTCCTAATTTGGCGGCAGAGAAAATGAGACCAGATGAATCCATCCTTCAATTTGCTAATAGGTGGGGAGACATGGCTTTTAGATCAGGTTTGGGCATCTATGAGTCTCAAGCTATCCCTTTTCTAATTTATAATTCCACTCTTGAGCTTCGATCCTTACTTGAGCTAAGCCACATTTCCACATTTGCTCAATTCTGTGATCGAGCAAGAATTCTTGAGTCTTACTTGGAGGACTCCTCTCGCCCAGTCCAGTTCAAACCACTTGCATGTTGTGACTCTGTTTGGACTACTGCCACCTCTACTATACAACATTCCTATCCAAACCCGAGTCAAAGGCTCTAACTCATTCTCCCTCCTTCTAAAAGTGTGAGATCACACTCGATTTACTCTCATTCTAGAGTGAAAGAGTCAGTCCATCATGAGAAGGTTGTAGAAGAGGCATGATAGGGGAGAAATCCATCCCAACCGTGATGGTAGGAGTGGTTTCAACATTTCCTTGCCCAAACAAGAGGTGATAGAGGAGGAGGTAGAGCACCTATTAAGGAGAAGGAGCATGGAGCCAGAGAACCAGCCAAGCTAGGGTATCCAATCATTGCTCAACTCAAACCATCACCCAAATTTCCAAGCCATCCAATCAAGTTGCCAAGTCACTGCAAATCTAGATCATTTTGTCACCTCTCTTAAGAATAGCTTTGCAAATCCCCAATCCTCTCCTACTGGAATCTGAATATCCGAGACCTATAAGATATGGAGTCATTATCTCTGGCAATCAGTTGAAGCTTTCTGGAGAGCTACTATTCTCTATGCACATCAGGAGACCAAGCAAATTTTTCTTAGGCTGATGCGCCATGTTAGCTTACTTGCAAAGCTTGCACCCAGCTCATTCCCTGCAATATCCGATCCCTTTCTTCTCATCAAGGTAGCTCCCATAACTATTCTTCGAGTTCCTCAATATTGTTCATGCTTGACCCTTTCAACAAGGACTCGAAGTGATTTGTTCTCCACTCAATTCCTTACAGATTGCCTATCATTCAAGAACAGGGGCAACCCTTTCATTCCAGCTGGATCCATCTACCTCCTTTTCAAACAGGGCACTTTCAGGGGGAACTTTGGCTACTTCGTTATCTGTGTTGGCTTTGGCTTCAAGGGGCATACCATCCTTTATATGGTCATTGTCTATTCTTATACCACTTTCATATCAGACTGTCTTCAGATGTTGAGATCTTGTAATGTGTAATTCAGCTCGGGTTTAGGGTACACCATTTCAGCTCCTCACACTCCTTTCTCAGGGGCAATCCACATTGGTCATGAAAATTACATCCTTGTCTCTGTCAAGCTCAACTCCTTTCTTTATGCTTGAGGGGGACCCCACTTCACTCAATTTGCCCTCTACTAAGCCTTCCAACTTTGAGGAGTTCACTTCTCTCCAATGTTCATCCTATCACAAGGGGCACACCTTTTTTCCCTGGACTTTGTTGTTCATTGCATGCTCCCTGATCTTTCTATTATTGTACATTCTCTATCCTTACCTTACTCAATTCACATCTATTGCCATCAAATCCTTTCTTCTTACCTTCTATCTCACTCCTTGTTTCACCTCTCACCATTACCATTCAAGGTGGTCGTGCGAGAAAGATAAATATTGGTTTGCGGGTACCTCCTTAAGAGCATTTCATCGCCCGAGGCCAATCTACGTCATAAGGATCATCTTCGACAATGGCTAGAAGGCACAAGTGAGATCTCTGCCTAGGGGCATTTCGCTCGGGATGTTCCCACTCATTGTACATACCATTTTTCAGAATTGTTCAATTCAATTTTAATTTTTCTCAATTTTTTTACAAAAAAAATCCAAAAGTTAAAAAAGTAATATAAAAAAAGGAAAAAATCCCAAAAATATGGTGTATATATTTTTTAAAAAATATCTTTTTTAAACAAAAATGAAAAAAAAGGAGTCAATAGATTGGCCACTGTCATGCATCTCAAGTCACATGTTAAGGAGTAAGTGGCACTATAGTGAACCAAGGACCTTGGTCTAGCAAAGTCATTGAGATTTTTGTCTGGCGTCACAACAAGCTTTTGGAGAACGAATCAACATACACACACCACACATCTTAAAAATTTGAGTCGTCTCGCCAAGATATTATTTGTCGCAGGACACAACAATGGTCACAATCCTCCTTCTTCCACTCGACTGATCAAGACATTCAGCCCCTTAGCTTCTTGAGCTTAATAGTGAAGACGACTTCCCCTGAGGTGAGACTAAGACACCAGAGCACGTGAAGAGGGCAGTGTCCCCACAGGCAAACAAAAGAAGGAACAAAGAAAAATCAATCAATAGAAAAGAAATAAAAGAGCCTGGTTGTGACTGTGCCTGGAGATAAAATCCCTCCATTCAATATAAAGTCAAATGACATTGCTTGAGTTTTTCCCTAGCCGATTGTGGTAGGAAATACGGGTGCTCGGCAAAGTAGGGGTTACCAGGTTCTGACCCTGGGGTCCATGAAACACCTCACCTTGAGCCCGCTAAGCCACACATGGCCAGGTTTCTCATCCAATTAGCACCTTGCAAAAGTCTAGGGCAAACAATCAAAAATTAGATAGTCTGAAATTACCTGAAGGGGCATGTTGTCAAGACTGTCTCAGTTCATGAATTTAATGGTTTTTTCTGATCCTCTCGAGAAGTCTATCCCCTCATTCTTCCTTTATCCCTTGAGGATTCCAAACCTCTGAGGTGTCTGAAGGACAAGTTTTTGTTGAGGACGACAACTCCCTTTTTGAAAGCACACTTATGTTAATCTGTTCACAAGGGGCAATGGTTATTGCCATGAAGAATCTCCATATTTCTACTAGCCCAATTTTCCTTTACTTCATCAGCCTCACACTCTTTCATTGCCAAAAGATGGTTGCCAAGTGTTGACCCCCCCCCCCCCCCCCCCCCCCCAACCCCCCCCCCCCACCCCCCCCCCCCCCACACACAAAAAGAAGAAGAAGGTGTTTTCATGTTTTCCCTCATGCATTTGCTTTCTTTCAAAAAACAAAAAAAACATCATTTATGCTTTAACATTGTTTGTACATATTGTTTCCAAGTTAGTATTTTGCTTTGCTTGTACATATTTCCTTTTTCTTTAATTTTGTTAATAAAACTCAGTCCCTTGACCTTGCTTCAAGAAAGGTATGTCATTCTTAGGCAAGGGGCTGAAGTCAGAGCCTCACTGATCACTTTTCCTTAAGTGTTATATCAACAGATAATTATCCAGAAGCTGAGGAGAAGGTGCATCACCCAAAAAAAATTTTGGTCGAGAAAGCGATCGACCAAAGTGTCACTTCACTGAATCATCCGCCCGAGGTCTGCAGGTAGTCAATTATGGCTATCATGTTCAGGTATGTCTAACCTAAAGTTTAGCTTCACCATAAGCATAACTTGGCGACCATGAACCCAGAGTTCCCCTTCACCAAAAATCGTGACGGGTTTGTGATCTCCCAGTTATTTGATTGACCTTTATAAATCCTCTGGTTTACTAACTTGCATTTAGATAGGGAAAACCCTGCATGCATCATGCATTTTCTCTGCTAACTTTACTAACTGAGAAAGAAAGATTTTTCCCCTGTCGTTGTGCTTTAAAGTTATCCTGGTGGCTAGAAATGAGTTCTGCTAGTCTGTTCTTCAACTGAGATTAATCAAGTGAAATCCCAAGTCTATTCTGATCCAGTAAATTGTTTGTTCACCCAGATCCCAAAATATTCCTTTTCACTTAGTCGACCAGTTATGGCATAATTCCTTCGACTTGACAGGCGTCCGAGAGTGTGTCGAAGTCTCGTAGTAGTGACCGGAGGGCCTCAGGGGTTGTGGTTATGTTAACACATAAGACTCACCTTCCTTTTCCTTCCTTGCCTTTCAGAAAACTTGCTTGGCTTAGGTCTAGACAAGGGACCTAGCTTGAGAGTTCTCCTCACCCTCGGGGATGTTCACCTTCTGAGACCTCCTCCGAAGTTTCAGAATCTCCATCTTCACATCTCTTCTCTTTTTCGAGACACCGATCTATCTCCACTCCATTCCCCTATAAGATCAGATGACTCAGAGGGGCATTTGTAGACGCAAATTTTGTGACCATCCTCGCATGGCTCATTTTCTTAGCCCATTAGGCCCATTATTCGGTAGGTGCAGTGTTATCTCCATTAAGATCTTCAGGGTAGCTCATGCTCTTGTCGGCGGGCCCGGTTGTCGTGGCTCCATTTATGATGGCAAGAGGTTGGTCACCAGTCATGTTTGAGCAGGAAAATTCACTGTCGTCATGATCTTTTGGCGACACAATCGTATATCGCCTACATTCTCTGGAGGTAGCCTCTTCCATCGTTAGCTCTTGCTTAGCTCGCAGTGCTTGTTGCTTGCCAATTCCGCCACTTTCTAACTGTCCTTTGTGTGTGTACCCAGAGCCACACTCTAGTTAAATTCACCTACACACAAGCCCAAATAAATAAAATTAATTAATAAATGAAACAATTAAAATCCACTTAAATCACATATTAGAACCCATCCTTAACAAATAAAAATAACAAACAAGTAAATAAAATACATTCAAACCTACAAAAGAATTAAAAAAAAAACTCACAACAACCAACCAATTTAAAAAGGCCAGCGTGACCCATCTCATTAACCAACCTAAATCATACCCACATAAATAGATCAACCCAACCCACTAAACAAATAAAACGATCCATGTAAAGCACGTAAAATAAATAAATCCATAATAAAAGGAAACAACAAATCCACCCCATTTAAATCTAAACAATTTAAATCCAACTTAAAATCTAAATAAATAACAATCTCATAATCTGTAAAACCCACTAAAATAAATCCATCACCACCACTTAAACCATCGTTAACCAAGCCCATAAAAATATTATTTAATTAAAAAGCACAACCATTAAATCCATAAAAAACAACAATGAAAATATACCTCACACATAAAACCCATAAAACTCAATAAATAACGTAACCATACCCATCAACTAAAACCCCACTTAAAAAATCAAATAAAATTAAACTAATATAAATAAATCACAAAACCCATACCATAGCTGAGTTCCATAAAATCCACATAAAACCCATTATGATTAAAACTGAACAACTAAATATAATTAAAAATCAAATCCAAATAAATAAACCAACCCATAAAATCAACATAAAACAAACCTAACACCACCACTATAAATAAAATATATATATATACCCATGGCCTTCACCTCCACGTAGCCAAGCCCCCATCCAACACCTAGTTAACCTATTTAAAATGCAACTTAAACCCAAGCAAATAAACTTAAACCAGCAAACAACCATGCACAAGCCCATCCCTGCTCAAACACCCACCTCATGCATGGAACCCCACGTGTTGTCTTCCTCTCACCAACTCCATTTCCCAAGCATCTCCCACCTGCATGCGTACGTGGCCTGCCCCCTCACAGCTCCAGCCACCATGTAAACTGGAACCCAACCACAGCTTCTTCTCTCTCCCAGCCGCTCCCCCATGCATCCACGTATGCACAAACAAATCCTATCCCAATACTCGGGCAAGCAGGAACCCAGCAACGCCCACCGTTACTTCAGCGCCCACGTCGCCGCAAGACTCGAGCGGAGTCATCATCTCTTCACCGTGATTCCCTCAACTCCCAGAACTATCTCCCCCTCAGGTCAATCACCTCCCCTCCTGCAACACACTCTGGGATTTGTGGCTATCCCCTCCCTCATCTCATGCACTCACGCCCACCACTCCGTCTTGAACGCCCCAGTCACCATAAGACCCGCGGCACATGCCTCTCCCGCTTTAACAGCCCTATCCCTTCGTGGGACGAGGCATGCGGCCTGCGGATAAGAACTCCACCTCCGTTTTCACCCGGGGGGGGGGGAGGAGATTTCCATCGCGGCAGTCGCAGCAGCCCAGGAGAAACCACCTTGCACACCACCTAGTCGGTGGGTCTTTGGCAATCCCCACACCAACAGCAGCCCTGACTCCATCAGAACATCACCCGTTAGCACCTCAGCTTCCTCCTCCTCTGCACTCACCTCTCCCTCAGATACGACATCTGCCTCCTCTCAACGCTGCAAAGTCATCAGAGGAGCCGGCTTCAAGTTACACTTCGCCGTCGCCTCCTTTCACAAGATGCCATCTGGTGAACAATACGGCGATGAGCATGCCAACGTCAGAGCCGGCACGTTGCCTGGAGAAGATTTCTTCGTCACTACATCTGCGTAGACAGAGCTTCTCTTCCTCCTCTCTATTTGCTTAACTTGTCGTCTCACATATATTGCATCTTTACCCTTCCACGCACACACTCACGTAGTGCATCCTTTCCAACACCCAGTTTAGAGGGGTTTTCTATAACAAAGAAGGGTGGGAAGGCGGTCATAACGTTTGGTTGTCTTCCTTCTCAAGCCTCTAACCGGTAATACGCCCCCCCGATTGTGTGTTTTTTCATATATGTGAGCGCATGCTACCATAATTTTCAGTCTAATGGGTCTTTTGTGTTTGTTTTGAAAGATGTGCAGAATTATAAATATGGTAATCTAGAAGGGGGGTTGAATAGATTACTGAAACTAGAACCACTATTGCCTTCTTTCGATGGAAACACAGACTTGTTGAAATCTCAAATGAATTCGAATTACTATGTGTGTGCTTGTTGTAAATAAAATATGAACACCTATCTAGCGTGTGTAGAGACTAACGTGCCTACCAATCATCTAACGTAAGACGTGCAAACCTAAGACACAAAGATTTAAGGTGGTTCGGAGTACACAACTTGTTTATCCTACATCCACCGTCCACACACACACGCAGAATGACTGCTTATGAGCTAGTTCAACAACTACAACACACACACCACTTTGTCTGATGCAAACAACCAATCAGAACAACACCACACACGTAGATCAAGCACAAGAGACGCTTGACCCACAACCACACACACAGAGTATGAAAAGTAGAAAAGAAGAAGAGTTCAGAGTTGTAGAATCAAATCTGAGATAGAACTCTTCGTGGTGGTTGTCCAGAAGAACTTCAAGCTTCATCTTGACAAGTATCAGATGATTGAGAAGCTTGAACCACGGACGAACTAACTTCAACTCCGTTCGGAAGATGGATCTTCCTTTCCCTTGACGGCAGGTTGAAGCAGAGTAGCAGGAAGAAGCTTTCTTTCTTGGATTTGGCTTAGGGTTAGGTATGGTGGCTTCTTGCTGTGAAAATATCTTCTTATGTTCCTTATATAAGAGTGTCCATGTTAGGAGAGACGTGGTAGAAGAAACACCCATATAGGAACATATCCAAATCTCGGAACTGAGATCTTCTCTTTCGTCTGTCGACAGCAAACTATGCATCTGTCGACAGGTGCTGACAGGTTTGGAAAATCCAGAAGACTGGCCTTGCGGGAATAATTTCCTGTGTGTGTAGATGTTGACAGGGCGATTTGGATATGTCGACAGGTACACTTGTCCTAAAACCTGTCTGATTTCCCTGTGTGTAGCTGTCGACAGGGACTTGTGTGTCTGTCGGCAGGTACTTGTTGAATGTGACTTTCTTGAGTTTTTGCTCTGGAATTTGGTACATTGTCTTGCCTACACTCACACCTACATTTAAGAGCATTGTTAGTAAGATATAAAGAACATATAGACAATCACTTGAGATGTTTTTTCTGATTATCATTTGCGTGATCATGTTTCAATATGCTCATAACACTAATTTGGATTGTGCATCATCAAAAACAACCATAACACATGTAAACCCAACATTCTCCCCCTTTTGATGATGACAAATTTTCAATTTATGCATAAGTGTTTCTTCCCCTTTTGGAAACATCCAAAAAGACACTTCATGTACACATGAGTAGAACATAAGCAAATAACTTTGAATTCCATTGATTGAGCATTCATTACACAAAGTTACAAAAGTGACTCATGACATGACAAAATAAGTGCAAGGGAAGGAATACATGAGTGTGAGAGCAAACTAAGATAGCAGTGAGAAGACCTTGACCAAAGCAAAATAAACACTAGATAACTGACGCCTAGACTCTCTAGACATCGTCATTCCCAGGTGGTGTAGAGGCCTGACGGAGTCCATGAAGCTCTGTGGAGAGCCTGGTAAGCCTTATCTGAAGTCGGACTTGGGTGTCAGCCAGTACGTCCAAGCTGGTATCAACATGATCCAATCGAGCATTTAGATGTTCGAAACCAGTGGTCATCTAGAGCTGCATTGTGCTATTTGAGTAGAGATGAAATCTCGAAGAGAGGCTCATCAGGCGCTTGGTCTTCAGCAGCAACATCAACTTCATCTCCCTGAGCATCCATTGGCTTGGACTAGGAGTCTTCATCAGCATCATCTTCATTAGATTCATCTTCATTATCTACCTGGTCCTTACCCTTGAGTTCCCTTGTGACAACCCCATCAAGCAGCTTATAGCCCATCCGATGGGCAGCAGTTAGATCAAGGCACTGCGAGATTTGAGGGCTACAAGCTCACTATCAGGAAATGTATCCCAATGAAGAGGAGATGGGAAGTGATCGGGCAAGGATATGGCATTGATAGCCTGGGGTTGTAGAATCATTGACAGATCAGGCGAAGCATGAGTTCGGGCAGGTTGATTTGTTCGCACTTGAGGAAGAAGAAAAGAGAGTTTTATGAACCTCAGTGACGAGTTCCCGACTGCCATGATTTGGAGCAATCAGGGTGGTGAAATGTGATGGATCATTCTATTCAGTGGGGAAAGGAGTTGGCATTTTGCAGAAGGGTGGCTGAGAAGCACATCAGCCCCACAGTTAGGAATTGAAGTGCAGTGCTGATGAGGTTGGAGGTAAGCTTGAAAGGAGTACCTTTGACAGAGGTGTAGAGATCTCCATCCCCAAATAGGCCAAGATTATTGAAAACTCTATGACAGCAGTAGGAGAGTAGTTCATGTGAGAATAGAGAAATACCGTCAACCCTGGGTGTCAAAGAGGGGTAGGAGATTGGGGAACATGACTCCCAAAGAAGAAAAATCAACATAGCGGGGCTGAACGAATTTGCTGAAGGTTCCCGGAACCATGGTGAGTTGCAAACCTCAGGGAACGACAAGATCGGGCAGCCGATCATCACGATGCTTGGTTCGGCGCTCGGCAGGAGCCCCGGAAACCTCGCCGGCTTGGGGAGATAAGGGACGGCGACTGGAAGCAAGTTTCTTGCCCTGGGAGCCATGAGAAAGAGAGGAGCTCGAAGTGGAGAAGAACTCAGAAAGAAGAAGAAAAACACAAGGAGGATGAAAGAAAGGGGGTAGAATCTGGGTCTGGCGCCCTGGAGAAGAACGGTTTGGTGGAGAAGGAAGGAGTAGGAAGTTTTGGAAGTGGAAAAGGGAGGAAAGGGTCGTGGGTTCCCTTTTAAAGAGTGGAAAGAATTTCAAAGGACAAGAGACCCACAAATCCAACCCTAAGAGACGCCCGTTGGGCTTCCAAAATAGACCCTGCCATCGGCTGTCGACAGATGCACAATCATCTGTCGACAGGCACACTCAGGAATGTGCCAGAGAGGCATTTTGACAAATTTTTTTGGGGCAATGAGCGTCCAATTTGTACATAAGGTGAAAAATAGGTAAATACACATTATAAAATGTCATACTCGCTAATATTAGGACACGTCAAACATCTACAATGGTTGTGAAATAACATTCCCGGAATCTCAAGTTGCAGTATGAAGAATACATTGGACAAAAACATATGAAAATAAGAGACTCCTCTTGAATAAAACCTGCAGAAAAACATATTTCTTAGTGGGTGACAGTCAAAGGTGTATGAAAAGATGTCTACATGGGCAATTAATCATTAACAACAATTGGCCTTGATAAGAAAAATGAGGAGGCTACACTCTATTTCTCCTTTTATGATTTGTTTCTGAACAAATAGTAAGAGAAAAAGTGGTAATAGGATCACTATGACCTTTTACGTGAAATAGACATGGGTAATGTCCGTATCCCTAGTTACTCAGTGGAAGTGACCATCAGACCATTATACAGAGTTAATGAGTAAGCTTTTTGACGCGAAGACAAACATTTGTGATGCCCATGTCCCCGATTACTCAGCAATACTCAGCATTGCTCTGCCTTGGTTCCTTATTATATTTTGATACACATTTTAGTGTTTGGAATAGGTAGCTTTTCTCCTTTATTTATTTTTATTAGAATTTTTTTTTTTTTGATCAAGGTCAAGAGTTAGATAAGGTTTAAAAGCCAATGCTAGACATAACCTTCAATGACCTTTGGACTTATCACGTGACTTTGAAAATGATAGTCCACAAGGGAGTTATTCAAGTGAGTTAGGTTAGACTCATGTGATTTGTTAAATGTACTCAAGATGATGCAATCTAGACTCACAAAAGAATAGTATGTCAAAATCATTGTGATTTAGACAAGATCGTAGGTATTATGTGGATATGAAAGTTTATAACACAAGTAAGTCACCAATTTTCACCTTAAATGCAGTAGAGAAGTATGCTCATGAAATAGGTTGAGAAAGGATATGAAGAACTCAGTGAAAGGTTATCTGTCGACAGCTATAGTGAGCCTATCGACAGCTGCTAATAGTGTTGAACTACGGAGTTCAGGAAGGGTGCGTCTGTAGACAGATACAATGTGGTCTGTCGACAGATGCTAAAAATGAAAGATGTTGAGTTCGGGGAGAGGAAAACCTGTTAGTGGCTGTCGACAACAATGAATGGGGCTGTCGATAGGAGCTGTGAGAAAGCTTTGTGAAGGCTAAGATGAGAGATATGATTTGAGCTCCATGAAAGGGAAATAAAGCAAATGAAGAATAGATAGTTTCCCTAAAAAATTCACTCATCTAACTTAACTTTACTCCCCCATAGTTGGTGCATGTAGGACTCAACATTCAAGCAATCAAGATAGACTTTCATATGTTTAACAAGCAATTGCACACAAGTTCAAAAAAACATTCCAACACAGAAATCCATTTGTTTTCAAAAATGAGTGGGCAAAATGAAATGAAACCATATACCTTATTTGAAATGAATGACCTTTATGTGCAACTTGACTATGGATACATGGCGGAGAATGTTTTCTCACGCATAATAATAGTTTCCAAACAAGCATAACTTGTTCTTCCACAGTTTACATTTGATATACCTCATAGTTAGTGCACACAAAGAACATATACTTCAATGTTTGGTATGGGCTCATTGCATTTTTCACAATCCAATTCCCTTCTCAATGTTGTGAATCTATCCTCAGCAATGGTTTTGTGAAAATATCAGCTAATTTCTTATCAGTGGGTATGAAGCTAAGCTCCAAGGATTTGTTGGCTACTTCATCTCTCAAGAAGTGATGTATAATCTCAATGTGTTTTGTCCTAGAGTGTTGGACTGGGTTCTTTGAGAGATTGATGGCACTAGTGTTGTCACATAGGATAGGTGTGCATCCAATGTCAATGTTGTAGTCAGATAGTTGACTTTTTATCCACAACACTTGAGCCGCACAACTTCCTGCAACAACATATTCTGCCTCTGCAGTGGAGAGTGCAACCGAGTGTTGCTTCTTGGATGCCTACGAAACCATGCAACCACAATGAATTGGCAGTACCCACTAGTGCTTTTTCTGTCAATTTTACATCCAGCATAGTCAGCATCAGAATATGATATCAAATCAAAGCTACTTCCTGCTGTATACCAATGACCCAAATCATACGTACCTGAGAGATATCTGAATATTCTTTTAACTACAACCAAATGACTTTCCTTTGGACTAGTTTGATATCTAGCACAAAGGCAAACACTGAATTGTATATCCGGTCTACTTGCAGTAAGATAAAGAAGTGAGTCAATCATACCTCGGAATTGCTTTGCATCTACCGTTTACCTTTCTCATCATTTTCCAATTTTATGCTTGTGCTCATTGGTGTTGAAGCAGGCTTAGCTTGTTCAAACTGAAATCTTTTGAGAAGCTCCTTCACATATTTTCTTGGTTGATAAAGAAGCCATCTTCATGTTGTTTAACCTGCAAACCAAGGAAAAATTGAAACTCCCCCATTAAACTTATCTCAAATTCACTGTGCATGTGTTTTGAGAATTCTTCACACAGTGATGGGTTAGTGGAACAAAAAATGATGTCATCCACATAAACTTGAACAACAATTATGAGACTGTGAACTTTCTTAGTGAACAGAGTTTGGTCCACTTTACCTCTTGAGTAGTTTTTACTCACTAGAAAATTGCTTAGTCTGTCGTACAAGCTCGGGGTGCCTGTTTCAAACCATAAAGAGCTTTGTGCAATTTATAAACATTGTTAGGCTTTTCATGGACCTCAAATCCAGATGGTTGAGAAACATAGACTTCCTCTTTGATGTAGCCATTCAAGAAGGCAGTTTTAACATCCATTTGAAAGAGTTTGAACTTGTGTGAGCATGCATACGCCAACAAGATTCTAACTGCTTCAAGTCTAGTTACAGGAGCAAAGGATTCTTCAAAGTCTACACCAAATTCTTGATTGTATCCTTTTGCTACCAGTCTAGCCTTATTTCTCACCACTTTACCCTCTTCATTTAGCTTATTCCTAAATACCCATCTAGTGCCTATGACAAATATCTCAGGGGTTCTAGGAACTAAACTCCAGACATTGTTTCTTCGAAATTGACCAAGTTCCTCATGCATAGCATCAATCCATGAGTTTTCTTTTAGAGCCTCTTCAACATTTTAGGTTCCACTTGAGAGACAAAAGCTATATGATCCTGTTCAACTATTTGTCTAACCTGAGACCTAGTTTGAACTTTATCATTTACATTACCTATCACATTCTCAAGTGGGTGATCTTTGGAATACCTCACATTGGTGATTGTTGAAGGACCAGGCTGATCTTGGACTTGTGGAAGTTGTTCTTGAGGAGGGCTTGCTTGAGGGGATTCACCTTGAGGTTCTTCCTCTTGTGGATCTTCATTAGGCTCATCATCTCCCTTTTTGAAAATGTTTTAATGGTCATCATCATCGTACTTGCGAAAATATCCACTTTTATTTTTGGTGCTGCATGAGAATCTCTTTTGCTTTTACTTGTTGTTGTTCTTGGAGAATTGTTCCATCATTTCCATCTTGAGTCCTGTGAAGATTTGAATTGTTAGTTTTTGCATGATACTCATCAAAGACAACATGTGGAGTTTCTTCCAAAGTTTTATTCTTATTGTTAAACACCCTATATGCTCTAGAGTGTTCTGAGTATCCAAGAAAAATACCTTGATCACTTTGGCTTCAAGTTGTCCAAATCAACTTTATCATTGTTATGAATAAACACTTTTGAGCCAAAAACTCTGAAGTACCCATACTGGGTTTCTTACCTTTTGACAGTTCATAGGGAGTTTTCTTCATCACATGTCTTACAATTGCTCTATTGAGAATATAGCAAGAGGTGTTCACTGCTTGTCACGCCCCGACGCGGAATATCGGAACGCGAGGCAGTTGCAAGAAACGGGTATAGAGCAAATACTAGACCTCAAACCATTTCAACATTGAATAATACTAAAGCAAATCTTTCTCATTAATAACTTTTCAAATGTCTAGTTACAACCACTAATATCAGAGTCATTCTATAGGGCCCAATTACATTGCAATAAAAGGAAATAACTAACTACAACTCTAAGATAACATAATGACTCGAGGGTACTCCTGGCTTCACTCTTGGTCATTCCCTTCCTCGTGAGTGTATGTGTCATCCTCAGTCTCACCTGAGAACACAACATCAAATAACGTAGGGTGAGCGATAACATCCAGTAGGACTTAAATCTCAAGCTCAAGCAGGCTTTAAATAATTAATGCATTTAATGGCAGAGTATCTAAAGATAGAAGGTACAAGAGAGTCAAAATATAGCAAGAGATAGTACAACAGGTAACAGGATAGCACATAGCACGAGATCGAGTATAGTTTCCAAAAATAGCACGAGTATCGAGTATAGCATGAATAGCAGGATGGCCATAACACAACTAGCACAAGTATAATAATAGCACGATGAGTATAGCACTTGTTTGTCATTCTAGACATCGAGAGAGTATAGCACGTTTTGTGTTTTGATTGTCATATAGATAGTCGAGATAGATAGCACTTGAGTGTAATGCCAAACACTCTGATCATTTAACTCCCATGGGCACTAGCACTTTGGGGCGCACATCCCAGGACAAGATCGGGCCCTTTATATATTGCCACGCATTGGTTATATTGTATCTTTAGACAATCAGTCAATGGCCAATATAGAGTACCAAAAATAGTTAAGAGCACTAGATGAATAGA